>CAXAJV010000006.1:32073856-32515077 GCA_963969225.1 Xylocopa violacea | reverse complement strand
CCTAACCTAACCTAACCTAACCTAACCTAACCTAACCTAACCTAACCTAACCTAACCTAACCTAACCTAACCTAACCTAACCTAACCTAACCTAACCTAACCTAACCTAACCTAACCTAACCTAACCTAACCTAACCTAACCTAACCTAACCTAACCTAACCTAACCTAACCTAACCTAACCTAACCTAACAACCTAACCTAACCTAACCTAACCTAACCTAACCTAACCTAACCTAACCTAACCAACCTAACCTAACCTAACCTAACCTAACCTAACCTAACCTAACCTAACCTAACCTAACCTAACCTAACCTAACCTAACCTAACCTAACCTAACCTAACCTAACCTAACCTAACCTAACCTAACCTAACCTAACCTAACCTAACCTAACCTAACCTAACCTAACCTAACCTAACCTAACCTAACCTAACCTAACCTAACCTAACCTAACCTAACCTAACCTAACCTAACCTAACCTAACCTAACCTAACCTAACCTAACCTAACCTAACCTAACCTAACCTAACCTAACCTAACCTAACCTAACCTAACCTAACCTAACCTAACCTAACCTAACCTAACCTAACCTAACCTAACCTAACCTAACCTAACCTAACCTAACCTAACCTAACCTAACCTAACCTAACCTAACCTAACCTAACCTAACCTAACCTAACCTAACCTAACCTAACCTAACCTAACCTAACCTAACCTAACCTAACCTAACCTAACCTAACCTAACCTAACCTAACCTAACCTAACCTAACCTAACCTAACCTAACCTAACCTAACCTAACCTAACCTAACCTAACCTAACCTAACCTAACCTAACCTAACCTAACCTAACCTAACCTAACCTAACCTAACCTAACCTAACCTAACCTAACCTAACCTAACCTAACCTAACCTAACCTAACCTAACCTAACCTAACCTAACCTAACCTAACCTAACCTAACCTAACCTAACCTAACCTAACCTAACCTAACCTAACCTAACCTAACCTAACCTAACCTAACCTAACCTAACCTAACCTAACCTAACCTAACCTAACCTAACCTAACCTAACCTAACCTAACCTAACCTAACCTAACCTAACCTAACCTAACCTAACCTAACCTAACCTAACCTAACCTAACCTAACCTAACCTAACCTAACCTAACCTAACCTAACCTAACCTAACCTAACCTAACCTAACCTAACCTAACCTAACCTAACCTAACCTAACCTAACCTAACCTAACCTAACCTAACCTAACCTAACCTAACCTAACCTAACCTAACCTAACCTAACCTAACCTAACCTAACCTAACCTAACCTAACCTAACCTAACCTAACCTAACCTAACCTAACCTAACCTAACCTAACCTAACCTAACCTAACCTAACCTAACCTAACCTAACCTAACCTAACCTAACCTAACCTAACCTAACCTAACCTAACCTAACCTAACCTAACCTAACCTAACCTAACCTAACCTAACCTAACCTAACCTAACCTAACCTAACCTAACCTAACCTAACCTAACCTAACCTAACCTAACCTAACCTAACCTAACCTAACCTAACCTAACCTAACCTAACCTAACCTAACCTAACCTAACCTAACCTAACCTAACCTAACCTAACCTAACCTAACCTAACCTAACCTAACCTAACCTAACCTAACCTAACCTAACCTAACCTAACCTAACCTAACCTAACCTAACCTAACCTAACCTAACCTAACCTAACCTAACCTAACCTAACCTAACCTAACCTAACCTAACCTAACCTAACCTAACCTAACCTAACCTAACCTAACCTAACCTAACCTAACCTAACCTAACCTAACCTAACCTAACCTAACCTAACCTAACCTAACCTAACCTAACCTAACCTAACCTAACCTAACCTAACCTAACCTAACCTAACCTAACCTAACCTAACCTAACCTAACCTAACCTAACCTAACCTAACCTAACCTAACCTAACCTAACCTAACCTAACCTAACCTAACCTAACCTAACCTAACCTAACCTAACCTAACCTAACCTAACCTAACCTAACCTAACCTAACCTAACCTAACCTAACCTAACCTAACCTAACCTAACCTAACCTAACCTAACCTAACCTAACCTAACCTAACCTAACCTAACCTAACCTAACCTAACCTAACCTAACCTAACCTAACCTAACCTAACCTAACCTAACCTAACCTAACCTAACCTAACCTAACCTAACCTAACCTAACCTAACCTAACCTAACCTAACCTAACCTAACCTAACCTAACCTAACCTAACCTAACCTAACCTAACCTAACCTAACCTAACCTAACCTAACCTAACCTAACCTAACCTAACCTAACCTAACCTAACCTAACCTAACCTAACCTAACCTAACCTAACCTAACCTAACCTAACCTAACCTAACCTAACCTAACCTAACCTAACCTAACCTAACCTAACCTAACCTAACCTAACCTAACCTAACCTAACCTAACCTAACCTAACCTAACCTAACCTAACCTAACCTAACCTAACCTAACCTAACCTAACCTAACCTAACCTAACCTAACCTAACCTAACCTAACCTAACCTAACCTAACCTAACCTAACCTAACCTAACCTAACCTAACCTAACCTAACCTAACCTAACCTAACCTAACCTAACCTAACCTAACCTAACCTAACCTAACCTAACCTAACCTAACCTAACCTAACCTAACCTAACCTAACCTAACCTAACCTAACCTAACCTAACCTAACCTAACCTAACCTAACCTAACCTAACCTAACCTAACCTAACCTAACCTAACCTAACCTAACCTAACCTAACCTAACCTAACCTAACCTAACCTAACCTAACCTAACCTAACCTAACCTAACCTAACCTAACCTAACCTAACCTAACCTAACCTAACCTAACCTAACCTAACCTAACCTAACCTAACCTAACCTAACCTAACCTAACCTAACCTAACCTAACCTAACCTAACCTAACCTAACCTAACCTAACCTAACCTAACCTAACCTAACCTAACCTAACCTAACCTAACCTAACCTAACCTAACCTAACCTAACCTAACCTAACCTAACCTAACCTAACCTAACCTAACCTAACCTAACCTAACCTAACCTAACCTAACCTAACCTAACCTAACCTAACCTAACCTAACCTAACCTAACCTAACCTAACCTAACCTAACCTAACCTAACCTAACCTAACCTAACCTAACCTAACCTAACCTAACCTAACCTAACCTAACCTAACCTAACCTAACCTAACCTAACCTAACCTAACCTAACCTAACCTAACCTAACCTAACCTAACCTAACCTAACCTAACCTAACCTAACCTAACCTAACCTAACCTAACCTAACCTAACCTAACCTAACCTAACCTAACCTAACCTAACCTAACCTAACCTAACCTAACCTAACCTAACCTAACCTAACCTAACCTAACCTAACCTAACCTAACCTAACCTAACCTAACCTAACCTAACCTAACCTAACCTAACCTAACCTAACCTAACCTAACCTAACCTAACCTAACCTAACCTAACCTAACCTAACCTAACCTAACCTAACCTAACCTAACCTAACCTAACCTAACCTAACCTAACCTAACCTAACCTAACCTAACCTAACCTAACCTAACCTAACCTAACCTAACCTAACCTAACCTAACCTAACCTAACCTAACCTAACCTAACCTAACCTAACCTAACCTAACCTAACCTAACCTAACCTAACCTAACCTAACCTAACCTAACCTAACCTAACCTAACCTAACCTAACCTAACCTAACCTAACCTAACCTAACCTAACCTAACCTAACCTAACCTAACCTAACCTAACCTAACCTAACCTAACCTAACCTAACCTAACCTAACCTAACCTAACCTAACCTAACCTAACCTAACCTAACCTAACCTAACCTAACCTAACCTAACCTAACCTAACCTAACCTAACCTAACCTAACCTAACCTAACCTAACCTAACCTAACCTAACCTAACCTAACCTAACCTAACCTAACCTAACCTAACCTAACCTAACCTAACCTAACCTAACCTAACCTAACCTAACCTAACCTAACCTAACCTAACCTAACCTAACCTAACCTAACCTAACCTAACCTAACCTAACCTAACCTAACCTAACCTAACCTAACCTAACCTAACCTAACCTAACCTAACCTAACCTAACCTAACCTAACCTAACCTAACCTAACCTAACCTAACCTAACCTAACCTAACCTAACCTAACCTAACCTAACCTAACCTAACCTAACCTAACCTAACCTAACCTAACCTAACCTAACCTAACCTAACCTAACCTAACCTAACCTAACCTAACCTAACCTAACCTAACCTAACCTAACCTAACCTAACCTAACCTAACCTAACCTAACCTAACCTAACCTAACCTAACCTAACCTAACCTAACCTAACCTAACCTAACCTAACCTAACCTAACCTAACCTAACCTAACCTAACCTAACCTAACCTAACCTAACCTAACCTAACCTAACCTAACCTAACCTAACCTAACCTAACCTAACCTAACCTAACCTAACCTAACCTAACCTAACCTAACCTAACCTAACCTAACCTAACCTAACCTAACCTAACCTAACCTAACCTAACCTAACCTAACCTAACCTAACCTAACCTAACCTAACCTAACCTAACCTAACCTAACCTAACCTAACCTAACCTAACCTAACCTAACCTAACCTAACCTAACCTAACCTAACCTAACCTAACCTAACCTAACCTAACCTAACCTAACCTAACCTAACCTAACCTAACCTAACCTAACCTAACCTAACCTAACCTAACCTAACCTAACCTAACCTAACCTAACCTAACCTAACCTAACCTAACCTAACCTAACCTAACCTAACCTAACCTAACCTAACCTAACCTAACCTAACCTAACCTAACCTAACCTAACCTAACCTAACCTAACCTAACCTAACCTAACCTAACCTAACCTAACCTAACCTAACCTAACCTAACCTAACCTAACCTAACCTAACCTAACCTAACCTAACCTAACCTAACCTAACCTAACCTAACCTAACCTAACCTAACCTAACCTAACCTAACCTAACCTAACCTAACCTAACCTAACCTAACCTAACCTAACCTAACCTAACCTAACCTAACCTAACCTAACCTAACCTAACCTAACCTAACCTAACCTAACCTAACCTAACCTAACCTAACCTAACCTAACCTAACCTAACCTAACCTAACCTAACCTAACCTAACCTAACCTAACCTAACCTAACCTAACCTAACCTAACCTAACCTAACCTAACCTAACCTAACCTAACCTAACCTAACCTAACCTAACCTAACCTAACCTAACCTAACCTAACCTAACCTAACCTAACCTAACCTAACCTAACCTAACCTAACCTAACCTAACCTAACCTAACCTAACCTAACCTAACCTAACCTAACCTAACCTAACCTAACCTAACCTAACCTAACCTAACCTAACCTAACCTAACCTAACCTAACCTAACCTAACCTAACCTAACCTAACCTAACCTAACCTAACCTAACCTAACCTAACCTAACCTAACCTAACCTAACCTAACCTAACCTAACCTAACCTAACCTAACCTAACCTAACCTAACCTAACCTAACCTAACCTAACCTAACCTAACCTAACCTAACCTAACCTAACCTAACCTAACCTAACCTAACCTAACCTAACCTAACCTAACCTAACCTAACCTAACCTAACCTAACCTAACCTAACCTAACCTAACCTAACCTAACCTAACCTAACCTAACCTAACCTAACCTAACCTAACCTAACCTAACCTAACCTAACCTAACCTAACCTAACCTAACCTAACCTAACCTAACCTAACCTAACCTAACCTAACCTAACCTAACCTAACCTAACCTAACCTAACCTAACCTAACCTAACCTAACCTAACCTAACCTAACCTAACCTAACCTAACCTAACCTAACCTAACCTAACCTAACCTAACCTAACCTAACCTAACCTAACCTAACCTAACCTAACCTAACCTAACCTAACCTAACCTAACCTAACCTAACCTAACCTAACCTAACCTAACCTAACCTAACCTAACCTAACCTAACCTAACCTAACCTAACCTAACCTAACCTAACCTAACCTAACCTAACCTAACCTAACCTAACCTAACCTAACCTAACCTAACCTAACCTAACCTAACCTAACCTAACCTAACCTAACCTAACCTAACCTAACCTAACCTAACCTAACCTAACCTAACCTAACCTAACCTAACCTAACCTAACCTAACCTAACCTAACCTAACCTAACCTAACCTAACCTAACCTAACCTAACCTAACCTAACCTAACCTAACCTAACCTAACCTAACCTAACCTAACCTAACCTAACCTAACCTAACCTAACCTAACCTAACCTAACCTAACCTAACCTAACCTAACCTAACCTAACCTAACCTAACCTAACCTAACCTAACCTAACCTAACCTAACCTAACCTAACCTAACCTAACCTAACCTAACCTAACCTAACCTAACCTAACCTAACCTAACCTAACCTAACCTAACCTAACCTAACCTAACCTAACCTAACCCAACCCAACCTAACCCGACCAAACCTGACCTAACCCAACCCAACCTAACCCGACCAAACCTGACCTAACCCAACCCAACCTAACCCGACCAAACCTGACCTAACCCAACCCAACCTAACCCGACCAAACCTGACCTAACCCAACCCAACCTAACCCGACCAAACCTGACCTAACCCAACCCAACCTAACCCGACCAAACCTGACCTAACCCAACCCAACCTAACCCGACCAAACCTGACCTAACCCAACCCAACCTAACCCGACCAAACCTGACCTAACCCAACCCAACCTAACCCGACCAAACCTGACCTAACCCAACCCAACCTAACCCGACCAAACCTGACCTAACCCAACCCAACCTAACCCGACCAAACCTGACCTAACCCAACCCAACCTAACCCGACCAAACCTGACCTAACCCAACCCAACCTAACCCGACCAAACCTGACCTAACCCAACCCAACCTAACCCGACCAAACCTGACCTAACCCAACCCAACCTAACCCGACCAAACCTGACCTAACCCAACCCAACCTAACCCGACCAAACCTGACCTAACCCAACCCAACCTAACCCGACCAAACCTGACCTAACCCAACCCAACCTAACCCGACCAAACCTGACCTAACCCAACCCAACCTAACCCGACCAAACCTGACCTAACCCAACCCAACCTAACCCGACCAAACCTGACCTAACCCAACCCAACCTAACCCGACCAAACCTGACCTAACCCAACCCAACCTAACCCGACCAAACCTGACCTAACCCAACCCAACCTAACCCGACCAAACCTGACCTAACCCAACCCAACCTAACCCGACCAAACCTGACCTAACCCAACCCAACCTAACCCGACCAAACCTGACCTAACCCAACCCAACCTAACCCGACCAAACCTGACCTAACCCAACCCAACCTAACCCGACCAAACCTGACCTAACCCAACCCAACCTAACCCGACCAAACCTGACCTAACCCAACCCAACCTAACCCGACCAAACCTGACCTAACCCAACCCAACCTAACCCGACCAAACCTGACCTAACCCAACCCAACCTAACCCGACCAAACCTGACCTAACCCAACCCAACCTAACCCGACCAAACCTGACCTAACCCAACCCAACCTAACCCGACCAAACCTGACCTAACCCAACCCAACCTAACCCGACCAAACCTGACCTAACCCAACCCAACCTAACCCGACCAAACCTGACCTAACCCAACCCAACCTAACCCGACCAAACCTGACCTAACCCAACCCAACCTAACCCGACCAAACCTGACCTAACCCAACCCAACCTAACCCGACCAAACCTGACCTAACCCAACCCAACCTAACCCGACCAAACCTGACCTAACCCAACCCAACCTAACCCGACCAAACCTGACCTAACCCAACCCAACCTAACCCGACCAAACCTGACCTAACCCAACCCAACCTAACCCGACCAAACCTGACCTAACCCAACCCAACCTAACCCGACCAAACCTGACCTAACCCAACCCAACCTAACCCGACCAAACCTGACCTAACCCAACCCAACCTAACCCGACCAAACCTGACCTAACCCAACCCAACCTAACCCGACCAAACCTGACCTAACCCAACCCAACCTAACCCGACCAAACCTGACCTAACCCAACCCAACCTAACCCGACCAAACCTGACCTAACCCAACCCAACCTAACCCGACCAAACCTGACCTAACCCAACCCAACCTAACCCGACCAAACCTGACCTAACCCAACCCAACCTAACCCGACCAAACCTGACCTAACCCAACCCAACCTAACCCGACCAAACCTGACCTAACCCAACCCAACCTAACCCGACCAAACCTGACCTAACCCAACCCAACCTAACCCGACCAAACCTGACCTAACCCAACCCAACCTAACCCGACCAAACCTGACCTAACCCAACCCAACCTAACCCGACCAAACCTGACCTAACCCAACCCAACCTAACCCGACCAAACCTGACCTAACCCAACCCAACCTAACCCGACCAAACCTGACCTAACCCAACCCAACCTAACCCGACCAAACCTGACCTAACCCAACCCAACCTAACCCGACCAAACCTGACCTAACCCAACCCAACCTAACCCGACCAAACCTGACCTAACCTAACCTAACCGATAGTATTGATAAGCAAAAAAAAAAAAAAAAAAAAAAAAAAAAAAAAAAAAAAAAAAAAAAAAGAATTAACATAATTAACAATTCCAAATAAAGTCATATGGGATAAACGCATTCCCAATCAATATACGTGTTAATTAACGCCACCGTTACTGCATTAATTATTAATTTTGTAAAAATCGTTAATTTATTTACGCCACAATGGCGCCATCTGTCGTAAAAGTGCTGAAACCGATCGCACGTCGTTATCGACAGTGTAGCAAAGTTGTAGCAGGCTGGTGGTGCCATCTGTTGGTGACCGGTTGAAACAGAACTGCGAACAGTCTCAGCACCTTTCACAGAGATGGCTCCACCGGTCAGTCAATAGCTTCTCTAATGTAACCTTCGATGACAGTAAATATAAAATATTCATCGTAGTAATTACTATTTACTTAACACGCATTTCCCTGTCATATTTTTAAAGAATGAGAAGCAATATTTTCCAAATTAATGTACATCAGATGGTGTTATTGAAGAATAATTCATTATTTTATTCCCCTTCCAACAGCCTTTATTCTTCTGCTGACAATGATTTCAACCCACTGTGTGAAATTTATAGGTTTGTAATTTAAATGCTTCTATACAAAACTTTACACAATCATTCGCTTTCATATCTAATTACGGAGATCACCGTACGCAGATATTCACAATAATACGTTTCTTTCCATTGTCTTACCGCAAACAAGTGTATTGTTACATCACTATGGTTATGCGGCTAACCATAATAGACGATAACAGTTTTATTTTGTATGCCTGTGGGTGGGTTAAAGATACTTGCCCTCTCGTGCAAGAATACACGATAAAGAAACCATTAATGTATGGAATGTAAGATTATCGTTTAACGAACGCTTGTTCCTTTGGAAATTTTAGGTACATAGTTTTACATGACTTACAATTGCGTTGCATTCTAGGATAGCAGATGTACTTGTAATGCATTATTTTTTGCTTCTGCTAGTGTACCTTCAGAAGTTATCCGTAAATGTAATAGTATATTACAATTAATATTCGCGATACAGAATTGGATGTATTCCTACTTTATTGCTTGTTGGAAAAAAATGAAGCGTTTGAAACTAGATGCCAAAGGTGAGCCATACCATCCATTCCATTGGATTTAGGGTTGTCCATTATGAATTGCTGCTTCGTTGAAGATTGGAATGTGTCCTTCTTTGATAGTTGCTGGGATCATTAAATGATTAAACCACTATTTAACCATAACTGAATGTTTATTGCCATACTTTAACATCTAAACCCTTACAAAAGAACTGACAGACTCCTACTTATTGGTTACTTATTGCACAGTATCTGTACAAATCTGTAAAACGACCCACCAATATATTTGCTTACGACTAATTAAATTGTGTGTAAGGTTGTGTTTTACGAGTTGTTTCTCGTTTAGGGATAGGAATGGTTCGCGCTGGGATAGTTGCAGGGGGGTCGTTAAATGATTTAACCATTCATTAACCATAACTGAACGTTTATTGTCACTTCTTAAGCATTCGGTAAATACAAATGTCTCCTTATAAACTAATTGTTATAAGCTATCTGTATAAATTCATGTACGCGTCTTATATAACTATAAAACATATGTAAATTGGTAGCGCTAAACTTAGGTTAAGCTGTTTCTTAGAGTTCTTCGTTATCGTTGACCCAGCAAGTAACGTCAGTTGCTCTAGGAATTCTTGAATCTTCTACACAATTTAATAAGAGCCCAAGAATTAATCTGTGCGCCATGAATATCATATTTGTAGTGTTCCTGATCTGCGCTCCAGATAATTAACTGTTTTACAATGTATTTGAGCACTTGTTGCCAGAAATCTGAAAGTACAAGTAATATTATTATTAACTAATTGTCATACGCTGAACGCAAACCACTGAGACACGATATTAAATAAGAGAAAGGGAAGAAACCAAGCATCAATGCAGCGGTTATAACCTTCACAACTTTGATTGGTTAATTAAAAACAATTAACATAATTAACACTTCCGAATAAAGTCACACAGGTTAAACGCATTCCCAATGAATACACGTGTCAATTAACGCCACCGTTACTGCATTAATTATCAATTAAAGAAATCGTTACTTTATTTACGCCGCGGTGGCGCCATCTCCCGTAAAAGTGCTGAAACTGTTCGCGGTTCTGTTTCAGCCGGTAACCAACAGATGGCGCCACCAGCGGTTACCGACACTGTCGATAAACACGCGCGAACAGTTTCAGCGCTCTTCGCAGAGATGGCGCCACCGGCCTGTCAACAGTTTCTGTAGCGTAACCTTCGACGACAGCAAATAATTGTAAAATATTCATCGCAATAACTGTTAGTCGGTCGACACGCATTTCTCTCTCATATTATTGAAGGAGGAGAAGCAATATTTCCCCAATTAATGTTGATCGGATGGTGTTATTGAAGAATAATTCATTATTTCATTCCCTTTCCACAGCCTTTATTCTCCTGCTGACAATGATTTCAACCTACTGTATATATAATGTATATATTTGAAATTTACATGCTTCTATACTAAACTTTACACAATCATTCGCTTTCATATCTAATTACGGAGATCACCGTACGCAGATATTCACGATAATACGTTTCTTTCCATTGTCTTACCGCAAACGAGTGTATTGTTATATCACCATGGCTCTGTGACTAACCATAATAGACGATCGCAATTTTATTTTGTATGCCTGTGGGTGGGTTAAAGATACTTGCCCTCTCGTGCAAGAATACACGATAAAGAAACCATTAATGTATGGAATGTAAGATTATCGTTGAATGACCGTTTGCTCCTTTGGAAATGTTTCCTACATGGTTTTGCGTGACTTACAATTGCGTTGCATTCTAGGATAGCTGATGTACTTGTAATGCATTATTTTTTGCTTCTGCTGGTATAGCTTCAGAAATTATCCTTAAATGTAATAGTATATTACAGTTGCTGTTCGCGATACAGTATTGGATGTATTCCTACTTTGTTGCTTGTGGGAGAATGAAGCGTTTGAAACTAGATGTCACAGGTGAGCCATACCATTGATTCAATTGGATTTAGGATTGTCCATTATGATTTGCTGCTTCGTTGAAGATTGGAATGTGTCCTTTGACAGTTGCTACGGTCATTAAATGGAAGCTTGCCCCTTTGGAAATGTTTCCTACATGGTTTTGCGTGTCTTACAATTGCGTTGCATTCTAGGATAGCTGATGTACTTGTAATGCATTATTTTTTGCTTCTGCTGGTATAGCTTCAGAAATTATCCTTAAATGTAACAGTATATTACAGTTACTATTCGCGATATAGTATTGGATGTATTCCTACTTTGTTGCATGTTGGACAATGAAGCGTTTGAAACTAGATGTCACAGGTGAGCCATACCATTCATTCAATTGGATTTAGGATTGTCCATTATGATTTGCTGCTTCGTTGAAGATTGGAATGTGTCCTTTGACAGTTGCTATGGTCATTAAATGAAAGCTTGCTCCTTTGGAAATGTTTCCTACATGGTTTTGCGTGACTTACAATTGCGTTGCATTCTAGGATAGCTGATGTACTTGTAATGCATTATTTTTTGCTTCTGCTGGTATAGCTTCAGAAATTATCCTTAAATGTAATAGTATATTACAGTTACTACTCGCGATACAGTATTGGATGTATTCCTACTTTGTTGCTTGTTGGACAATGAAGCGTTTGAAACTAGATGTCACAGGTGAGCCATACCTTTCATTCAATTGGATTTAGGATTGTCCATTATGATTTGCTGCTTCGTTGAAGATTGGAATGTGTCCTTTGACAGTTTCTACGGTCATTAAATGGAAGCTTGCTCCTTTGGAAATGTTTCCTACATGGTTTTGCGTGACTTACAATTGCGTTGCATTCTAGGATAGCAGATATACTTGTAATGCACTATTTTTTGCTTCTGCTGGTATAGATTCAGAAATTATCCTTAAATGTAACAGTATATTACAGTTACTATTCGCGATATAGTATTGGATGTATTCCTACTTTGTTGCATGTTGGACAATGAAGCGTTTGAAACTAGATGTCACAGGTGAGCCATACCATTCATTCAATTGGATTTAGGATTGTCCATTATGATTTGCTGCTTCGTTGAAGATTGGAATGTGTCCTTTGACAGTTGCTATGGTCATTAAATGAAAGCTTGCTCCTTTGGAAATGTTTCCTACATGGTTTTGCGTGACTTACAATTGCGTTGCATTCTAGGATAGCTGATGTACTTGTAATGCATTATTTTTTGCTTCTGCTGGTATAGCTTCAGAAATTATCCTTAAATGTAATAGTATATTACAGTTACTACTCGCGATACAGTATTGGATGTATTCCTACTTTGTTGCTTGTTGGACAATGAAGCGTTTGAAACTAGATGTCACAGGTGAGCCATACCTTTCATTCAATTGGATTTAGGATTGTCCATTATGATTTGCTGCTTCGTTGAAGATTGGAATGTGTCCTTTGACAGTTTCTACGGTCATTAAATGGAAGCTTGCTCCTTTGGAAATGTTTCCTACATGGTTTTGCGTGACTTACAATTGCGTTGCATTCTAGGATAGCAGATATACTTGTAATGCACTATTTTTTGCTTCTGCTGGTATAGATTCAGAAATTATCCTTAAATGTAACAGTATATTACAGTTACTATTCGCGATACAGTATTGGATGTATTCCTACTTTGTTGCTTGTTGGACAATGAAGCGTTTGAAACTAGATGTCACAGGTGAGCCATACCATTCATTCAATTGGATTTAGGATTGTCCATTATGATTTGCTGCTTCGTTGAAGATTGGAATGTGTCCTTTGACAGTTGCTACGGTCATTAAATGGAAGCTTGCTCCTTTGGAAATGTTTCCTACATGGTTTTGCGTGTCTTACAATTGCGTTGCATTCTAGGATAGCTGATGTACTTGTAATGCATTATTTTTTGCTTCTGCTGGTATAGCTTCAGAAATTATCCTTAAATGTAACAGTATATTACAGTTACTATTCGCGATACAGTATTGGATGTATTCCTACTTTGTTGCATGTTGGACAATGAAGCGTTTGAAACTAGATGTCACAGGTGAGCCATACCATTCATTCAATTGGATTTACGATTGTCCATTATGATTTGCTGCTTCGTTGAAGATTGGAATGTGTCCTTTGACAGTTGCTACGGTCATTAAATGGAAGCTTGCTCCTTTGGAAATGTTTCCTACATGGTTTTGCGTGTCTTACAATTGCGTTGCATTCTAGGATAGCTGATGTACTTGTAATGCATTATTTTTTGCTTCTGCTGGTATAGCTTCAGAAATTATCCTTAAATGTAACAGTATATTACAGTTACTATTCGCGATACAGTATTGGATGTATTCCTACTTTGTTGCATGTTGGACAATGAAGCGTTTGAAACTAGATGTCACAGGTGAGCCATACCATTCATTCAATTGGATTTAGGATTGTCCATTATGATTTGCTGCTTCGTTGAAGATTGGAATGTGTCCTTTGACAGTTGCTACGGTCATTAAATGGAAGCTTGCTCCTTTGGAAATGTTTCCTACATGGTTTTGCGTGTCTTACAATTGCGTTGCATTCTAGGATAGCTGATGTACTTGTAATGCATTATTTTTTGCTTCTGCTGGTATAGCTTCAGAAATTATCCTTAAATGTAATAGTATATTACAGTTACTATTCGCGATACAGTATTGGATGTATTCCTACTTTGTTGCTTGTGGGAGAATGAAGCGTTTGAAACTAGATGTCACAGGTGAGCCATACCATTCATTCAATTGGATTTAGGATTGTCCATTATGATTTGCTGCTTCGTTGAAGATTGGAATGTGTCCTTTGACAGTTGCTACGGTCATTAAATGGAAGCTTGCTCCTTTGGAAATGTTTCCTACATGGTTTTGCGTGTCTTACAATTGCGTTGCATTCTAGGATAGCTGATGTACTTGTAATGCATTATTTTTTGCTTCTGCTAGTATAGCTTCAGAAATTATCCTTAAATGTAATAGTATATTACAGTTACTATTCGCGATACAGTATTGGATGTATTCCTACTTTGTTGCTTGTGGGAGAATGAAGCGTTTGAAACTAGATGTCACAGGTGAGCCATACCATTGATTCAATTGGATTTAGGATTGTCCATTATGATTTGCTGCTTCGTTGAAGATTGGAATGTGTCCTTTGACAGTTGCTACGGTCATTAAATGGAAGCTTGCCCCTTTGGAAATGTTTCCTACATGGTTTTGCGTGTCTTACAATTGCGTTGCATTCTAGGATAGCTGATGTACTTGTAATGCATTATTTTTTGCTTCTGCTGGTATAGCTTCAGAAATTATCCTTAAATGTAACAGTATATTACAGTTACTATTCGCGATATAGTATTGGATGTATTCCTACTTTGTTGCATGTTGGACAATGAAGCGTTTGAAACTAGATGTCACAGGTGAGCCATACCATTCATTCAATTGGATTTAGGATTGTCCATTATGATTTGCTGCTTCGTTGAAGATTGGAATGTGTCCTTTGACAGTTGCTACGGTCATTAAATGGAAGCTTGCTCCTTTGGAAATGTTTCCTACATGGTTTTGCGTGTCTTACAATTGCGTTGCATTCTAGGATAGCTGATGTACTTGTAATGCATTATTTTTTGCTTCTGCTGGTATAGCTTCAGAAATTATCCTTAAATGTAACAGTATATTACAGTTACTATTCGCGATACAGTATTGGATGTATTCCTACTTTGTTGCATGTTGGACAATGAAGCGTTTGAAACTAGATGTCACAGGTGAGCCATACCATTCATTCAATTGGATTTAGGATTGTCCATTATGATTTGCTGCTTCGTTGAAGATTGGAATGTGTCCTTTGACAGTTGCTACGGTCATTAAATGGAAGCTTGCTCCTTTGGAAATGTTTCCTACATGGTTTTGCGTGTCTTACAATTGCGTTGCATTCTAGGATATCTGATGTACTTGTAATGCATTATTTTTTGCTTCTGCTGGTATAGCTTCAGAAGTTATCCTTAAATGTAATAGTATATTACAGTTACTATTCGCGATACCGTATTGGATGTATTCCCACTTTGTTGCTTGTTGGAAAATGAAGCGTTTGAAACTAGATGCCAAAGGTAAGCCATACCATTCATTCGATTGGATTTAGGATTGTCCATTATGAATTGCTGCTTCGTTGAAGATTGGAATGTGTCCTTCTTTGATAGTTTCTGGGATCATTAAATGATTAAACCACTATTTAACGATAACTGAATGTTTATTGCCATACTTTAACATCTAAACCCTTACAAATGAACTGACAGACTCCAACTTATTGGCTAATTATTGCACAGTATCTGTACAAATCTGTAAAACGAAGCACAAATATTTTTGCTTACGACTAATTAAACTGTGTGTAAGGTTGTGTTTTACGAGTTGTCTTTGGTTTAAGGATAGGAGTGGTTAGTGCTGGGATAGTTGCAGTGGTCGTTAAATGATTAAACCATTTAATAACGATAACTGAACGTTTAATGTCACTTCTTAAGCATTCGGTAATTACAAAAAAGTCTCCTTATAAGCTAATTGTTATAAAAACTATCTGTATAAATTCATGTACGCGTTTTATATAACTATAAAACTTATGTAAATTGGTAGCGCTAAACTTAGATTAAACTATTTTTCGAGTTCTTTGTTATCGTTGATCCATTAATTAACGTCGCTTGCTCCAGGATTTCTTGAATCTTCTACACATTTTAAAAAAACAGCCCAAGAATTGATCTCTGCGCCATGGATATCATATTTTTCATGTTCCTGATCTGCGCCCCAGATAAGTAACCGTTTTACAATGTATTTGAGCATTTGTTGCCAGAAATCTGAAAGTACAAGTAATATCATTATTAACTAATTATCATACGCTGAACGCAAACCACTGAGACACGATATTAAATAAGAGAAACGAAAGAAACCAAAAATCAATGCACCAGCTATAAACATAACAACTTTGATTGGTCAATTAAAAAAAATTAACATAATTAATAGTTCCGAATAAAGTCACATAGGATAAACGCATTCCCAATGAATACACGTTTTAATTAACGCCACCGTTGCTGCATTAATTGACAATTAATAAATCTTTACTTTGTTTACGCCGCGGTGGCGCCATCTCTCGGAAAAGCGCTGAAACTAGTCGCACTTCATTACCGACAATGTAGCGGTTACCGACTGCAGCAGAACTGCGAACAGTTTCAGCACTTCTCACAGAGATGGCGCCACCGACCTGTCAATAGTTTCTATAGCGTAACCTTCGACGACAGCAAATAATTATAAAATGTTCATCGTAATAATTACTATTTACCTAACACGCATTTCTCTGTCGTATTATTGGAGGAGGAAAAGCATTATTACCCAAATTAATGTAAACAGGATAGTGTTATCGAAGACTATTTCATGCTTTTATTCCCTTTAAAACAGTTGTTAACCACGTGTTAGAATTAGTTCAACGTACTGTGTAAAAGTTATATATTTGAAATTTACATGCTTCTATACTAAACTTTACACAATCGTTCTCTTTGATATCTAATTACGGAGATCACCGTGCGCAGATATTCACGATAATACGTTTCTTTCCATTGTCTTACCGCAAACAAGTGTATTGTTATATCACTATGGTTCTGTGACTAACCATAATTAACGATAACAATTTTATTTCGTATGCCTGTGGGTGGGTTAAAGATACTTGCCTTTTCATGCAGGAATACACGATAAAGAAACCATTAATGTATGGAATTTAAGATTCTCGTTGAATGAATGGTTGCTCATTTGGAAATATTTCGTACATAGTTTTGCGTGTCTTACAATTGCGTTGCATTCTAGGATAGCTGATGTACTTGTAATGCATTATTTTTTGCTTCTGCTGGTATAGCTTCAGAAATTATCCTTAAATGTAACAGTATATTACAGTTACTATTCGAGATACAGTATTGGATGTATTCCTACTTTGTTGCTTGTTGGACAATGAAGCGTTTGAAACTAGATGTCACAGGTGAGCCATACCATTCATTCAATTGGATTTAGGATTGTCCATTATGATTTGCTGCTTCGTTGAAGATTGGAATGTGTCCTTTGACAGTTGCTACGGTCATTAAATGGAAGCTTGCTCCTTTGGAAATGTTTCCTACATGGTTTTGCGTGGCTTACAATTGCGTTGCATTCTAGGATAGCTGATGTACTTGTAATGCATTATTTTTTGCTTCTGCTGGTATAGCTTCAGAAATTATCCTTAAATGTAACAGTATATTACAGTTACTATTCGCGATACAGTATTGGATGTATTCCTACTTTGTTGCTTGTTGGAGAATGAAGCGTTTGAAACTAGATGCCAAAGGTGAGCCATACCATCCATTCGATTGGATTTAGGGTTGTCCATTATGAATTGCTGCTTCGTTGAAAATTGGAATGTGTCCTTCTTTGATAGTTGCTGGGATCATTAAATGATTAAACCACTATTTAACCATAACTGAATGTTTATTGCCATACTTTAACATCTAAACCCTTACAAAAGAACTGACAGACTCCTACTTATTAGTTAATTATTGCACAGTATCTGTACAAATCTGTAAAACGACCCACCAATATATTTGCTTACGACTAATTAAATTGTGTGTAAGGTTGTGTTTTACGAGTTGTTTCTCGTTTAGGGATAGGAATGGTTCGCGCTGGGATAGTTGCAGGGGGTCGTTAAATGATTTAACCATTCATTAACCATAACTGAACGTTTATTGTCACTTCTTAAGCATTCGGTAAATACAAATGTCTCCTTATAAACTAATTGTTATAAGCTATCTGTATAAATTCATGTACGCGTCTTATATAACTATAAAACATATGTAAATTGGTAGCGCTAAACTTAGGTTAAGCTGTTTCTTAGAGTTCTTCGTTATCGTTGACCCAGCAAGTAACGTCAGTTGCTCTAGGAATTCTTGAATCTTCTACACAATTTAATAAGAGCCCAAGAATTAATCTGTGCGCCATGAATATCATATTTGTAGTGTTCCTGATCTGCGCTCCAGATAATTAACTGTTTTACAATGTATTTGAGCACTTGTTGCCAGAAATCTGAAAGTACAAGTAATATTATTATTAACTAATTGTCATACGCTGAACGCAAACCACTGAGACACGATATTAAATAAGAGAAAGGGAAGAAACCAAGCATCAATGCAGCGGTTATAACCTTCACAACTTTGATTGGTTAATTAAAAACAATTAACATAATTAACACTTCCGAATAAAGTCACACAGGTTAAACGCATTCCCAATGAATACACGTGTCAATTAACGCCACCGTTACTGCATTAATTATCAATTAAAGAAATCGTTACTTTATTTACGCCGCGGTGGCGCCATCTCCCGTAAAAGTGCTGAAACTGTTCGCGGTTCTGTTTCAGCCGGTAACCAACAGATGGCGCCACCAGCGGTTACCGACACTGTCGATAAACACGCGCGAACAGTTTCAGCGCTCTTCGCAGAGATGGCGCCACCGGCCTGTCAACAGTTTCTGTAGCGTAACCTTCGACGACAGCAAATAATTGTAAAATATTCATCGCAATAACTGTTAGTCGGTCGACACGCATTTCTCTCTCATATTATTGAAGGAGGAGAAGCAATATTTCCCCAATTAATGTTGATCGGATGGTGTTATTGAAGAATAATTCATTATTTCATTCCCTTTCCACAGCCTTTATTCTCCTGCTGACAATGATTTCAACCTACTGTATATATAATGTATATATTTGAAATTTACATGCTTCTATACTAAACTTTACACAATCATTCGCTTTCATATCTAATTACGGAGATCACCGTACGCAGATATTCACGATAATACGTTTCTTTCCATTGTCTTACCGCAAACGAGTGTATTGTTATATCACCATGGCTCTGTGACTAACCATAATAGACGATCGCAATTTTATTTTGTATGCCTGTGGGTGGGTTAAAGATACTTGCCCTCTCGTGCAAGAATACACGATAAAGAAACCATTAATGTATGGAATGTAAGATTATCGTTGAATGACCGTTTGCTCCTTTGGAAATGTTTCCTACATGGTTTTGCGTGACTTACAATTGCGTTGCATTCTAGGATAGCTGATGTACTTGTAATGCATTATTTTTTGCTTCTGCTGGTATAGCTTCAGAAATTATCCTTAAATGTAATAGTATATTACAGTTGCTGTTCGCGATACAGTATTGGATGTATTCCTACTTTGTTGCTTGTGGGAGAATGAAGCGTTTGAAACTAGATGTCACAGGTGAGCCATACCATTGATTCAATTGGATTTAGGATTGTCCATTATGATTTGCTGCTTCGTTGAAGATTGGAATGTGTCCTTTGACAGTTGCTACGGTCATTAAATGGAAGCTTGCCCCTTTGGAAATGTTTCCTACATGGTTTTGCGTGTCTTACAATTGCGTTGCATTCTAGGATAGCTGATGTACTTGTAATGCATTATTTTTTGCTTCTGCTGGTATAGCTTCAGAAATTATCCTTAAATGTAACAGTATATTACAGTTACTATTCGCGATATAGTATTGGATGTATTCCTACTTTGTTGCATGTTGGACAATGAAGCGTTTGAAA
The DNA here is from genome assembly GCA_963969225.1 of Xylocopa violacea. Taxonomy (NCBI): domain Eukaryota; kingdom Metazoa; phylum Arthropoda; class Insecta; order Hymenoptera; family Apidae; genus Xylocopa; species Xylocopa violacea. The sequence goes on along the minus strand of CAXAJV010000006.1, from coordinate 32,494,673 downwards.
CTAGATGTCACAGGTGAGCCATACCATTCATTCAATTGGATTTAGGATTGTCCATTATGATTTGCTGCTTCGTTGAAGATTGGAATGTGTCCTTTGACAGTTGCTATGGTCATTAAATGAAAGCTTGCTCCTTTGGAAATGTTTCCTACATGGTTTTGCGTGACTTACAATTGCGTTGCATTCTAGGATAGCTGATGTACTTGTAATGCATTATTTTTTGCTTCTGCTGGTATAGCTTCAGAAATTATCCTTAAATGTAATAGTATATTACAGTTACTACTCGCGATACAGTATTGGATGTATTCCTACTTTGTTGCTTGTTGGACAATGAAGCGTTTGAAACTAGATGTCACAGGTGAGCCATACCTTTCATTCAATTGGATTTAGGATTGTCCATTATGATTTGCTGCTTCGTTGAAGATTGGAATGTGTCCTTTGACAGTTTCTACGGTCATTAAATGGAAGCTTGCTCCTTTGGAAATGTTTCCTACATGGTTTTGCGTGACTTACAATTGCGTTGCATTCTAGGATAGCAGATATACTTGTAATGCACTATTTTTTGCTTCTGCTGGTATAGATTCAGAAATTATCCTTAAATGTAACAGTATATTACAGTTACTATTCGCGATATAGTATTGGATGTATTCCTACTTTGTTGCATGTTGGACAATGAAGCGTTTGAAACTAGATGTCACAGGTGAGCCATACCATTCATTCAATTGGATTTAGGATTGTCCATTATGATTTGCTGCTTCGTTGAAGATTGGAATGTGTCCTTTGACAGTTGCTATGGTCATTAAATGAAAGCTTGCTCCTTTGGAAATGTTTCCTACATGGTTTTGCGTGACTTACAATTGCGTTGCATTCTAGGATAGCTGATGTACTTGTAATGCATTATTTTTTGCTTCTGCTGGTATAGCTTCAGAAATTATCCTTAAATGTAATAGTATATTACAGTTACTACTCGCGATACAGTATTGGATGTATTCCTACTTTGTTGCTTGTTGGACAATGAAGCGTTTGAAACTAGATGTCACAGGTGAGCCATACCTTTCATTCAATTGGATTTAGGATTGTCCATTATGATTTGCTGCTTCGTTGAAGATTGGAATGTGTCCTTTGACAGTTTCTACGGTCATTAAATGGAAGCTTGCTCCTTTGGAAATGTTTCCTACATGGTTTTGCGTGACTTACAATTGCGTTGCATTCTAGGATAGCAGATATACTTGTAATGCACTATTTTTTGCTTCTGCTGGTATAGATTCAGAAATTATCCTTAAATGTAACAGTATATTACAGTTACTATTCGCGATACAGTATTGGATGTATTCCTACTTTGTTGCTTGTTGGACAATGAAGCGTTTGAAACTAGATGTCACAGGTGAGCCATACCATTCATTCAATTGGATTTAGGATTGTCCATTATGATTTGCTGCTTCGTTGAAGATTGGAATGTGTCCTTTGACAGTTGCTACGGTCATTAAATGGAAGCTTGCTCCTTTGGAAATGTTTCCTACATGGTTTTGCGTGTCTTACAATTGCGTTGCATTCTAGGATAGCTGATGTACTTGTAATGCATTATTTTTTGCTTCTGCTGGTATAGCTTCAGAAATTATCCTTAAATGTAACAGTATATTACAGTTACTATTCGCGATACAGTATTGGATGTATTCCTACTTTGTTGCATGTTGGACAATGAAGCGTTTGAAACTAGATGTCACAGGTGAGCCATACCATTCATTCAATTGGATTTACGATTGTCCATTATGATTTGCTGCTTCGTTGAAGATTGGAATGTGTCCTTTGACAGTTGCTACGGTCATTAAATGGAAGCTTGCTCCTTTGGAAATGTTTCCTACATGGTTTTGCGTGTCTTACAATTGCGTTGCATTCTAGGATAGCTGATGTACTTGTAATGCATTATTTTTTGCTTCTGCTGGTATAGCTTCAGAAATTATCCTTAAATGTAACAGTATATTACAGTTACTATTCGCGATACAGTATTGGATGTATTCCTACTTTGTTGCATGTTGGACAATGAAGCGTTTGAAACTAGATGTCACAGGTGAGCCATACCATTCATTCAATTGGATTTAGGATTGTCCATTATGATTTGCTGCTTCGTTGAAGATTGGAATGTGTCCTTTGACAGTTGCTACGGTCATTAAATGGAAGCTTGCTCCTTTGGAAATGTTTCCTACATGGTTTTGCGTGTCTTACAATTGCGTTGCATTCTAGGATAGCTGATGTACTTGTAATGCATTATTTTTTGCTTCTGCTAGTATAGCTTCAGAAATTATCCTTAAATGTAATAGTATATTACAGTTACTATTCGCGATACAGTATTGGATGTATTCCTACTTTGTTGCTTGTGGGAGAATGAAGCGTTTGAAACTAGATGTCACAGGTGAGCCATACCATTGATTCAATTGGATTTAGGATTGTCCATTATGATTTGCTGCTTCGTTGAAGATTGGAATGTGTCCTTTGACAGTTGCTACGGTCATTAAATGGAAGCTTGCCCCTTTGGAAATGTTTCCTACATGGTTTTGCGTGTCTTACAATTGCGTTGCATTCTAGGATAGCTGATGTACTTGTAATGCATTATTTTTTGCTTCTGCTGGTATAGCTTCAGAAATTATCCTTAAATGTAACAGTATATTACAGTTACTATTCGCGATATAGTATTGGATGTATTCCTACTTTGTTGCATGTTGGACAATGAAGCGTTTGAAACTAGATGTCACAGGTGAGCCATACCATTCATTCAATTGGATTTAGGATTGTCCATTATGATTTGCTGCTTCGTTGAAGATTGGAATGTGTCCTTTGACAGTTGCTACGGTCATTAAATGGAAGCTTGCTCCTTTGGAAATGTTTCCTACATGGTTTTGCGTGTCTTACAATTGCGTTGCATTCTAGGATAGCTGATGTACTTGTAATGCATTATTTTTTGCTTCTGCTGGTATAGCTTCAGAAATTATCCTTAAATGTAACAGTATATTACAGTTACTATTCGCGATACAGTATTGGATGTATTCCTACTTTGTTGCATGTTGGACAATGAAGCGTTTGAAACTAGATGTCACAGGTGAGCCATACCATTCATTCAATTGGATTTAGGATTGTCCATTATGATTTGCTGCTTCGTTGAAGATTGGAATGTGTCCTTTGACAGTTGCTACGGTCATTAAATGGAAGCTTGCTCCTTTGGAAATGTTTCCTACATGGTTTTGCGTGTCTTACAATTGCGTTGCATTCTAGGATATCTGATGTACTTGTAATGCATTATTTTTTGCTTCTGCTGGTATAGCTTCAGAAGTTATCCTTAAATGTAATAGTATATTACAGTTACTATTCGCGATACCGTATTGGATGTATTCCCACTTTGTTGCTTGTTGGAAAATGAAGCGTTTGAAACTAGATGCCAAAGGTAAGCCATACCATTCATTCGATTGGATTTAGGATTGTCCATTATGAATTGCTGCTTCGTTGAAGATTGGAATGTGTCCTTCTTTGATAGTTTCTGGGATCATTAAATGATTAAACCACTATTTAACGATAACTGAATGTTTATTGCCATACTTTAACATCTAAACCCTTACAAATGAACTGACAGACTCCAACTTATTGGCTAATTATTGCACAGTATCTGTACAAATCTGTAAAACGAAGCACAAATATTTTTGCTTACGACTAATTAAACTGTGTGTAAGGTTGTGTTTTACGAGTTGTCTTTGGTTTAAGGATAGGAGTGGTTAGTGCTGGGATAGTTGCAGTGGTCGTTAAATGATTAAACCATTTAATAACGATAACTGAACGTTTAATGTCACTTCTTAAGCATTCGGTAATTACAAAAAAGTCTCCTTATAAGCTAATTGTTATAAAAACTATCTGTATAAATTCATGTACGCGTTTTATATAACTATAAAACTTATGTAAATTGGTAGCGCTAAACTTAGATTAAACTATTTTTCGAGTTCTTTGTTATCGTTGATCCATTAATTAACGTCGCTTGCTCCAGGATTTCTTGAATCTTCTACACATTTTAAAAAAACAGCCCAAGAATTGATCTCTGCGCCATGGATATCATATTTTTCATGTTCCTGATCTGCGCCCCAGATAAGTAACCGTTTTACAATGTATTTGAGCATTTGTTGCCAGAAATCTGAAAGTACAAGTAATATCATTATTAACTAATTATCATACGCTGAACGCAAACCACTGAGACACGATATTAAATAAGAGAAACGAAAGAAACCAAAAATCAATGCACCAGCTATAAACATAACAACTTTGATTGGTCAATTAAAAAAAATTAACATAATTAATAGTTCCGAATAAAGTCACATAGGATAAACGCATTCCCAATGAATACACGTTTTAATTAACGCCACCGTTGCTGCATTAATTGACAATTAATAAATCTTTACTTTGTTTACGCCGCGGTGGCGCCATCTCTCGGAAAAGCGCTGAAACTAGTCGCACTTCATTACCGACAATGTAGCGGTTACCGACTGCAGCAGAACTGCGAACAGTTTCAGCACTTCTCACAGAGATGGCGCCACCGACCTGTCAATAGTTTCTATAGCGTAACCTTCGACGACAGCAAATAATTATAAAATGTTCATCGTAATAATTACTATTTACCTAACACGCATTTCTCTGTCGTATTATTGGAGGAGGAAAAGCATTATTACCCAAATTAATGTAAACAGGATAGTGTTATCGAAGACTATTTCATGCTTTTATTCCCTTTAAAACAGTTGTTAACCACGTGTTAGAATTAGTTCAACGTACTGTGTAAAAGTTATATATTTGAAATTTACATGCTTCTATACTAAACTTTACACAATCGTTCTCTTTGATATCTAATTACGGAGATCACCGTGCGCAGATATTCACGATAATACGTTTCTTTCCATTGTCTTACCGCAAACAAGTGTATTGTTATATCACTATGGTTCTGTGACTAACCATAATTAACGATAACAATTTTATTTCGTATGCCTGTGGGTGGGTTAAAGATACTTGCCTTTTCATGCAGGAATACACGATAAAGAAACCATTAATGTATGGAATTTAAGATTCTCGTTGAATGAATGGTTGCTCATTTGGAAATATTTCGTACATAGTTTTGCGTGTCTTACAATTGCGTTGCATTCTAGGATAGCTGATGTACTTGTAATGCATTATTTTTTGCTTCTGCTGGTATAGCTTCAGAAATTATCCTTAAATGTAACAGTATATTACAGTTACTATTCGCGATACAGTATTGGATGTATTCCTACTTTGTTGCTTGTTGGACAATGAAGCGTTTGAAACTAGATGTCACAGGTGAGCCATACCATTCATTCAATTGGATTTAGGATTGTCCATTATGATTTGCTGCTTCGTTGAAGATTGGAATGTGTCCTTTGACAGTTGCTACGGTCATTAAATGGAAGCTTGCTCCTTTGGAAATGTTTCCTACATGGTTTTGCGTGGCTTACAATTGCGTTGCATTCTAGGATAGCTGATGTACTTGTAATGCATTATTTTTTGCTTCTGCTGGTATAGCTTCAGAAATTATCCTTAAATGTAACAGTATATTACAGTTACTATTCGCGATACAGTATTGGATGTATTCCTACTTTGTTGCTTGTTGGAGAATGAAGCGTTTGAAACTAGATGCCAAAGGTGAGCCATACCATCCATTCGATTGGATTTAGGGTTGTCCATTATGAATTGCTGCTTCGTTGAAAATTGGAATGTGTCCTTCTTTGATAGTTGCTGGGATCATTAAATGATTAAACCACTATTTAACCATAACTGAATGTTTATTGCCATACTTTAACATCTAAACCCTTACAAAAGAACTGACAGACTCCTACTTATTAGTTAATTATTGCACAGTATCTGTACAAATCTGTAAAACGACCCACCAATATATTTGCTTACGACTAATTAAATTGTGTGTAAGGTTGTGTTTTACGAGTTGTTTCTCGTTTAGGGATAGGAATGGTTCGCGCTGGGATAGTTGCAGGGGGTCGTTAAATGATTTAACCATTCATTAACCATAACTGAACGTTTATTGTCACTTCTTAAGCATTCGGTAAATACAAATGTCTCCTTATAAACTAATTGTTATAAGCTATCTGTATAAATTCATGTACGCGTCTTATATAACTATAAAACATATGTAAATTGGTAGCGCTAAACTTAGGTTAACCTGTTTCTTAGAGTTCTTCGTTATCGTTGACTCAGCAAGTAACGTCAGTTGCTCTAGGAATTCTTGAATCTTCTACACAATTTAATAATAGCCCAAGAATTAATCTGTGCGCCATGAATATCATATTTGTAGCGTTCCTGATCTGCGCTCCAGATACGTAACGGTTCTTCAATGTCTTTGAGAATTTGTTGCCAGTAAACTGAAAGTACAATTAATAGCATTGCTAACTAATTACCATACACTGAACACAAACGATGGGGACACGATATTAAATAAGAGAAAGGGAAGAAACCAAGCATCAATGCAGCGGTTATAACCTTCGCAACTTTGATTGGTTAATTAAAAACAATTAACATAATTAACAATTCCGAATAAAGTCACACAGGTTAAACGCATTCCCAATGAATACACGTGTCAATTAACGCCACCGTTACTGCATTAATTATCAATTAAAGAATACGTTACTTTATTTACGCCGCGGTGGCGCCATCTCCCGTAAAAGTGCCGAAACTGTTCGCGGTTCTGTTTCAGCCGGTAACCAACAGATGGCGCCACCAGCGGTTACCGACACTGTCGATAAACACGCGCGAACAGTTTCAGCGCTCTTCACAGAGATGGCGCCACCGGCCTGTCAACAGTTTCTATAGGGTAACCTTCCACGACCGCAAATAATTATAAAATATTCGTCGTAATAACTGTTAGTCGGTCGACACGCATTTCTCTGTCATATTATTGAAGGAGGAGAAGCAATATTTCCCGAATTAATGTTGATCGGATGGTGTTATTGAAGAATAATTCATTATTTCATTCCCTTTCCACAGCCTTTATTCTCCTGCTGACAATGATTTCAACCTACTGTATAAAATTTATATATTTGAAATTTACATGCTTCTATACTAAACTTTACACAATCATTCTCTTTCATATCTAATTACGGAGATCACCGTACGCAGATATTCACGATAATACGTTTCTTTCCATTGTCTTACCGCAAACGAGTGCATTGTTATATCACCATGGCGCTGTGACTAACCATAATAGACGATCGCAATTTTATTTGTATGCCTGTGGGTGGGTTAAAGATACTTGCCCTTTCGTGCAAGAATACACGATAAAGAAACCATTACTGTATGGAATGTAAGATTATCGTTGAATGACCGTTTGCTCCTTTGGAAATGTTTCCTACATGGTTTTGCGTGACTTGCAATTGCGTTGCATTCTAGGATAGCTGATGTACTTGTAATGCATTATTTTTTGCTTCTGCTAGTATAGCTTCAGAAATTATCCTTAAATGTAATAGTATATTACAGTTACTATTCGCGATACAGTATTGGATGTATTCCTACTTTGTTGCTTGTGGGAGAATGAAGCGTTTGAAACTAGATGTCACAGGTGAGCCATACCATTCATTCAATTGGATTTAGGATTGTCCATTATGATTTGCTGCTTCGTTGAAGATTGGAATGTGTCCTTTGACAGTTGCTACGGTCATTAAATGGAAGCTTGCTCCTTTGGAAATGTTTCCTACATGGTTTTGCGTGTCTTACAATTGCGTTGCATTCTAGGATAGCTGATGTACTTGTAATGCATTATTTTTTGCTTCTGCTGGTATAGCTTCAGAAATTATCCTTAAATGTAATAGTATATTACAGTTACTATTCGCGATACAGTATTGGATGTATTCCTACTTTGTTGCTTGTGGGAGAATGAAGCGTTTGAAACTAGATGTCACAGGTGAGCCATACCATTCATTCAATTGGATTTAGGATTGTCCATTATGATTTGCTGCTTCGTTGAAGATTGGAATGTGTCCTTTGACAGTTGCTACGGTCATTAAATGGAAGCTTGCTCCTTTGGAAATGTTTCCTACATGGTTTTGCGTGTCTTACAATTGCGTTGCATTCTAGGATAGCTGATGTACTTGTAATGCATTATTTTTTGCTTCTGCTAGTATAGCTTCAGAAATTATCCTTAAATGTAATAGTATATTACAGTTACTATTCGCGATACAGTATTGGATGTATTCCTACTTTGTTGCTTGTGGGAGAATGAAGCGTTTGAAACTAGATGTCACAGGTGAGCCATACCATTCATTCAATTGGATTTAGGATTGTCCATTATGATTTGCTGCTTCGTTGAAGATTGGAATGTGTCCTTTGACAGTTGCTACGGTCATTAAATGGAAGCTTGCTCCTTTGGAAATGTTTCCTACATGGTTTTGCGTGTCTTACAATTGCGTTGCATTCTAGGATAGCTGATGTACTTGTAATGCATTATTTTTTGCTTCTGCTGGTATAGCTTCAGAAATTATCCTTAAATGTAACAGTATATTACAGTTACTATTCGCGATACAGTATTGGATGTATTCCTACTTTGTTGCATGTTGGACAATGAAGCGTTTGAAACTAGATGTCACAGGTGAGCCATACCATTCATTCAATTGGATTTAGGATTGTCCATTATGATTTGCTGCTTCGTTGAAGATTGGAATGTGTCCTTTGACAGTTGCTACGGTCATTAAATGGAAGCTTGCTCCTTTGGAAATGTTTCCTACATGGTTTTGCGTGTCTTACAATTGCGTTGCATTCTAGGATAGCTGATGTACTTGTAATGCATTATTTTTTGCTTCTGCTGGTATAGCTTCAGAAATTATCCTTAAATGTAACAGTATATTACAGTTACTATTCGCGATACAGTATTGGATGTATTCCTACTTTGTTGCTTGTGGGAGAATGAAGCGTTTGAAACTAGATGTCACAGGTGAGCCATACCATTCATTCAATTGGATTTAGGATTGTCCATTATGATTTGCTGCTTCGTTGAAGATTGGAATGTGTCCTTTGACAGTTGCTACGGTCATTAAATGGAAGCTTGCTCCTTTGGAAATGTTTCCTACATGGTTTTGCGTGTCTTACAATTGCGTTGCATTCTAGGATAGCTGATGTACTTGTAATGCATTATTTTTTGCTTCTGCTGGTATAGCTTCAGAAGTTATCCTTAAATGTAATAGTATATTACAGTTACTATTCGCGATACCGTATTGGATGTATTCCCACTTTGTTGCTTGTTGGAAAATGAAGCGTTTGAAACTAGATGCCAAAGGTAAGCCATACCATTCATTCGATTGGATTTAGGATTGTCCATTATGAATTGCTGCTTCGTTGAAGATTGGAATGTGTCCTTCTTTGATAGTTTCTGGGATCATTAAATGATTAAACCACTATTTAACGATAACTGAATGTTTATTGCCATACTTTAACATCTAAACCCTTACAAATGAACTGACAGACTCCAACTTATTGGCTAATTATTGCACAGTATCTGTACAAATCTGTAAAACGAAGCACAAATATTTTTGCTTACGACTAATTAAACTGTGTGTAAGGTTGTGTTTTACGAGTTGTCTTTGGTTTAAGGATAGGAGTGGTTAGTGCTGGGATAGTTGCAGTGGTCGTTAAATGATTAAACCATTTAATAACGATAACTGAACGTTTAATGTCACTTCTTAAGCATTCGGTAATTACAAAAAAGTCTCCTTATAAGCTAATTGTTATAAAAACTATCTGTATAAATTCATGTACGCGTTTTATATAACTATAAAACTTATGTAAATTGGTAGCGCTAAACTTAGATTAAACTATTTTTCGAGTTCTTTGTTATCGTTGATCCATTAATTAACGTCGCTTGCTCCAGGATTTCTTGAATCTTCTACACATTTTAAAAAAACAGCCCAAGAATTGATCTCTGCGCCATGGATATCATATTTTTCATGTTCCTGATCTGCGCCCCAGATAAGTAACCGTTTTACAATGTATTTGAGCATTTGTTGCCAGAAATCTGAAAGTACAAGTAATATCATTATTAACTAATTATCATACGCTGAACGCAAACCACTGAGACACGATATTAAATAAGAGAAACGAAAGAAACCAAAAATCAATGCACCAGCTATAAACATAACAACTTTGATTGGTCAATTAAAAAAAATTAACATAATTAATAGTTCCGAATAAAGTCACATAGGATAAACGCATTCCCAATGAATACACGTTTTAATTAACGCCACCGTTGCTGCATTAATTGACAATTAATAAATCTTTACTTTGTTTACGCCGCGGTGGCGCCATCTCTCGGAAAAGCGCTGAAACTAGTCGCACTTCATTACCGACAATGTAGCGGTTACCGACTGCAGCAGAACTGCGAACAGTTTCAGCACTTCTCACAGAGATGGCGCCACCGACCTGTCAATAGTTTCTATAGCGTAACCTTCGACGACAGCAAATAATTATAAAATGTTCATCGTAATAATTACTATTTACCTAACACGCATTTCTCTGTCGTATTATTGGAGGAGGAAAAGCATTATTACCCAAATTAATGTAAACAGGATAGTGTTATCGAAGACTATTTCATGCTTTTATTCCCTTTAAAACAGTTGTTAACCACGTGTTAGAATTAGTTCAACGTACTGTGTAAAAGTTATATATTTGAAATTTACATGCTTCTATACTAAACTTTACACAATCGTTCTCTTTGATATCTAATTACGGAGATCACCGTGCGCAGATATTCACGATAATACGTTTCTTTCCATTGTCTTACCGCAAACAAGTGTATTGTTATATCACTATGGTTCTGTGACTAACCATAATTAACGATAACAATTTTATTTCGTATGCCTGTGGGTGGGTTAAAGATACTTGCCTTTTCATGCAGGAATACACGATAAAGAAACCATTAATGTATGGAATTTAAGATTCTCGTTGAATGAATGGTTGCTCATTTGGAAATATTTCGTACATAGTTTTGCGTGTCTTACAATTGCGTTGCATTCTAGGATAGCTGATGTACTTGTAATGCATTATTTTTTGCTTCTGCTGGTATAGCTTCAGAAATTATCCTTAAATGTAACAGTATATTACAGTTACTATTCGAGATACAGTATTGGATGTATTCCTACTTTGTTGCTTGTTGGACAATGAAGCGTTTGAAACTAGATGTCACAGGTGAGCCATACCATTCATTCAATTGGATTTAGGATTGTCCATTATGATTTGCTGCTTCGTTGAAGATTGGAATGTGTCCTTTGACAGTTGCTACGGTCATTAAATGGAAGCTTGCTCCTTTGGAAATGTTTCCTACATGGTTTTGCGTGGCTTACAATTGCGTTGCATTCTAGGATAGCTGATGTACTTGTAATGCATTATTTTTTGCTTCTGCTGGTATAGCTTCAGAAATTATCCTTAAATGTAACAGTATATTACAGTTACTATTCGCGATACAGTATTGGATGTATTCCTACTTTGTTGCTTGTTGGAGAATGAAGCGTTTGAAACTAGATGCCAAAGGTGAGCCATACCATCCATTCGATTGGATTTAGGGTTGTCCATTATGAATTGCTGCTTCGTTGAAAATTGGAATGTGTCCTTCTTTGATAGTTGCTGGGATCATTAAATGATTAAACCACTATTTAACCATAACTGAATGTTTATTGCCATACTTTAACATCTAAACCCTTACAAAAGAACTGACAGACTCCTACTTATTAGTTAATTATTGCACAGTATCTGTACAAATCTGTAAAACGACCCACCAATATATTTGCTTACGACTAATTAAATTGTGTGTAAGGTTGTGTTTTACGAGTTGTTTCTCGTTTAGGGATAGGAATGGTTCGCGCTGGGATAGTTGCAGGGGGTCGTTAAATGATTTAACCATTCATTAACCATAACTGAACGTTTATTGTCACTTCTTAAGCATTCGGTAAATACAAATGTCTCCTTATAAACTAATTGTTATAAGCTATCTGTATAAATTCATGTACGCGTCTTATATAACTATAAAACATATGTAAATTGGTAGCGCTAAACTTAGGTTAAGCTGTTTCTTAGAGTTCTTCGTTATCGTTGACCCAGCAAGTAACGTCAGTTGCTCTAGGAATTCTTGAATCTTCTACACAATTTAATAAGAGCCCAAGAATTAATCTGTGCGCCATGAATATCATATTTGTAGTGTTCCTGATCTGCGCTCCAGATAATTAACTGTTTTACAATGTATTTGAGCACTTGTTGCCAGAAATCTGAAAGTACAAGTAATATTATTATTAACTAATTGTCATACGCTGAACGCAAACCACTGAGACACGATATTAAATAAGAGAAGGGGAAGAAACCAAGCATCAATGCAGCGGTTATAACCTTCACAACTTTGATTGGTTAATTAAAAACAATTAACATAATTAACACTTCCGAATAAAGTCACACAGGTTAAACGCATTCCCAATGAATACACGTGTCAATTAACGCCACCGTTACTGCATTAATTATCAATTAAAGAAATCGTTACTTTATTTACGCCGCGGTGGCGCCATCTCCCGTAAAAGTGCTGAAACTGTTCGCGGTTCTGTTTCAGCCGGTAACCAACAGATGGCGCCACCAGCGGTTACCGACACTGTCGATAAACACGCGCGAACAGTTTCAGCGCTCTTCGCAGAGATGGCGCCACCGGCCTGTCAACAGTTTCTGTAGCGTAACCTTCGACGACAGCAAATAATTGTAAAATATTCATCGCAATAACTGTTAGTCGGTCGACACGCATTTCTCTCTCATATTATTGAAGGAGGAGAAGCAATATTTCCCCAATTAATGTTGATCGGATGGTGTTATTGAAGAATAATTCATTATTTCATTCCCTTTCCACAGCCTTTATTCTCCTGCTGACAATGATTTCAACCTACTGTATATATAATGTATATATTTGAAATTTACATGCTTCTATACTAAACTTTACACAATCATTCGCTTTCATATCTAATTACGGAGATCACCGTACGCAGATATTCACGATAATACGTTTCTTTCCATTGTCTTACCGCAAACGAGTGTATTGTTATATCACCATGGCTCTGTGACTAACCATAATAGACGATCGCAATTTTATTTTGTATGCCTGTGGGTGGGTTAAAGATACTTGCCCTCTCGTGCAAGAATACACGATAAAGAAACCATTAATGTATGGAATGTAAGATTATCGTTGAATGACCGTTTGCTCCTTTGGAAATGTTTCCTACATGGTTTTGCGTGACTTACAATTGCGTTGCATTCTAGGATAGCTGATGTACTTGTAATGCATTATTTTTTGCTTCTGCTGGTATAGCTTCAGAAATTATCCTTAAATGTAATAGTATATTACAGTTGCTGTTCGCGATACAGTATTGGATGTATTCCTACTTTGTTGCTTGTGGGAGAATGAAGCGTTTGAAACTAGATGTCACAGGTGAGCCATACCATTGATTCAATTGGATTTAGGATTGTCCATTATGATTTGCTGCTTCGTTGAAGATTGGAATGTGTCCTTTGACAGTTGCTACGGTCATTAAATGGAAGCTTGCCCCTTTGGAAATGTTTCCTACATGGTTTTGCGTGTCTTACAATTGCGTTGCATTCTAGGATAGCTGATGTACTTGTAATGCATTATTTTTTGCTTCTGCTGGTATAGCTTCAGAAATTATCCTTAAATGTAACAGTATATTACAGTTACTATTCGCGATATAGTATTGGATGTATTCCTACTTTGTTGCATGTTGGACAATGAAGCGTTTGAAACTAGATGTCACAGGTGAGCCATACCATTCATTCAATTGGATTTAGGATTGTCCATTATGATTTGCTGCTTCGTTGAAGATTGGAATGTGTCCTTTGACAGTTGCTATGGTCATTAAATGAAAGCTTGCTCCTTTGGAAATGTTTCCTACATGGTTTTGCGTGACTTACAATTGCGTTGCATTCTAGGATAGCTGATGTACTTGTAATGCATTATTTTTTGCTTCTGCTGGTATAGCTTCAGAAATTATCCTTAAATGTAATAGTATATTACAGTTACTACTCGCGATACAGTATTGGATGTATTCCTACTTTGTTGCTTGTTGGACAATGAAGCGTTTGAAACTAGATGTCACAGGTGAGCCATACCTTTCATTCAATTGGATTTAGGATTGTCCATTATGATTTGCTGCTTCGTTGAAGATTGGAATGTGTCCTTTGACAGTTTCTACGGTCATTAAATGGAAGCTTGCTCCTTTGGAAATGTTTCCTACATGGTTTTGCGTGACTTACAATTGCGTTGCATTCTAGGATAGCAGATATACTTGTAATGCACTATTTTTTGCTTCTGCTGGTATAGATTCAGAAATTATCCTTAAATGTAACAGTATATTACAGTTACTATTCGCGATATAGTATTGGATGTATTCCTACTTTGTTGCATGTTGGACAATGAAGCGTTTGAAACTAGATGTCACAGGTGAGCCATACCATTCATTCAATTGGATTTAGGATTGTCCATTATGATTTGCTGCTTCGTTGAAGATTGGAATGTGTCCTTTGACAGTTGCTATGGTCATTAAATGAAAGCTTGCTCCTTTGGAAATGTTTCCTACATGGTTTTGCGTGACTTACAATTGCGTTGCATTCTAGGATAGCTGATGTACTTGTAATGCATTATTTTTTGCTTCTGCTGGTATAGCTTCAGAAATTATCCTTAAATGTAATAGTATATTACAGTTACTACTCGCGATACAGTATTGGATGTATTCCTACTTTGTTGCTTGTTGGACAATGAAGCGTTTGAAACTAGATGTCACAGGTGAGCCATACCTTTCATTCAATTGGATTTAGGATTGTCCATTATGATTTGCTGCTTCGTTGAAGATTGGAATGTGTCCTTTGACAGTTTCTACGGTCATTAAATGGAAGCTTGCTCCTTTGGAAATGTTTCCTACATGGTTTTGCGTGACTTACAATTGCGTTGCATTCTAGGATAGCAGATATACTTGTAATGCACTATTTTTTGCTTCTGCTGGTATAGATTCAGAAATTATCCTTAAATGTAACAGTATATTACAGTTACTATTCGCGATACAGTATTGGATGTATTCCTACTTTGTTGCTTGTTGGACAATGAAGCGTTTGAAACTAGATGTCACAGGTGAGCCATACCATTCATTCAATTGGATTTAGGATTGTCCATTATGATTTGCTGCTTCGTTGAAGATTGGAATGTGTCCTTTGACAGTTGCTACGGTCATTAAATGGAAGCTTGCTCCTTTGGAAATGTTTCCTACATGGTTTTGCGTGTCTTACAATTGCGTTGCATTCTAGGATAGCTGATGTACTTGTAATGCATTATTTTTTGCTTCTGCTGGTATAGCTTCAGAAATTATCCTTAAATGTAACAGTATATTACAGTTACTATTCGCGATACAGTATTGGATGTATTCCTACTTTGTTGCATGTTGGACAATGAAGCGTTTGAAACTAGATGTCACAGGTGAGCCATACCATTCATTCAATTGGATTTACGATTGTCCATTATGATTTGCTGCTTCGTTGAAGATTGGAATGTGTCCTTTGACAGTTGCTACGGTCATTAAATGGAAGCTTGCTCCTTTGGAAATGTTTCCTACATGGTTTTGCGTGTCTTACAATTGCGTTGCATTCTAGGATAGCTGATGTACTTGTAATGCATTATTTTTTGCTTCTGCTGGTATAGCTTCAGAAATTATCCTTAAATGTAACAGTATATTACAGTTACTATTCGCGATACAGTATTGGATGTATTCCTACTTTGTTGCATGTTGGACAATGAAGCGTTTGAAACTAGATGTCACAGGTGAGCCATACCATTCATTCAATTGGATTTAGGATTGTCCATTATGATTTGCTGCTTCGTTGAAGATTGGAATGTGTCCTTTGACAGTTGCTACGGTCATTAAATGGAAGCTTGCTCCTTTGGAAATGTTTCCTACATGGTTTTGCGTGTCTTACAATTGCGTTGCATTCTAGGATAGCTGATGTACTTGTAATGCATTATTTTTTGCTTCTGCTGGTATAGCTTCAGAAATTATCCTTAAATGTAATAGTATATTACAGTTACTACTCGCGATACAGTATTGGATGTATTCCTACTTTGTTGCTTGTGGGAGAATGAAGCGTTTGAAACTAGATGTCACAGGTGAGCCATACCATTCATTCAATTGGATTTAGGATTGTCCATTATGATTTGCTGCTTCGTTGAAGATTGGAATGTGTCCTTTGACAGTTGCTACGGTCATTAAATGGAAGCTTGCTCCTTTGGAAATGTTTCCTACATGGTTTTGCGTGTCTTACAATTGCGTTGCATTCTAGGATAGCTGATGTACTTGTAATGCATTATTTTTTGCTTCTGCTAGTATAGCTTCAGAAATTATCCTTAAATGTAATAGTATATTACAGTTACTATTCGCGATACAGTATTGGATGTATTCCTACTTTGTTGCTTGTGGGAGAATGAAGCGTTTGAAACTAGATGTCACAGGTGAGCCATACCATTGATTCAATTGGATTTAGGATTGTCCATTATGATTTGCTGCTTCGTTGAAGATTGGAATGTGTCCTTTGACAGTTGCTACGGTCATTAAATGGAAGCTTGCCCCTTTGGAAATGTTTCCTACATGGTTTTGCGTGTCTTACAATTGCGTTGCATTCTAGGATAGCTGATGTACTTGTAATGCATTATTTTTTGCTTCTGCTGGTATAGCTTCAGAAATTATCCTTAAATGTAACAGTATATTACAGTTACTATTCGCGATATAGTATTGGATGTATTCCTACTTTGTTGCATGTTGGACAATGAAGCGTTTGAAACTAGATGTCACAGGTGAGCCATACCATTCATTCAATTGGATTTAGGATTGTCCATTATGATTTGCTGCTTCGTTGAAGATTGGAATGTGTCCTTTGACAGTTGCTACGGTCATTAAATGGAAGCTTGCTCCTTTGGAAATGTTTCCTACATGGTTTTGCGTGTCTTACAATTGCGTTGCATTCTAGGATAGCTGATGTACTTGTAATGCATTATTTTTTGCTTCTGCTGGTATAGCTTCAGAAATTATCCTTAAATGTAACAGTATATTACAGTTACTATTCGCGATACAGTATTGGATGTATTCCTACTTTGTTGCATGTTGGACAATGAAGCGTTTGAAACTAGATGTCACAGGTGAGCCATACCATTCATTCAATTGGATTTAGGATTGTCCATTATGATTTGCTGCTTCGTTGAAGATTGGAATGTGTCCTTTGACAGTTGCTACGGTCATTAAATGGAAGCTTGCTCCTTTGGAAATGTTTCCTACATGGTTTTGCGTGTCTTACAATTGCGTTGCATTCTAGGATATCTGATGTACTTGTAATGCATTATTTTTTGCTTCTGCTGGTATAGCTTCAGAAGTTATCCTTAAATGTAATAGTATATTACAGTTACTATTCGCGATACCGTATTGGATGTATTCCCACTTTGTTGCTTGTTGGAAAATGAAGCGTTTGAAACTAGATGCCAAAGGTAAGCCATACCATTCATTCGATTGGATTTAGGATTGTCCATTATGAATTGCTGCTTCGTTGAAGATTGGAATGTGTCCTTCTTTGATAGTTTCTGGGATCATTAAATGATTAAACCACTATTTAACGATAACTGAATGTTTATTGCCATACTTTAACATCTAAACCCTTACAAATGAACTGACAGACTCCAACTTATTGGCTAATTATTGCACAGTATCTGTACAAATCTGTAAAACGAAGCACAAATATTTTTGCTTACGACTAATTAAACTGTGTGTAAGGTTGTGTTTTACGAGTTGTCTTTGGTTTAAGGATAGGAGTGGTTAGTGCTGGGATAGTTGCAGTGGTCGTTAAATGATTAAACCATTTAATAACGATAACTGAACGTTTAATGTCACTTCTTAAGCATTCGGTAATTACAAAAAAGTCTCCTTATAAGCTAATTGTTATAAAAACTATCTGTATAAATTCATGTACGCGTTTTATATAACTATAAAACTTATGTAAATTGGTAGCGCTAAACTTAGATTAAACTATTTTTCGAGTTCTTTGTTATCGTTGATCCATTAATTAACGTCGCTTGCTCCAGGATTTCTTGAATCTTCTACACATTTTAAAAAAACAGCCCAAGAATTGATCTCTGCGCCATGGATATCATATTTTTCATGTTCCTGATCTGCGCCCCAGATAAGTAACCGTTTTACAATGTATTTGAGCATTTGTTGCCAGAAATCTGAAAGTACAAGTAATATCATTATTAACTAATTATCATACGCTGAACGCAAACCACTGAGACACGATATTAAATAAGAGAAACGAAAGAAACCAAAAATCAATGCACCAGCTATAAACATAACAACTTTGATTGGTCAATTAAAAAAAATTAACATAATTAATAGTTCCGAATAAAGTCACATAGGATAAACGCATTCCCAATGAATACACGTTTTAATTAACGCCACCGTTGCTGCATTAATTGACAATTAATAAATCTTTACTTTGTTTACGCCGCGGTGGCGCCATCTCTCGGAAAAGCGCTGAAACTAGTCGCACTTCATTACCGACAATGTAGCGGTTACCGACTGCAGCAGAACTGCGAACAGTTTCAGCACTTCTCACAGAGATGGCGCCACCGACCTGTCAATAGTTTCTATAGCGTAACCTTCGACGACAGCAAATAATTATAAAATGTTCATCGTAATAATTACTATTTACCTAACACGCATTTCTCTGTCGTATTATTGGAGGAGGAAAAGCATTATTACCCAAATTAATGTAAACAGGATAGTGTTATCGAAGACTATTTCATGCTTTTATTCCCTTTAAAACAGTTGTTAACCACGTGTTAGAATTAGTTCAACGTACTGTGTAAAAGTTATATATTTGAAATTTACATGCTTCTATACTAAACTTTACACAATCGTTCTCTTTGATATCTAATTACGGAGATCACCGTGCGCAGATATTCACGATAATACGTTTCTTTCCATTGTCTTACCGCAAACAAGTGTATTGTTATATCACTATGGTTCTGTGACTAACCATAATTAACGATAACAATTTTATTTCGTATGCCTGTGGGTGGGTTAAAGATACTTGCCTTTTCATGCAGGAATACACGATAAAGAAACCATTAATGTATGGAATTTAAGATTCTCGTTGAATGAATGGTTGCTCATTTGGAAATATTTCGTACATAGTTTTGCGTGTCTTACAATTGCGTTGCATTCTAGGATAGCTGATGTACTTGTAATGCATTATTTTTTGCTTCTGCTGGTATAGCTTCAGAAATTATCCTTAAATGTAACAGTATATTACAGTTACTATTCGCGATACAGTATTGGATGTATTCCTACTTTGTTGCTTGTTGGACAATGAAGCGTTTGAAACTAGATGTCACAGGTGAGCCATACCATTCATTCAATTGGATTTAGGATTGTCCATTATGATTTGCTGCTTCGTTGAAGATTGGAATGTGTCCTTTGACAGTTGCTACGGTCATTAAATGGAAGCTTGCTCCTTTGGAAATGTTTCCTACATGGTTTTGCGTGGCTTACAATTGCGTTGCATTCTAGGATAGCTGATGTACTTGTAATGCATTATTTTTTGCTTCTGCTGGTATAGCTTCAGAAATTATCCTTAAATGTAACAGTATATTACAGTTACTATTCGCGATACAGTATTGGATGTATTCCTACTTTGTTGCTTGTTGGAGAATGAAGCGTTTGAAACTAGATGCCAAAGGTGAGCCATACCATCCATTCGATTGGATTTAGGGTTGTCCATTATGAATTGCTGCTTCGTTGAAAATTGGAATGTGTCCTTCTTTGATAGTTGCTGGGATCATTAAATGATTAAACCACTATTTAACCATAACTGAATGTTTATTGCCATACTTTAACATCTAAACCCTTACAAAAGAACTGACAGACTCCTACTTATTAGTTAATTATTGCACAGTATCTGTACAAATCTGTAAAACGACCCACCAATATATTTGCTTACGACTAATTAAATTGTGTGTAAGGTTGTGTTTTACGAGTTGTTTCTCGTTTAGGGATAGGAATGGTTCGCGCTGGGATAGTTGCAGGGGGTCGTTAAATGATTTAACCATTCATTAACCATAACTGAACGTTTATTGTCACTTCTTAAGCATTCGGTAAATACAAATGTCTCCTTATAAACTAATTGTTATAAGCTATCTGTATAAATTCATGTACGCGTCTTATATAACTATAAAACATATGTAAATTGGTAGCGCTAAACTTAGGTTAACCTGTTTCTTAGAGTTCTTCGTTATCGTTGACTCAGCAAGTAACGTCAGTTGCTCTAGGAATTCTTGAATCTTCTACACAATTTAATAATAGCCCAAGAATTAATCTGTGCGCCATGAATATCATATTTGTAGCGTTCCTGATCTGCGCTCCAGATACGTAACGGTTCTTCAATGTCTTTGAGAATTTGTTGCCAGTAAACTGAAAGTACAATTAATAGCATTGCTAACTAATTACCATACACTGAACACAAACGATGGGGACACGATATTAAATAAGAGAAAGGGAAGAAACCAAGCATCAATGCAGCGGTTATAACCTTCGCAACTTTGATTGGTTAATTAAAAACAATTAACATAATTAACAATTCCGAATAAAGTCACACAGGTTAAACGCATTCCCAATGAATACACGTGTCAATTAACGCCACCGTTACTGCATTAATTATCAATTAAAGAATACGTTACTTTATTTACGCCGCGGTGGCGCCATCTCCCGTAAAAGTGCCGAAACTGTTCGCGGTTCTGTTTCAGCCGGTAACCAACAGATGGCGCCACCAGCGGTTACCGACACTGTCGATAAACACGCGCGAACAGTTTCAGCGCTCTTCACAGAGATGGCGCCACCGGCCTGTCAACAGTTTCTATAGGGTAACCTTCCACGACCGCAAATAATTATAAAATATTCGTCGTAATAACTGTTAGTCGGTCGACACGCATTTCTCTGTCATATTATTGAAGGAGGAGAAGCAATATTTCCCGAATTAATGTTGATCGGATGGTGTTATTGAAGAATAATTCATTATTTCATTCCCTTTCCACAGCCTTTATTCTCCTGCTGACAATGATTTCAACCTACTGTATAAAATTTATATATTTGAAATTTACATGCTTCTATACTAAACTTTACACAATCATTCTCTTTCATATCTAATTACGGAGATCACCGTACGCAGATATTCACGATAATACGTTTCTTTCCATTGTCTTACCGCAAACGAGTGCATTGTTATATCACCATGGCGCTGTGACTAACCATAATAGACGATCGCAATTTTATTTGTATGCCTGTGGGTGGGTTAAAGATACTTGCCCTTTCGTGCAAGAATACACGATAAAGAAACCATTACTGTATGGAATGTAAGATTATCGTTGAATGACCGTTTGCTCCTTTGGAAATGTTTCCTACATGGTTTTGCGTGACTTGCAATTGCGTTGCATTCTAGGATAGCTGATGTACTTGTAATGCATTATTTTTTGCTTCTGCTAGTATAGCTTCAGAAATTATCCTTAAATGTAATAGTATATTACAGTTACTATTCGCGATACAGTATTGGATGTATTCCTACTTTGTTGCTTGTGGGAGAATGAAGCGTTTGAAACTAGATGTCACAGGTGAGCCATACCATTCATTCAATTGGATTTAGGATTGTCCATTATGATTTGCTGCTTCGTTGAAGATTGGAATGTGTCCTTTGACAGTTGCTACGGTCATTAAATGGAAGCTTGCTCCTTTGGAAATGTTTCCTACATGGTTTTGCGTGTCTTACAATTGCGTTGCATTCTAGGATAGCTGATGTACTTGTAATGCATTATTTTTTGCTTCTGCTGGTATAGCTTCAGAAATTATCCTTAAATGTAATAGTATATTACAGTTACTATTCGCGATACAGTATTGGATGTATTCCTACTTTGTTGCTTGTGGGAGAATGAAGCGTTTGAAACTAGATGTCACAGGTGAGCCATACCATTCATTCAATTGGATTTAGGATTGTCCATTATGATTTGCTGCTTCGTTGAAGATTGGAATGTGTCCTTTGACAGTTGCTACGGTCATTAAATGGAAGCTTGCTCCTTTGGAAATGTTTCCTACATGGTTTTGCGTGTCTTACAATTGCGTTGCATTCTAGGATAGCTGATGTACTTGTAATGCATTATTTTTTGCTTCTGCTAGTATAGCTTCAGAAATTATCCTTAAATGTAATAGTATATTACAGTTACTATTCGCGATACAGTATTGGATGTATTCCTACTTTGTTGCTTGTGGGAGAATGAAGCGTTTGAAACTAGATGTCACAGGTGAGCCATACCATTCATTCAATTGGATTTAGGATTGTCCATTATGATTTGCTGCTTCGTTGAAGATTGGAATGTGTCCTTTGACAGTTGCTACGGTCATTAAATGGAAGCTTGCTCCTTTGGAAATGTTTCCTACATGGTTTTGCGTGTCTTACAATTGCGTTGCATTCTAGGATAGCTGATGTACTTGTAATGCATTATTTTTTGCTTCTGCTGGTATAGCTTCAGAAATTATCCTTAAATGTAACAGTATATTACAGTTACTATTCGCGATACAGTATTGGATGTATTCCTACTTTGTTGCATGTTGGACAATGAAGCGTTTGAAACTAGATGTCACAGGTGAGCCATACCATTCATTCAATTGGATTTAGGATTGTCCATTATGATTTGCTGCTTCGTTGAAGATTGGAATGTGTCCTTTGACAGTTGCTACGGTCATTAAATGGAAGCTTGCTCCTTTGGAAATGTTTCCTACATGGTTTTGCGTGTCTTACAATTGCGTTGCATTCTAGGATAGCTGATGTACTTGTAATGCATTATTTTTTGCTTCTGCTGGTATAGCTTCAGAAATTATCCTTAAATGTAACAGTATATTACAGTTACTATTCGCGATACAGTATTGGATGTATTCCTACTTTGTTGCTTGTGGGAGAATGAAGCGTTTGAAACTAGATGTCACAGGTGAGCCATACCATTCATTCAATTGGATTTAGGATTGTCCATTATGATTTGCTGCTTCGTTGAAGATTGGAATGTGTCCTTTGACAGTTGCTACGGTCATTAAATGGAAGCTTGCTCCTTTGGAAATGTTTCCTACATGGTTTTGCGTGTCTTACAATTGCGTTGCATTCTAGGATAGCTGATGTACTTGTAATGCATTATTTTTTGCTTCTGCTGGTATAGCTTCAGAAATTATCCTTAAATGTAATAGTATATTACAGTTACTATTCGCGATACAGTATTGGATGTATTCCTACTTTGTTGCTTGTTGGACAATGAAGCGTTTGAAACTAGATGTCACAGGTGAGCCATACCATTCATTCAATTGGATTTAGGATTGTCCATTATGATTTGCTGCTTCGTTGAAGATTGGAATGT
Source organism: Xylocopa violacea (assembly GCA_963969225.1). NCBI lineage: Eukaryota > Metazoa > Arthropoda > Insecta > Hymenoptera > Apidae > Xylocopa > Xylocopa violacea. Next base: position 32,471,128 of record CAXAJV010000006.1, on the reverse strand, counting down.
GTCCTTTGACAGTTGCTACGGTCATTAAATGGAAGCTTGCTCCTTTGGAAATGTTTCCTACATGGTTTTGCGTGGCTTACAATTGCGTTGCATTCTAGGATAGCTGATGTACTTGTAATGCATTATTTTTTGCTTCTGCTGGTATAGCTTCAGAAATTATCCTTAAATGTAATAGTATATTACAGTTACTATTCGCGATACAGTATTGGATGTATTCCTACTTTGTTGCTTGTTGGACAATGAAGCGTTTGAAACTAGATGCCACAGGTGAGCCATACCATTCATTCAATTGGATTTAGGATTGTCCATTATGATTTGCTGCTTCGTTGAAGATTGGAATGTGTCCTTTAACAGTTGCTACGGTCATTAAATGAAAGCTTGCTCCTTTGGAAATGTTTCCTACATGGTTTTGCGTGACTTACAATTGCGTTGCATTCTAGGATATCTGATGTACTTGTAATGCATTATTTTTTGCTTCTGCTGGTATAGCTTCAGAAATTATCCTTAAATGTAACAGTATATTACAGTTACTATTCGCGATACAGTATTGGATGTATTCCTACTTTGTTGCATGTTGGACAATGAAGCGTTTGAAATTAGATGTCACAGGTGAGCCATACCATTCATTCAATTGGATTTAGGATTGTCCATTATGATTTGCTGCTTCGTTGAAGATTGGAATGTGTCCTTTGACAGTTGCTACGGTCATTAAATGGAAGCTTGCTCCTTTGGAAATGTTTCCTACATGGTTTTGCGTGGCTTACAATTGCGTTGCATTCTAGGATAGCTGATGTACTTGTAATGCATTATTTTTTGCTTCTGCTAGTGTACCTTCAGAAGTTATCCTTAAATGTAATAGTATATTACAGTTACTATTCGCGATACCGTATTGGATGTATTTCCACTTTGTTGCTTGTTGGAAAATGAAGCGTTTGAAACTAGATGCCAAAGGTAAGCCATACCATTCATTCGATTGGATTTAGGATTGTCCATTATGAATTGCTGCTTCGTTGAAGATTGGAATGTGTCCTTCTTTGATAGTTTCTGGGATCATTAAATGATTAAACCACTATTTAACGATAACTGAATGTTTATTGCCATACTTTAACATCTAAACCCTTACAAATGAACTGACAGACTCCAACTTATTGGCTAATTATTGCACAGTATCTGTACAAATCTGTAAAACGAAGCACAAATATTTTTGCTTACGACTAATTAAACTGTGTGTAAGGTTGTGTTTTACGAGTTGTCTTTGGTTTAAGGATAGGAGTGGTTAGTGCTGGGATAGTTGCAGTGGTCGTTAAATGATTAAACCATTTAATAACGATAACTGAACGTTTAATGTCACTTCTTAAGCATTCGGTAATTACAAAAAAGTCTCCTTATAAGCTAATTGTTATAAACTATCTGTATAAATTCATGTACGCGTTTTATATAACTATAAAACTTATGTAAATTGGTAGCGCTAAACTTAGATTAAACTATTTTTCGAGTTCTTTGTTATCGTTGATCCATTAATTAACGTCGCTTGCTCCAGGATTTCTTGAATCTTCTACACATTTTAAAAACAGCCCAAGAATTGATCTCTGCGCCATGGATATCATATTTTTCATGTTCCTGATCTGCGCCCCAGATAAGTAACCGTTTTACAATGTATTTGAGCATTTGTTGCCAGAAATCTGAAAGTACAAGTAATATCATTATTAACTAATTATCATACGCTGAACGCAAACCACTGAGACACGATATTAAATAAGAGAAACGAAAGAAACCAAAAATCAATGCACCAGCTATAAACATAACAACTTTGATTGGTCAATTAAAAAAAATTAACATAATTAATAGTTCCGAATAAAGTCACATAGGATAAACGCATTCCCAATGAATACACGTTTTAATTAACGCCACCGTTGCTGCATTAATTGACAATTAATAAATCTTTACTTTGTTTACGCCGCGGTGGCGCCATCTCTCGGAAAAGCGCTGAAACTAGTCGCACTTCATTACCGACAATGTAGCGGTTACCGACTGCAGCAGAACTGCGAACAGTTTCAGCACTTCTCACAGAGATGGCGCCACCGACCTGTCAATAGTTTCTATAGCGTAACCTTCGACGACAGCAAATAATTATAAAATGTTCATCGTAATAATTACTATTTACCTAACACGCATTTCTCTGTCGTATTATTGGAGGAGGAAAAGCATTATTACCCAAATTAATGTAAACAGGATGGTGTTATCGAAGACTATTTCATGCTTTTATTCCCTTTAAAACAGTTGTTAACCACGTGTTAGAATTAGTTCAACGTATTGTGTAAAAGTTATATATTTGAAATTTACATGCTTCTATACTAAACTTTACACAATCGTTCTCTTTGATATCTAATTACGGAGATCACCGTGCGCAGATATTCACGATAATACGTTTCTTTCCATTGTCTTACCGCAAACAAGTGTATTGTTATATCACTATGGTTCTGTGACTAACCATAATTAACGATAACAATTTTATTTCGTATGCCTGTGGGTGGGTTAAAGATACTTGCCTTTTCATGCAGGAATACACGATAAAGAAACCATTAATGTATGGAATTTAAGATTCTCGTTGAATGAATGGTTGCTCATTTGGAAATATTTCGTACATAGTTTTGCGTGTCTTACAATTGCGTCGCATTCTAGGATAGCTGATGTACTTGTAATGCATTATTTTTTGCTTCTGCTAGTATAGCTTCAGAAATTATCCTTAAATGTAATAGTATATTACAGTTACTATTCGCGATACAGTATTGGATGTATTCCTACTTTGTTGCTTGTGGGAGAATGAAGCGTTTGAAACTAGATGTCACAGGTGAGCCATACCATTCATTCAATTGGATTTAGGATTGTCCATTATGATTTGCTGCTTCGTTGAAGATTGGAATGTGTCCTTTGACAGTTGCTACGGTCATTAAATGGAAGCTTGCTCCTTTGGAAATGTTTCCTACATGGTTTTGCGTGTCTTACAATTGCGTTGCATTCTAGGATAGCTGATGTACTTGTAATGCATTATTTTTTGCTTCTGCTAGTATAGCTTCAGAAATTATCCTTAAATGTAATAGTATATTACAGTTACTATTCGCGATACAGTATTGGATGTATTCCTACTTTGTTGCTTGTGGGAGAATGAAGCGTTTGAAACTAGATGTCACAGGTGAGCCATACCATTCATTCAATTGGATTTAGGATTGTCCATTATGATTTGCTGCTTCGTTGAAGATTGGAATGTGTCCTTTGACAGTTGCTACGGTCATTAAATGGAAGCTTGCTCCTTTGGAAATGTTTCCTACATGGTTTTGCGTGACTTGCAATTGCGTTGCATTCTAGGATAGCTGATGTACTTGTAATGCATTATTTTTTGCTTCTGCTAGTATAGCTTCAGAAATTATCCTTAAATGTAATAGTATATTACAGTTACTATTCGCGATACAGTATTGGATGTATTCCTACTTTGTTGCTTGTGGGAGAATGAAGCGTTTGAAACTAGATGTCACAGGTGAGCCATACCATTCATTCAATTGGATTTAGGATTGTCCATTATGATTTGCTGCTTCGTTGAAGATTGGAATGTGTCCTTTGACAGTTGCTACGGTCATTAAATGGAAGCTTGCTCCTTTGGAAATGTTTCCTACATGGTTTTGCGTGACTTGCAATTGCGTTGCATTCTAGGATAGCTGATGTACTTGTAATGCATTATTTTTTGCTTCTGCTAGTATAGCTTCAGAAATTATCCTTAAATGTAATAGTATATTACAGTTACTATTCGCGATACAGTATTGGATGTATTCCTACTTTGTTGCTTGTGGGAGAATGAAGCGTTTGAAACTAGATGTCACAGGTGAGCCATACCATTCATTCAATTGGATTTAGGATTGTCCATTATGATTTGCTGCTTCGTTGAAGATTGGAATGTGTCCTTTGACAGTTGCTACGGTCATTAAATGGAAGCTTGCTCCTTTGGAAATGCTTCCTACATGGTTTTGCGTGTCTTACAATTGCGTCGCATTCTAGGATAGCTGATGTACTTGTAATGCATTATTTTTTGCTTCTGCTGGTATAGCTTCAGAAATTATCCTTAAATGTAACAGTATATTACAGTTACTATTCGCGATACAGTATTGGATGTATTCCTACTTTGTTGCTTGTGGGAGAATGAAGCGTTTGAAACTAGATGTCACAGGTGAGCCATACCATTCATTCAATTGGATTTAGGATTGTCCATTATGATTTGCTGCTTCGTTGAAGATTGGAATGTGTCCTTTGACAGTTGCTACGGTCATTAAATGGAAGCTTGCTCCTTTGGAAATGTTTCCTACATGGTTTTGCGTGTCTTACAATTGCGTTGCATTCTAGGATAGCTGATGTACTTGTAATGCATTATTTTTTGCTTCTGCTGGTATAGCTTCAGAAATTATCCTTAAATGTAATAGTATATTACAGTTACTATTCGCGATACAGTATTGGATGTATTCCTACTTTGTTGCTTGTTGGACAATGAAGCGTTTGAAACTAGATGTCACAGGTGAGCCATACCATTCATTCAATTGGATTTAGGATTGTCCATTATGATTTGCTGCTTCGTTGAAGATTGGAATGTGTCCTTTGACAGTTGCTACGGTCATTAAATGGAAGCTTGCTCCTTTGGAAATGTTTCCTACATGGTTTTGCGTGGCTTACAATTGCGTTGCATTCTAGGATAGCTGATGTACTTGTAATGCATTATTTTTTGCTTCTGCTGGTATAGCTTCAGAAATTATCCTTAAATGTAATAGTATATTACAGTTACTATTCGCGATACAGTATTGGATGTATTCCTACTTTGTTGCTTGTTGGACAATGAAGCGTTTGAAACTAGATGCCACAGGTGAGCCATACCATTCATTCAATTGGATTTAGGATTGTCCATTATGATTTGCTGCTTCGTTGAAGATTGGAATGTGTCCTTTAACAGTTGCTACGGTCATTAAATGAAAGCTTGCTCCTTTGGAAATGTTTCCTACATGGTTTTGCGTGACTTACAATTGCGTTGCATTCTAGGATATCTGATGTACTTGTAATGCATTATTTTTTGCTTCTGCTGGTATAGCTTCAGAAATTATCCTTAAATGTAACAGTATATTACAGTTACTATTCGCGATACAGTATTGGATGTATTCCTACTTTGTTGCATGTTGGACAATGAAGCGTTTGAAATTAGATGTCACAGGTGAGCCATACCATTCATTCAATTGGATTTAGGATTGTCCATTATGATTTGCTGCTTCGTTGAAGATTGGAATGTGTCCTTTGACAGTTGCTACGGTCATTAAATGGAAGCTTGCTCCTTTGGAAATGTTTCCTACATGGTTTTGCGTGGCTTACAATTGCGTTGCATTCTAGGATAGCTGATGTACTTGTAATGCATTATTTTTTGCTTCTGCTAGTGTACCTTCAGAAGTTATCCTTAAATGTAATAGTATATTACAGTTACTATTCGCGATACCGTATTGGATGTATTCCCACTTTGTTGCTTGTTGGAAAATGAAGCGTTTGAAACTAGATGCCAAAGGTAAGCCATACCATTCATTCGATTGGATTTAGGATTGTCCATTATGAATTGCTGCTTCGTTGAAGATTGGAATGTGTCCTTCTTTGATAGTTTCTGGGATCATTAAATGATTAAACCACTATTTAACGATAACTGAATGTTTATTGCCATACTTTAACATCTAAACCCTTACAAATGAACTGACAGACTCCAACTTATTGGCTAATTATTGCACAGTATCTGTACAAATCTGTAAAACGAAGCACAAATATTTTTGCTTACGACTAATTAAACTGTGTGTAAGGTTGTGTTTTACGAGTTGTCTTTGGTTTAAGGATAGGAGTGGTTAGTGCTGGGATAGTTGCAGTGGTCGTTAAATGATTAAACCATTTAATAACGATAACTGAACGTTTAATGTCACTTCTTAAGCATTCGGTAATTACAAAAAAGTCTCCTTATAAGCTAATTGTTATAAACTATCTGTATAAATTCATGTACGCGTTTTATATAACTATAAAACTTATGTAAATTGGTAGCGCTAAACTTAGATTAAACTATTTTTCGAGTTCTTTGTTATCGTTGATCCATTAATTAACGTCGCTTGCTCCAGGATTTCTTGAATCTTCTACACATTTTAAAAACAGCCCAAGAATTGATCTCTGCGCCATGGATATCATATTTTTCATGTTCCTGATCTGCGCCCCAGATAAGTAACCGTTTTACAATGTATTTGAGCATTTGTTGCCAGAAATCTGAAAGTACAAGTAATATCATTATTAACTAATTATCATACGCTGAACGCAAACCACTGAGACACGATATTAAATAAGAGAAACGAAAGAAACCAAAAATCAATGCACCAGCTATAAACATAACAACTTTGATTGGTCAATTAAAAAAAATTAACATAATTAATAGTTCCGAATAAAGTCACATAGGATAAACGCATTCCCAATGAATACACGTTTTAATTAACGCCACCGTTGCTGCATTAATTGACAATTAATAAATCTTTACTTTGTTTACGCCGCGGTGGCGCCATCTCTCGGAAAAGCGCTGAAACTAGTCGCACTTCATTACCGACAATGTAGCGGTTACCGACTGCAGCAGAACTGCGAACAGTTTCAGCACTTCTCGCAGAGATGGCGCCACCGACCTGTCAATAGTTTCTATAGCGTAACCTTCGACGACAGCAAATAATTATAAAATGTTCATCGTAATAATTACTATTTACCTAACACGCATTTCTCTGTCGTATTATTGGAGGAGGAAAAGCATTATTACCCAAATTAATGTAAACAGGATGGTGTTATCGAAGACTATTTCATGCTTTTATTCCCTTTAAAACAGTTGTTAACCACGTGTTAGAATTAGTTCAACGTACTGTGTAAAAGTTATATATTTGAAATTTACATGCTTCTATACTAAACTTTACACAATCGTTCTCTTTGATATCTAATTACGGAGATCACCGTGCGCAGATATTCACGATAATACGTTTCTTTCCATTGTCTTACCGCAAACAAGTGTATTGTTATATCACTATGGTTCTGTGACTAACCATAATTAACGATAACAATTTTATTTCGTATGCCTGTGGGTGGGTTAAAGATACTTGCCTTTTCATGCAGGAATACACGATAAAGAAACCATTAATGTATGGAATTTAAGATTCTCGTTGAATGAATGGTTGCTCATTTGGAAATATTTCGTACATAGTTTTGCGTGTCTTACAATTGCGTCGCATTCTAGGATAGCTGATGTACTTGTAATGCATTATTTTTTGCTTCTGCTGGTATAGCTTCAGAAATTATCCTTAAATGTAACAGTATATTACAGTTACTATTCGCGATACAGTATTGGATGTATTCCTACTTTGTTGCTTGTGGGAGAATGAAGCGTTTGAAACTAGATGTCACAGGTGAGCCATACCATTCATTCAATTGGATTTAGGATTGTCCATTATGATTTGCTGCTTCGTTGAAGATTGGAATGTGTCCTTTGACAGTTGCTACGGTCATTAAATGGAAGCTTGCTCCTTTGGAAATGTTTCCTACATGGTTTTGCGTGACTTACAATTGCGTTGCATTCTAGGATATCTGATGTACTTGTAATGCATTATTTTTTGCTTCTGCTGGTATAGCTTCAGAAATTATCCTTAAATGTAACAGTATATTACAGTTACTATTCGCGATACAGTATTGGATGTATTCCTACTTTGTTGCATGTTGGACAATGAAGCGTTTGAAATTAGATGTCACAGGTGAGCCATACCATTCATTCAATTGGATTTAGGATTGTCCATTATGATTTGCTGCTTCGTTGAAGATTGGAATGTGTCCTTTGACAGTTGCTACGGTCATTAAATGGAAGCTTGCTCCTTTGGAAATGTTTCCTACATGGTTTTGCGTGGCTTACAATTGCGTTGCATTCTAGGATAGCTGATGTACTTGTAATGCATTATTTTTTGCTTCTGCTAGTGTACCTTCAGAAGTTATCCTTAAATGTAATAGTATATTACAGTTACTATTCGCGATACCGTATTGGATGTATTCCCACTTTGTTGCTTGTTGGAAAATGAAGCGTTTGAAACTAGATGCCAAAGGTAAGCCATACCATTCATTCGATTGGATTTAGGATTGTCCATTATGAATTGCTGCTTCGTTGAAGATTGGAATGTGTCCTTCTTTGATAGTTTCTGGGATCATTAAATGATTAAACCACTATTTAACGATAACTGAATGTTTATTGCCATACTTTAACATCTAAACCCTTACAAATGAACTGACAGACTCCAACTTATTGGCTAATTATTGCACAGTATCTGTACAAATCTGTAAAACGAAGCACAAATATTTTTGCTTACGACTAATTAAACTGTGTGTAAGGTTGTGTTTTACGAGTTGTCTTTGGTTTAAGGATAGGAGTGGTTAGTGCTGGGATAGTTGCAGTGGTCGTTAAATGATTAAACCATTTAATAACGATAACTGAACGTTTAATGTCACTTCTTAAGCATTCGGTAATTACAAAAAAGTCTCCTTATAAGCTAATTGTTATAAACTATCTGTATAAATTCATGTACGCGTTTTATATAACTATAAAACTTATGTAAATTGGTAGCGCTAAACTTAGATTAAACTATTTTTCGAGTTCTTTGTTATCGTTGATCCATTAATTAACGTCGCTTGCTCCAGGATTTCTTGAATCTTCTACACATTTTAAAAACAGCCCAAGAATTGATCTCTGCGCCATGGATATCATATTTTTCATGTTCCTGATCTGCGCCCCAGATAAGTAACCGTTTTACAATGTATTTGAGCATTTGTTGCCAGAAATCTGAAAGTACAAGTAATATCATTATTAACTAATTATCATACGCTGAACGCAAACCACTGAGACACGATATTAAATAAGAGAAACGAAAGAAACCAAAAATCAATGCACCAGCTATAAACATAACAACTTTGATTGGTCAATTAAAAAAAATTAACATAATTAATAGTTCCGAATAAAGTCACATAGGATAAACGCATTCCCAATGAATACACGTTTTAATTAACGCCACCGTTGCTGCATTAATTGACAATTAATAAATCTTTACTTTGTTTACGCCGCGGTGGCGCCATCTCTCGGAAAAGCGCTGAAACTAGTCGCACTTCATTACCGACAATGTAGCGGTTACCGACTGCAGCAGAACTGCGAACAGTTTCAGCACTTCTCACAGAGATGGCGCCACCGACCTGTCAATAGTTTCTATAGCGTAACCTTCGACGACAGCAAATAATTATAAAATGTTCATCGTAATAATTACTATTTACCTAACACGCATTTCTCTGTCGTATTATTGGAGGAGGAAAAGCATTATTACCCAAATTAATGTAAACAGGATGGTGTTATCGAAGACTATTTCATGCTTTTATTCCCTTTAAAACAGTTGTTAACCACGTGTTAGAATTAGTTCAACGTACTGTGTAAAAGTTATATATTTGAAATTTACATGCTTCTATACTAAACTTTACACAATCGTTCTCTTTGATATCTAATTACGGAGATCACCGTGCGCAGATATTCACGATAATACGTTTCTTTCCATTGTCTTACCGCAAACAAGTGTATTGTTATATCACTATGGTTCTGTGACTAACCATAATTAACGATAACAATTTTATTTCGTATGCCTGTGGGTGGGTTAAAGATACTTGCCTTTTCATGCAGGAATACACGATAAAGAAACCATTAATGTATGGAATTTAAGATTCTCGTTGAATGAATGGTTGCTCATTTGGAAATATTTCGTACATAGTTTTGCGTGTCTTACAATTGCGTCGCATTCTAGGATAGCTGATGTACTTGTAATGCATTATTTTTTGCTTCTGCTAGTATAGCTTCAGAAATTATCCTTAAATGTAATAGTATATTACAGTTACTATTCGCGATACAGTATTGGATGTATTCCTACTTTGTTGCTTGTGGGAGAATGAAGCGTTTGAAACTAGATGTCACAGGTGAGCCATACCATTCATTCAATTGGATTTAGGATTGTCCATTATGATTTGCTGCTTCGTTGAAGATTGGAATGTGTCCTTTAACAGTTGCTACGGTCATTAAATGAAAGCTTGCTCCTTTGGAAATGTTTCCTACATGGTTTTGCGTGGCTTACAATTGCGTTGCATTCTAGGATAGCTGATGTACTTGTAATGCATTATTTTTTGCTTCTGCTAGTGTACCTTCAGAAGTTATCCTTAAATGTAATAGTATATTACAGTTACTATTCGCGATACCGTATTGGATGTATTCCCACTTTGTTGCTTGTTGGAAAATGAAGCGTTTGAAACTAGATGCCAAAGGTAAGCCATACCATTCATTCGATTGGATTTAGGATTGTCCATTATGAATTGCTGCTTCGTTGAAGATTGGAATGTGTCCTTCTTTGATAGTTTCTGGGATCATTAAATGATTAAACCACTATTTAACGATAACTGAATGTTTATTGCCATACTTTAACATCTAAACCCTTACAAATGAACTGACAGACTCCAACTTATTGGCTAATTATTGCACAGTATCTGTACAAATCTGTAAAACGAAGCACAAATATTTTTGCTTACGACTAATTAAACTGTGTGTAAGGTTGTGTTTTACGAGTTGTCTTTGGTTTAAGGATAGGAGTGGTTAGTGCTGGGATAGTTGCAGTGGTCGTTGAATGATTAAACCATTTAATAACGATAACTGAACGTTTAATGTCACTTCTTAAGCATTCGGTAATTACAAAAAAGTCTCCTTATAAGCTAATTGTTATAAACTATCTGTATAAATTCATGTACGCGTTTTATATAACTATAAAACTTATGTAAATTGGTAGCGCTAAACTTAGATTAAACTATTTTTCGAGTTCTTTGTTATCGTTGATCCATTAATTAACGTCGCTTGCTCCAGGATTTCTTGAATCTTCTACACATTTTAAAAACAGCCCAAGAATTGATCTCTGCGCCATGGATATCATATTTTTCATGTTCCTGATCTGCGCCCCAGATAAGTAACCGTTTTACAATGTATTTGAGCATTTGTTGCCAGAAATCTGAAAGTACAAGTAATATCATTATTAACTAATTATCATACGCTGAACGCAAACCACTGAGACACGATATTAAATAAGAGAAACGAAAGAAACCAAAAATCAATGCACCAGCTATAAACATAACAACTTTGATTGGTCAATTAAAAAAAATTAACATAATTAATAGTTCCGAATAAAGTCACATAGGATAAACGCATTCCCAATGAATACACGTTTTAATTAACGCCACCGTTGCTGCATTAATTGACAATTAATAAATCTTTACTTTGTTTACGCCGCGGTGGCGCCATCTCTCGGAAAAGCGCTGAAACTAGTCGCACTTCATTACCGACAATGTAGCGGTTACCGACTGCAGCAGAACTGCGAACAGTTTCAGCACTTCTCACAGAGATGGCGCCACCGACCTGTCAATAGTTTCTATAGCGTAACCTTCGACGACAGCAAATAATTATAAAATGTTCATCGTAATAATTACTATTTACCTAACACGCATTTCTCTGTCGTATTATTGGAGGAGGAAAAGCATTATTACCCAAATTAATGTAAACAGGATGGTGTTATCGAAGACTATTTCATGCTTTTATTCCCTTTAAAACAGTTGTTAACCACGTGTTAGAATTAGTTCAACGTACTGTGTAAAAGTTATATATTTGAAATTTACATGCTTCTATACTAAACTTTACACAATCGTTCTCTTTGATATCTAATTACGGAGATCACCGTGCGCAGATATTCACGATAATACGTTTCTTTCCATTGTCTTACCGCAAACAAGTGTATTGTTATATCACTATGGTTCTGTGACTAACCATAATTAACGATAACAATTTTATTTCGTATGCCTGTGGGTGGGTTAAAGATACTTGCCTTTTCATGCAGGAATACACGATAAAGAAACCATTAATGTATGGAATTTAAGATTCTCGTTGAATGAATGGTTGCTCATTTGGAAATATTTCGTACATAGTTTTGCGTGTCTTACAATTGCGTCGCATTCTAGGATAGCTGATGTACTTGTAATGCATTATTTTTTGCTTCTGCTAGTATAGCTTCAGAAATTATCCTTAAATGTAATAGTATATTACAGTTACTATTCGCGATACAGTATTGGATGTATTCCTACTTTGTTGCTTGTGGGAGAATGAAGCGTTTGAAACTAGATGTCACAGGTGAGCCATACCATTCATTCAATTGGATTTAGGATTGTCCATTATGATTTGCTGCTTCGTTGAAGATTGGAATGTGTCCTTTAACAGTTGCTACGGTCATTAAATGAAAGCTTGCTCCTTTGGAAATGTTTCCTACATGGTTTTGCGTGGCTTACAATTGCGTTGCATTCTAGGATAGCTGATGTACTTGTAATGCATTATTTTTTGCTTCTGCTAGTGTACCTTCAGAAGTTATCCTTAAATGTAATAGTATATTACAGTTACTATTCGCGATACCGTATTGGATGTATTCCCACTTTGTTGCTTGTTGGAAAATGAAGCGTTTGAAACTAGATGCCAAAGGTAAGCCATACCATTCATTCGATTGGATTTAGGATTGTCCATTATGAATTGCTGCTTCGTTGAAGATTGGAATGTGTCCTTCTTTGATAGTTTCTGGGATCATTAAATGATTAAACCACTATTTAACGATAACTGAATGTTTATTGCCATACTTTAACATCTAAACCCTTACAAATGAACTGACAGACTCCAACTTATTGGCTAATTATTGCACAGTATCTGTACAAATCTGTAAAACGAAGCACAAATATTTTTGCTTACGACTAATTAAACTGTGTGTAAGGTTGTGTTTTACGAGTTGTCTTTGGTTTAAGGATAGGAGTGGTTAGTGCTGGGATAGTTGCAGTGGTCGTTAAATGATTAAACCATTTAATAACGATAACTGAACGTTTAATGTCACTTCTTAAGCATTCGGTAATTACAAAAAAGTCTCCTTATAAGCTAATTGTTATAAACTATCTGTATAAATTCATGTACGCGTTTTATATAACTATAAAACTTATGTAAATTGGTAGCGCTAAACTTAGATTAAACTATTTTTCGAGTTCTTTGTTATCGTTGATCCATTAATTAACGTCGCTTGCTCCAGGATTTCTTGAATCTTCTACACATTTTAAAAACAGCCCAAGAATTGATCTCTGCGCCATGGATATCATATTTTTCATGTTCCTGATCTGCGCCCCAGATAAGTAACCGTTTTACAATGTATTTGAGCATTTGTTGCCAGAAATCTGAAAGTACAAGTAATATCATTATTAACTAATTATCATACGCTGAACGCAAACCACTGAGACACGATATTAAATAAGAGAAACGAAAGAAACCAAAAATCAATGCACCAGCTATAAACATAACAACTTTGATTGGTCAATTAAAAAAAATTAACATAATTAATAGTTCCGAATAAAGTCACATAGGATAAACGCATTCCCAATGAATACACGTTTTAATTAACGCCACCGTTGCTGCATTAATTGACAATTAATAAATCTTTACTTTGTTTACGCCGCGGTGGCGCCATCTCTCGGAAAAGCGCTGAAACTAGTCGCACTTCATTACCGACAATGTAGCGGTTACCGACTGCAGCAGAACTGCGAACAGTTTCAGCACTTCTCACAGAGATGGCGCCACCGACCTGTCAATAGTTTCTATAGCGTAACCTTCGACGACAGCAAATAATTATAAAATGTTCATCGTAATAATTACTATTTACCTAACACGCATTTCTCTGTCGTATTATTGGAGGAGGAAAAGCATTATTACCCAAATTAATGTAAACAGGATGGTGTTATCGAAGACTATTTCATGCTTTTATTCCCTTTAAAACAGTTGTTAACCACGTGTTAGAATTAGTTCAACGTACTGTGTAAAAGTTATATATTTGAAATTTACATGCTTCTATACTAAACTTTACACAATCGTTCTCTTTGATATCTAATTACGGAGATCACCGTGCGCAGATATTCACGATAATACGTTTCTTTCCATTGTCTTACCGCAAACAAGTGTATTGTTATATCACTATGGTTCTGTGACTAACCATAATTAACGATAACAATTTTATTTCGTATGCCTGTGGGTGGGTTAAAGATACTTGCCTTTTCATGCAGGAATACACGATAAAGAAACCATTAATGTATGGAATTTAAGATTCTCGTTGAATGAATGGTTGCTCATTTGGAAATATTTCGTACATAGTTTTGCGTGTCTTACAATTGCGTCGCATTCTAGGATAGCTGATGTACTTGTAATGCATTATTTTTTGCTTCTGCTAGTATAGCTTCAGAAATTATCCTTAAATGTAATAGTATATTACAGTTACTATTCGCGATACAGTATTGGATGTATTCCTACTTTGTTGCTTGTGGGAGAATGAAGCGTTTGAAACTAGATGTCACAGGTGAGCCATACCATTCATTCAATTGGATTTAGGATTGTCCATTATGATTTGCTGCTTCGTTGAAGATTGGAATGTGTCCTTTAACAGTTGCTACGGTCATTAAATGAAAGCTTGCTCCTTTGGAAATGTTTCCTACATGGTTTTGCGTGGCTTACAATTGCGTTGCATTCTAGGATAGCTGATGTACTTGTAATGCATTATTTTTTGCTTCTGCTAGTGTACCTTCAGAAGTTATCCTTAAATGTAATAGTATATTACAGTTACTATTCGCGATACCGTATTGGATGTATTCCCACTTTGTTGCTTGTTGGAAAATGAAGCGTTTGAAACTAGATGCCAAAGGTAAGCCATACCATTCATTCGATTGGATTTAGGATTGTCCATTATGAATTGCTGCTTCGTTGAAGATTGGAATGTGTCCTTCTTTGATAGTTTCTGGGATCATTAAATGATTAAACCACTATTTAACGATAACTGAATGTTTATTGCCATACTTTAACATCTAAACCCTTACAAATGAACTGACAGACTCCAACTTATTGGCTAATTATTGCACAGTATCTGTACAAATCTGTAAAACGAAGCACAAATATTTTTGCTTACGACTAATTAAACTGTGTGTAAGGTTGTGTTTTACGAGTTGTCTTTGGTTTAAGGATAGGAGTGGTTAGTGCTGGGATAGTTGCAGTGGTCGTTAAATGATTAAACCATTTAATAACGATAACTGAACGTTTAATGTCACTTCTTAAGCATTCGGTAATTACAAAAAAGTCTCCTTATAAGCTAATTGTTATAAACTATCTGTATAAATTCATGTACGCGTTTTATATAACTATAAAACTTATGTAAATTGGTAGCGCTAAACTTAGATTAAACTATTTTTCGAGTTCTTTGTTATCGTTGATCCATTAATTAACGTCGCTTGCTCCAGGATTTCTTGAATCTTCTACACATTTTAAAAACAGCCCAAGAATTGATCTCTGCGCCATGGATATCATATTTTTCATGTTCCTGATCTGCGCCCCAGATAAGTAACCGTTTTACAATGTATTTGAGCATTTGTTGCCAGAAATCTGAAAGTACAAGTAATATCATTATTAACTAATTATCATACGCTGAACGCAAACCACTGAGACACGATATTAAATAAGAGAAACGAAAGAAACCAAAAATCAATGCACCAGCTATAAACATAACAACTTTGATTGGTCAATTAAAAAAAATTAACATAATTAATAGTTCCGAATAAAGTCACATAGGATAAACGCATTCCCAATGAATACACGTTTTAATTAACGCCACCGTTGCTGCATTAATTGACAATTAATAAATCTTTACTTTGTTTACGCCGCGGTGGCGCCATCTCTCGGAAAAGCGCTGAAACTAGTCGCACTTCATTACCGACAATGTAGCGGTTACCGACTGCAGCAGAACTGCGAACAGTTTCAGCACTTCTCACAGAGATGGCGCCACCGACCTGTCAATAGTTTCTATAGCGTAACCTTCGACGACAGCAAATAATTATAAAATGTTCATCGTAATAATTACTATTTACCTAACACGCATTTCTCTGTCGTATTATTGGAGGAGGAAAAGCATTATTACCCAAATTAATGTAAACAGGATGGTGTTATCGAAGACTATTTCATGCTTTTATTCCCTTTAAAACAGTTGTTAACCACGTGTTAGAATTAGTTCAACGTACTGTGTAAAAGTTATATATTTGAAATTTACATGCTTCTATACTAAACTTTACACAATCGTTCTCTTTGATATCTAATTACGGAGATCACCGTGCGCAGATATTCACGATAATACGTTTCTTTCCATTGTCTTACCGCAAACAAGTGTATTGTTATATCACTATGGTTCTGTGACTAACCATAATTAACGATAACAATTTTATTTCGTATGCCTGTGGGTGGGTTAAAGATACTTGCCTTTTCATGCAGGAATACACGATAAAGAAACCATTAATGTATGGAATTTAAGATTCTCGTTGAATGAATGGTTGCTCATTTGGAAATATTTCGTACATAGTTTTGCGTGTCTTACAATTGCGTCGCATTCTAGGATAGCTGATGTACTTGTAATGCATTATTTTTTGCTTCTGCTAGTATAGCTTCAGAAATTATCCTTAAATGTAATAGTATATTACAGTTACTATTCGCGATACAGTATTGGATGTATTCCTACTTTGTTGCTTGTGGGAGAATGAAGCGTTTGAAACTAGATGTCACAGGTGAGCCATACCATTCATTCAATTGGATTTAGGATTGTCCATTATGATTTGCTGCTTCGTTGAAGATTGGAATGTGTCCTTTAACAGTTGCTACGGTCATTAAATGAAAGCTTGCTCCTTTGGAAATGTTTCCTACATGGTTTTGCGTGGCTTACAATTGCGTTGCATTCTAGGATAGCTGATGTACTTGTAATGCATTATTTTTTGCTTCTGCTAGTGTACCTTCAGAAGTTATCCTTAAATGTAATAGTATATTACAGTTACTATTCGCGATACCGTATTGGATGTATTCCCACTTTGTTGCTTGTTGGAAAATGAAGCGTTTGAAACTAGATGCCAAAGGTAAGCCATACCATTCATTCGATTGGATTTAGGATTGTCCATTATGAATTGCTGCTTCGTTGAAGATTGGAATGTGTCCTTCTTTGATAGTTTCTGGGATCATTAAATGATTAAACCACTATTTAACGATAACTGAATGTTTATTGCCATACTTTAACATCTAAACCCTTACAAATGAACTGACAGACTCCAACTTATTGGCTAATTATTGCACAGTATCTGTACAAATCTGTAAAACGAAGCACAAATATTTTTGCTTACGACTAATTAAACTGTGTGTAAGGTTGTGTTTTACGAGTTGTCTTTGGTTTAAGGATAGGAGTGGTTAGTGCTGGGATAGTTGCAGTGGTCGTTAAATGATTAAACCATTTAATAACGATAACTGAACGTTTAATGTCACTTCTTAAGCATTCGGTAATTACAAAAAAGTCTCCTTATAAGCTAATTGTTATAAACTATCTGTATAAATTCATGTACGCGTTTTATATAACTATAAAACTTATGTAAATTGGTAGCGCTAAACTTAGATTAAACTATTTTTCGAGTTCTTTGTTATCGTTGATCCATTAATTAACGTCGCTTGCTCCAGGATTTCTTGAATCTTCTACACATTTTAAAAACAGCCCAAGAATTGATCTCTGCGCCATGGATATCATATTTTTCATGTTCCTGATCTGCGCCCCAGATAAGTAACCGTTTTACAATGTATTTGAGCATTTGTTGCCAGAAATCTGAAAGTACAAGTAATATCATTATTAACTAATTATCATACGCTGAACGCAAACCACTGAGACACGATATTAAATAAGAGAAACGAAAGAAACCAAAAATCAATGCACCAGCTATAAACATAACAACTTTGATTGGTCAATTAAAAAAAATTAACATAATTAATAGTTCCGAATAAAGTCACATAGGATAAACGCATTCCCAATGAATACACGTTTTAATTAACGCCACCGTTGCTGCATTAATTGACAATTAATAAATCTTTACTTTGTTTACGCCGCGGTGGCGCCATCTCTCGGAAAAGCGCTGAAACTAGTCGCACTTCATTACCGACAATGTAGCGGTTACCGACTGCAGCAGAACTGCGAACAGTTTCAGCACTTCTCACAGAGATGGCGCCACCGACCTGTCAATAGTTTCTATAGCGTAACCTTCGACGACAGCAAATAATTATAAAATGTTCATCGTAATAATTACTATTTACCTAACACGCATTTCTCTGTCGTATTATTGGAGGAGGAAAAGCATTATTACCCAAATTAATGTAAACAGGATGGTGTTATCGAAGACTATTTCATGCTTTTATTCCCTTTAAAACAGTTGTTAACCACGTGTTAGAATTAGTTCAACGTACTGTGTAAAAGTTATATATTTGAAATTTACATGCTTCTATACTAAACTTTACACAATCGTTCTCTTTGATATCTAATTACGGAGATCACCGTGCGCAGATATTCACGATAATACGTTTCTTTCCATTGTCTTACCGCAAACAAGTGTATTGTTATATCACTATGGTTCTGTGACTAACCATAATTAACGATAACAATTTTATTTCGTATGCCTGTGGGTGGGTTAAAGATACTTGCCTTTTCATGCAGGAATACACGACAAAGAAACCATTAATGTATGGAATTTAAGATTCTCGTTGAATGAATGGTTGCTCATTTGGAAATATTTCGTACATAGTTTTGCGTGTCTTACAATTGCGTTGCATTCTAGGATAGCTGATGTACTTGTAATGCATTATTTTTTGCTTCTGCTGGTATAGCTTCAGAAATTATCCTTAAATGTAACAGTATATTACAGTTACTATTCGCGATACAGTATTGGATGTATTCCTACTTTGTTGCATGTTGGACAATGAAGCGTTTGAAACTAGATGTCACAGGTGAGCCATACCATTCATTCAATTGGATTTAGGATTGTCCATTATGATTTGCTGCTTCGTTGAAGATTGGAATGTGTCCTTTGACAGTTGCTACGGTCATTAAATGGAAGCTTGCTCCTTTGGAAATGTTTCCTACATGGTTTTGCGTGACTTACAATTGCGTTGCATTCTAGGATAGCTGATGTACTTGTAATGCATTATTTTTTGCTTCTGCTGGTATAGCTTCAGAAATTATCCTTAAATGTAATAGTATATTACAGTTACTATTCGCGATACATTATTGGATGTATTCCTACTTTGTTGCTTGTTGGATAATGAAGCGTTTGAAACTAGATGTCACAGGTGAGCCATACCATTCATTCAATTGGATTTAGGATTGTCCATTATGATTTGCTGCTTCGTTGAAGATTGGAATGTGTCCTTTGACAGTTGCTACGGTCATTAAATGGAAGCTTGCTCCTTTGGAAATGTTTCCTACATGGTTTTGCGTGTCTTACGATTGCGTTGCATTCTAGGATAGTTGATGTACTTGTAATGCATTATTTTTTGCTTCTGCTGGTATAGCTTCAGAAATTATCCTTAAATGTAATAGTATATTACAGTTACTATTCGCGATACATTATTGGATGTATTCCTACTTTGTTGCTTGTTGGAGAATGAAGCGTTTGAAACTAGATGCCAAAGGTGAGCCATACCATCCATTCCATTGGATTTAGGGTTGTCCATTATGAATTGCTGCTTCGTTGAAGATTGGAATGTGTCCTTCTTTGATAGTTGCTGGGATCATTAAATGATTAAACCACTATTTAACGATAACTGAATGTTTATTGCCATACTTTAACATCTAAACCCTTACAAAAGAACTGACAGACTCCTACTTATTAGTTAATTATTGCACAGTATCTGTACAAATCTGTAAAACGACCCACCAATATATTTGCTTACGACTAATTAAATTGTGTGTAAGGTTGTGTTTTACGAGTTGTTTCTCGTTTAGGGATAGGAATGGTTCGCGCTGGGATAGTTGCAGGGGGTCGTTAAATGATTTAACCATTCATTAACCATAACTGAACGTTTATTGTCACTTCTTAAGCATTCGGTAAATACAAATGTCTCCTTATAAACTAATTGTTATAAGCTATCTGTATAAATTCATGTACGCGTCTTATATAACTATAAAACATATGTAAATTGGTAGCGCTAAACTTAGGTTAAGCTGTTTCTTAGAGTTCTTCGTTATCGTTGACCCAGCAAGTAACGTCAGTTGCTCTAGGAATTCTTGAATCTTCTACACAATTTAATAATAGCCCAAGAATTAATCTGTGCGCCATGAATATCATATTTGTAGCGTTCCTGATCTGCGCTCCAGATACGTAACGGTTCTTCAATGTCTTTGAGAATTTGTTGCCAGTAAACTGAAAGTACAATTAATAGCATTGCTAACTAATTACCATACACTGAACACAAACGATGGGGACACGATATTAAATAAGAGAAAGGGAAGAAACCAAGCATCAATGCAGCGGTTATAACCTTCGCAACTTTGATTGGTTAATTAAAAACAATTAACATAATTAACAATTCCGAATAAAGTCACACAGGTTAAACGCATTCCCAATGAATACACGTGTCAATTAACGCCACCGTTACTGCATTAATTATCAATTAAAGAATACGTTACTTTATTTACGCCGCGGTGGCGCCATCTCCCGTAAAAGTGCTGAAACTGTTCGCGGTTCTGTTTCAGCCGGTAACCAACAGATGGCGCCACAAGAAGTTACCGACACTGTCGATAACCACGCGCGAACAGTTTCAGCGCTCTTCACAGAGATGGCGCCACCAGAAGTTACCGACACTGTCGATAACCGCGTGCTACCAGTTTCAGCACTCTTCACAGAGATGGCGCCACCAGAAGTTACCGACACTGTCGATAACCGCGTGCGAACAGTTTCAGCACTCTTTACAGAGATGGCGCCACGTGTCCGACAATAACTTTTTTCCATTGAAAGATTAATTTATTCTCTGACTCTCTTCTAAACAGTTGTTATTCTCCTACTTAGGGTAATTCCAATTAGTTTCGGTCAGTTTCCGATAGTCTGTTGGTAGTTTTCAATAGTTTCCTGGCATTTTCGGTGGTGCCCATTGTTGGTTCTCTTTATCATATATCGATGAGGCTGGTTATCGCTAGTGCATAGCTCAATCTGTCGGTTTAGTGACCGCTCATTACCTTATCCTGTTGTTGATTCGACGGTAGTTGAGGTTCTTTGCTGGGATATCGATTACTGTTTACTCGTCACGCTGTCGGTTACTTACCGCGAAGGTCTCCCTTTACAGGACTCACATATTTATTACCTAGTTCGCGCTTATATATTACTCATGTATCATGCGTGTACCTTCATTATTTTTTTTTTTCTTGATTTTTTCTTTGTCATCTTACGTTTTTCCTTTCTTTCTTCGGACAATCGAAATGTGTCTTGCAATCGCTATGTATATTTCCACAGCTGCGCTTGGGATACTTTTGCAAATAATTATTGCGATAGGTATATTCCTGTTGAACGTTCTCGGAAGAGTCATACATATCACGTACGCTTTCTTCCAACTCGTTGAAGATGCATTGTAACGTAGGTACGATTTCGTTGGTTGCTATTGCTTATCTTTATTGTACTTGTGTTTCATTTTATGAAGGAAAACAGGCGACGACAGCCGAAAGTAAAAAAATTATTTTATTAATATTAAAAATTCAAGTTACAAACTAATTCGTCTTAACTTTGGACGGAATTGTAATTTCGATTCGTAGCGGCGATCCTGTGCCAGGATTCCGAGCTCCGATCATATTTGCGCGTCTAATTCGCAGGCATCGTCGATACCGCGCTGTGTGGCGTCGTCGGACGGGAACCAGCGATAGACTGAGTAGTAGATGCGTTCAGCGATTGCATGGTACCGATCTATTAGTAACAAAGAATAATTGGTAGTAATTACTTTTACCGTCCAGGTATAAAGAAAAAAAAAAGGAAAGCAAACTTACCCTCAGATGTGCCAAATCTTCCAGTCTTGTTAGGTCGCACAATTCCACGTACAAGGAGTAGACTATTAACCAGCCGTAAACGGAGAAGCAAATGAATGCCATCCAAAGGATGCACATTGCGATGTTGTAACCGAATATCATGTCGTTCACCGTACTGGAAAATATGAAAGCGAACAATCTGAAAACTGTGAAAGCAGCGAAACCGTACAGCCATGGGACCATCTTCCTTTCGTATTCTTTTCGTAAGGCACCTATCAACATCAGAGAAGTCGCGAACACTGCTACACCCCCGAGCATGGTGAACAAAGCGAATACAACCAGAGCGTTGCGAACTGAAATTAAATAAGCTGGTCAAATTCTTGTGGCGCTACCTCTCATTCGTTTGAAACGAAACTGTTGTCTCACCGTGTCGATTGCCCACATAAACAAACTCGTACGATATCATGTAATAACCGTAGTGAACTGATCCTGGTGCAGCTTGATACAGGCAGTAAAGGTCGAATATCGAGGTAGAAATTGCAAAAATGGCTACGCACTGCAAGATGAAACAAGTTATTGGTTTCCGTATAAATCCGATGCACCGCTGTTCGATTTGTTACTCACCAACGAAAAGACTGCTGTAAACATAGCGCCTCGTTGAATATCCAAAAGGTAGGCGTGCGTCAAAATCGGTCTTTGATACCAAGCTACTTTAACGCTACGCATTGAACGCGAAGATTTTAAATTTACACTGCTACGTGTCGTAACGTTCGAATAAACTGAAGTACCCATGCCGAGAGATTTGTTTCCGTGTCTTTTGGCCGATTAGATCTTTTTCCTTTACCTTGGTAAAAAAATTGTTTCTCGCACTTCCCATTAAACCACAGCTATTTATGCGCTACGGCCGTAACGACGCGCGCAAAATTGCTTCTCTTGATAATTACGAGTAACTTACGTGCGAAACTTCTCGCTCGATGAGAATTTTGGTAAATGTAAACAAAGATCGTAGACGTCGCTTCGATGACCGACGTCGACCACGAGCCAACGCCCGATGTTTTAAATCAGGGAGTTAGATGCGCGTTTAGGAACGCGGCATAAAAAGTCACTAGACACGAAGAGACCCTGATTGATTCCATAAATCGCTCGTTGTGTAAAACATTCGTCACGTTCCTATTTTACGCATCGCGTAAAGTATCAGTTCTTTTTTTTTTTTCTTTTTTGTTCTCAGTGTCCCGAGCGAGTCGAAAACAATCACCGTAAAATGTTTGTTGACAGCTACGCATCCCTTGCACGGTGGTGGTGTCGTGTTCACCTCGTAGTAGAAACGCGGTACTGTCTGGTGACATAATTTTTGCTCATTGATCGATTGTCGCACGAGTCGCCGCACGAGTCCTAACCTCTACGGAAATGTTGTATCCGTGCCGGTTACTCGCGCGACTGTAAACGTTAGCGAGGCGGCGATCGACGATCGAAATCCAGAGCGAAGTACCCGTAGCGAGGCCGTTCTTGTACATTTCCATTGCCTCGCCGATGCAATGGTGCGAGATACTGGTGCGAGAGATGCGAGAAATGCTGGTACCACCTGATAACGAGTGGCGCCACCGTCGTCTTGCGCGGTGTTACGCGTTCGTTGTTTCGCAAGTTTTCCGGTTTTCCTTGTTGCGTTGTTATTGCTCTCTGTGCCGATGTCGACCAAATCTCGTCGCGTGGCAAAGGAGAAATTGTCAGCGTCACTTGTGACATAGAACCTCGCGTCATAGACGAGAATGCCGTTCTTCGAACCGTCCGTTGAAAGGTGGTAGTGGGGTTGATCGGAGTCGAACTGTCCGGCGTGCGGATTTAAAGTTGCCACGGAGAAACCACGGATCCCTCTATCGATACGTCGATTTCTCGACGCCGTTATTCGATGTAAACGTGTGTGAGTTACGTCGAACGTAACTTATCGTGAAATGCCACGTACCGTTCTGTGTGCAATTCTCACAGAGAATGTTTCGATCGTTCCTCTGCTGATCGTGAGATCGGTCTGTGACCGAACATTGACGGAATAGCAGATATTTGCGATCGGTCCGATATATTGACACGCGTTTAGTTGCAATGGCGTCTTCCAAACGTTTCAAACTGCTGTTTTGCGCTCTCGGCATTTTTGTATGTTATTTTCACTTTGGTATGTTGCAAGAGAAAATCACGCGAGGACAATATGGAGATGGAAAGAGCAGTGAAAAGTTTACTTACATGTTTACTTTGGTTTTTTTTCAATGTACCATTAATTATTTGTTTGCTAAGACTTGTTTATTAACGATCATGAAGCAGGGCGAGGATACCACGCCGAGAACTTACTATGCGCTCTCTGCTCTCACTTATTTACTCGCAATGGTGTGCAGTAATATGGCCTTACAATTTGTTAGTTATCCGACGCAAGTGATCGGGAAAGCTGGCAAACCGATTCCTGTGATGATACTAGGCGTGCTGTTGGGAAACAAGGTATTACCCCTTAAACTTTTAAGACGCCAAACCCAAAACGTTGCTTTCATTCTTATCCCTATAGGTATACGTGTAATTTTAATGTTCAATCGTGTATAATCTATGAGAGAACTAGGTTAGGATTTAACGAATGTAACGCGTTTGCTTTGCAGGTTTATCCGGTTAGAAAGTACCTGTTTATCTTCTTAGTTGTCATCGGTGTAGCTTTATTCATGTACAAAGACGTCGGTCCTGCGAAGAAGCAGCAATCGGAGGGACAAGCGGCCTTTGGAGAATTGTTGTTATTATTGTCGTTAACGATGGATGGCTTGACTAGTGCCGTGCAGGAAAGGATGAGAGCGGAGCACAATTCCAAGTCGGGACATATGATGTTGAATATGAACGCCTGGTCTGTAATGTTCAGTGGTGTCGTTATCGTAGCCTCCGGAGAGTTGTTTCAATTTATCCAGTTTTTGCAAAGATACCCATCCACGTTGTGGCATATAGCGACCTTTTCTATAGCAGGAGCATTCGGGCAATACTTTATATTTCTCACCGTTGCGGAATTTGGCCCGTTACCGTGTTCCATCGTAACGACGACTAGAAAATTCTTTACCGTTTTGGGCTCGATACTTATCTTTGGTAACAGTCTAACCTCCAGACAATGGCTCGGCACGTTTGTAGTATTCTCTGGATTGTTCCTGGACGCTATGTTCGGTAAAGATAAGTCGTCCAAGAAGAACGTAGCGAAGTAACGAATGCACGCGTTGCCCACGAATCTTTGGATAACGTTCACTCACTGATCGGTCGCCTGAAATAGCGGTGAATGTCTCGGTAGACTTACAGTACGTACAATTTGGTACTTGTGAATGAAACTTGAAAGGTGCGTTGGACACTTTGATACTACAACTTTGCGCATCGGATACGCATGTTTACGCGCGAGCCTGCGCTAGGTAGCTTCTTGACAGCGGTCCCGCGTAAAACGCGGAAAGAACTCGAAGAACGTGCTGCGTGTTTGCATCGGTGCGAAAGCAATCGGAGCGGCTCGTTCGTCGACTATTTTCATTTTTAACTGTTAACGAGCCTGTCGTATTTATATACGCGTAAGCGCAATTTATAGATGATATATCTACGCGAACGATATTGTGATTTGTAATGTACGCATGTTCGATTCAGGATCAATGAGTATGAAAAATAAAGAAACGATACGAACATTCCCCGTACGTATTGTTGTTAATGAAATTTGTCGTGTAATTGCGCGCGAAGTGAATTTTTATTCGGATTTCGCTATTGTTATCGACTTAATCTCGTGATGGTCAAATAGATAATAAGAGCGCGCAGATGGCCGTAAGGAAGGGGGTGGGAGGGTGGGGGGGAAGGGCACAATCAGTTGAATGTATCTTAAAAAACGCAAACTGCTTCTCGAGAAGTAGTTTGACGTATTTCAGTAAGGAACTCGTATCGAGATTCGAACGATTTTTCGAACGCTGCGACTTTAGTTTGAAGAAAGAGCACCAGCGAAATGACGAGAGTACGGTTCTCGAAAATTTACGCGCGCATCGTGGTATTATCGATGTGCCTTTCGATCGGTTACGGGTTTTTCGGGAACGGTAGGTAGTATAATAAAAGAAAATAGGGTTCGATGGTACGTGGTGTGATAATCTTTGTACGCGAGATAAAAAGATAATCGTAGCTACTGTACGCGTGTATCGCGACTGACCCCGTGACGAGTCTAAAGCAAGAAAACAAAAAAGGAGAAGAGGAAGCAAAATATTTTTCGTTTGTAGAATTATTCCCGACCGATCGGCGGCCCGGTACGTACAGAATGGTTCAACGGGGCTGGTTGCTGGAAGAGAAGATGGTCGTGCGAGCGGCGAACGAGACGCGGGAGAAAGACGAAGGGACGAACAAAACGTGCGCGGACCGTTCCATAAACGACTTCCCCGCGGATTTGTTCACGTACGAGCAACGTCGACACGGGGCTGTAATGTTGCACGCTTTTCTTGGGTTCTACTGTTTCCTACTGACAGCGTTCGTTTGTCACGACTACTTGTTACCATCTGTCGACCGTATATGCGTTCAAATGAACATAAGCACCGATGTTGCTGGAGCTACGTTCCTGGCGATGGCCAGTTCTTTTCCCGAGATGTTTGTAAACGTGATCGGCACGTTTCTAACCGAATCGGACCTAGGTACCGGTACGGTTGTCGGCAGTGCCGTATTTGATACATTCGCAACTCCGGCTTGCGGTGCACTGATCGCTGTTCGTGTAAGTATACGAGCGTACATTGTACGCGTGTGCTCTGCGCGTATTGGAGATTCGTGTACCGGAGAACGCGCGTACTTGTTGGACGTGTGAAAATGAAACTGCCGCGTGACGGACGGTGTTGACATCGACCGTGAAGTTAATAGAATAAGATAACGGGAGGTATTTGTGTTTTTAGATACGAAAACGTTCATTAGCAGATAACGGTAAATCGATCGTTTCGTTCTCTCAATCTCTGTCGTGATTTTACAGTTTCAGATAAAGAATGATAAGCATCTCGTTCGAGTACAATTTAGGCCAAATCGTTTAGCTGCTACCGATCGTGTTAGCGTTATATTTAGCGTTTGTTTCGTAAAGGAACGAGACGATCAACACGTTTCTCTATTACGCGGATGTATGTACACACTCTCTCTCTCTCTCTCTCTCTCTCTCTCTCTCTTTCTCTCCTTGATCTGTTAGCCGGAGACGAGTTAGCGAGGATATCGACGATATCCGTATCGACTCGAAACGAGTCCCCTGGCTGACAGGTCGGAATAAGAGTTTTCGATCGACCGTCGATCATGTTTTATTGTTATTTTTAACGCAGGCGATACCGTTGGAATGGCAAGTGTTGTCACGAGACTGTACAATGTACGTAATATCTGTTGTAACGTTAGTTATAATAATGTGGGATCTTCGAATTCGATGGTACGAAGCCACGATATTGTTATTATTGCTCTGCTCTTACCTAATGTTGCTGCTTTGCGGCAAAGGTATCGCGCTAGGTTGCCGTAAAATCGTTCGTTTTAATTCCGACAATGCGATAAAGCGTAAGTACCCCGCAGGTATGGTGGCATAAGTGGTAAATGCTTCTTTCGACTGGTTTCGTTCATTCGTTCGTTTTAACAAAAGATCGGAAGCCAAGATAAAAGAGGAAGCGAAAGAAAGGAAGTATAGAGATAAAGAGCAACGCAACTGCTTGTGATTGATTATAGTGTCAAACGTTTCGACCATTGAGAACTCGACCGTCGACGGTTCGTACAAACCGCGTCCTCGGAACGATGCTGTCGTTGCGGATCGCAGGGGCGATTTGACGGTTGGTAAATTGGAAAATCAGCAAAACGTAGCAGGTAACGACGAGAAGGTGGTGGTGGTGGTGGTGGCGGCGGCGAATCCCGAGACACCGTTGGGACATTCACCGTCCGGTATGTACGCATGTTACGCGCGATTTGTGCGCGTAATGATTGATTTGTTGAACATTTTGTTCGCAGAATATCTATTCGCTTGGCCGAGGGAACGATCCGCGACTGAAAAATGTTGGTTCACGCTTGTCTGGCCATTGAAGTTTTTGCTATTTATAACGATACCGGATGCTAGGGCCGAACGATTGAAACATTGGTATCCGTTGACGTTTGTTATGTCCATGATTTGGATCGCGATAATTTCCTACTTACTGTCTTGGATGATGACGACCGTTGGTGACACGATAGGAATTCCGGATTCCATCATGGGCCTTACGTTTTTAGCGGCTGGTGGAAATATGCCAGAAGTCGCTTCTATTGTTATTTTAGCGAGACAAGGTAAGCCGATTAACCTGGTTCTCTCTGTTTTCGGTTCCAACGGTTTTCAACAATTTTTGCATCTCGCGTGTGTTGTACACGACAGGAGACGGAAACATGGCGATGAGCAACACGTTAGGCGCAAACATTCTCGACATTTTACTCGGTTTGGGTTTACCGTGGACGATTAGGTGTCTAACGACGGGAAGGGACGTGATGATCGTCTCGACTGCGCTGTCGTACAGTGTACTCTCGATAGTCGCCTGCATAGCGATCCTTTACGGTGTTTTAGCATTTTTCGGTTTCAAATTGAACAAAAAAGTAGGACTGATATGCCTGTTGTTGTACGCGATATTTGTAGTATTCGCGTGTCTCGTCGAACTGAACGTCTTCTTTTTTGTAAATTTCCCGATGTGCGATTACTGATTATCGATGATTCGTTTGTTTCGCCGATGATGCAATCTACGATCTCTGTAATCCGTAAACCATCGAGTACCGTCACCACCGCATCGCAAATAAAACCGAGTTGCTCGACAAATTTCAAGTTTACTTTGCTTCGTTTACGTTGCGATACCGCCGTACACGTATAAACGATGCGTGGTGTCGCTTGTTGAAGGAGGAAGAGACGACAAATCTCTAAAGATTTTTTTGAAATTTTATTCCTTTCAATTTATAATTCTTTCAAAATAGTTCCCTAAGTATACTTACTTACTCGATACATTGCTTACAATATTGGTATAAGTTTTCGAAAGACGTTGAAAATCTTGTTCTATTAGATGGCGTTTAGGGGGTTCCCGTGTTTTACATTTCTCGGAACGTTATACAGCTGTGTTTGTTGTTCGATGAAACGCCGACTTTTCCATATCGATTTTACTTACGGGAAAAAGTGGAAGTCGGTAAGAAGAAGAGGCTGAATCGAAGAGCCAGAACGGAATTTTGGATCCTACGATCTTTGGGTGTTCGACGTGTGAAGTAGATCCTGAATATGTAGTAGCTGCGATGTACGCGTGTACCGAGTTTAGCGGTATCGGTTACAATGTAACCAAAGCCGTTGGTCGCGGCTGAATTCCGCGATCCTTAGGAAGGAATAAAGTGGCCTGCTTGTCGATCAACCCGTAACCTTGCAACCTTACGCCGGTCGCTCTCCTAGTCGCGCGCGCGCGCGCAATTATTCAGGATCTACCAACCGTGCGTGGGCCGTCACATATTAATGGCCTGAATTCTGTCGACGAAACATGCTCCCTGTGAACAACGTCTTTATTTTCACGTTCAAAGTTACTAGTTTTTGTATACCGCGAAATGAATGCGTAGAAATACAATAACCGCGTACCGAGGTAGATACATGCGTACAGGTGTCGGTTTAATTAACGTTTTCGTGCTTACGGATAGAGTTACGCAACATCCGTGGAATTATATTATATTAATTCGATTTCACTTGAAACCGATCCTATTTTTAGTTTTTTCTTTAATCGCGCCCGCCCGATCGCAAAAACCAATTAACACGACCACCTCGTCGTATTTTAATCAGTTCCATCGACCTTTTGTCGAGATTAACACGTATTACATTTACGATTACAATAAACTCGTTGGTTAGCCACGTATGTATGTATCTACGCGTTAAATTTAATAAGATAAATACATACATAGAGTAACGACGGACGAGGAATCGATAGAATCGTTCGTATCTCTCCCTGTACACATTTCCTACCTGTCTACATACGTAGAAGAACTTTTGCGTCGCGTAAAGTTAAAGAGCAGAAAGAAGAAGAAGAATCGGTTGCGAACGGTTCGTGCGTCGAGAGAGATCACCCAATGAACGATTAACGGAAACAAAGGCAAAGAAGAATTTCCGATTAGTCGCGTTCCTGTACCTTAACCGACCACCCCCTTTTTCACCGAACTTCGTCCCTTTTCCCCCGAATCATTTACGCGCGCGTATCGATATCGATCGTTTATGTACCGATTACCGATCGGGGATTGTTCGCGCGGAACACAGTTGAGGCATTTCGCATATCTTAACATTGTCGTTTGCGTCGTGGTTCGACGTTCAATGCATGACAAAACGGTCGACGTTTTGGCAGTTTGATTTCTTCCGATCGACCCCGAGTTCTTCGGGTTTGTTCGCGGTTTTTTTTTTTTTTTTCAGCAAAAAGTCGCGCATGCATTGTAATTTGCGTTTCTCCATGAATTTCCGCCTTTCACTTCAGATCGGGGCAAATCAAATATCTACTCGTACGCATGCACGTATGTACGCGTGTATGTATCCTCTATGTGTACACGCGGGAGAGTCGCGCGTGTCCCGAAGTTATTATACATATGTAACGTTTTGATAAAAATTTTCGTGGAAAATATATAATATGTAGTTCGGCAATCTCTGCGTGAAAAATCGGCAAAAGCGTAGCGGGCATTGCGATCGGCACATGCGATCTCGATCGTTTATCGTCGACACATGTACGATTAACGTATTATGTAATTGTAGTCGCGTAGCTAAGTAGTTTAAGACGAGTTTGCTGCGTTATCGTATTAAAGAGTCGGCAACGCGTGCCAACGTGATCGCAACGGTCGTTCGAAACTTTGTTGTCGCAAGATTCCCGTCGAAGAGACGGAGAATGTTACCGTTGCGATCGTCTCACCGAAATATAAAAAATACTCGTCCGGAATTACTCTGGCAAATTCACTTGCACCGTTACCGATAATAAAGCGATATTCTGCAACTTTGAGCACGCATTCCGTTTTCCGATCGATGATAAAGGCTATGAGAGAACCTATGAGAGAGATAGATACCGCTCGGAGACGAGTAACGTCTACGATTTTTGTTATATTCCTTACTGCTTAAAGCGCGCCCTTTCCTTCGTTCGACAACTTTACAAGATTATGTACGTTTCCAAGTGCGCGTAAAGTACATACTCACCCCGTTTGTATTCGATAATTTTCAACTTTATTGTACGTATGCAAGTACGTTGCTTAGCAGTTGTGTGTACGCGGACACGCTGTGTCCGCGGGTCGCGCTACGCAGCGCCGCAAGGACGGTGTTTCGATTCGAAGAACCGAGCGAAAGAGAAACCGTTTTTGTTTTTTTCTTTTCTTTTTTTTTCTTTTTTTCTGCTTTTTCTTTTTAACGTACACGCGAGATAGCGGATAGTTCAACGAATCTAACGAGATAAGCGTAGAGCGGAGACGTTCTTGTACCGCGGCGGTCTGCTACGGTATCCATCTTCGCATCGCTACCTGTGTTTTTTGTGTACACGTTTGTCTAACTACTTACCCCAACTACGCACACCTACCTACCTATCGTAAATATCTACCCGCCTACGTCGTTTATCAATCCTATACGCGAGTACGTAGTTGCTCGGTGAGCTAGTTAGCTGGTAAAATGGCTAGTTAGCTGACTCGAGCTAGCTAGAGTCCACCTTTGATAACGAACGGCATGGCAAGAGTTTCGTTACCGTCTAGGTATGCAAGTTGTACGAGAAAGTGTCGAATGAGAAATGGGCCGAACTATTTTTCGAAGAGTCTACCTATGCGTGCGTACGTATTTGGTGAGCGATCTCGTTCGATTTCTCCTGCGGAGAAACGTACAACGGATTCTTTGAAGCTGAAATAATAAGTAAGTAGCTGGACGCGACAGTAACGCTATTTTACAGAGTTGCAAATAGAAAGACGCGATAGAGATCTCGCGCTCTATCCGGTTTTGGAACATGAACACCTGAATCACAGCGA
Source organism: Xylocopa violacea (assembly GCA_963969225.1). Classification (NCBI taxonomy): domain Eukaryota; kingdom Metazoa; phylum Arthropoda; class Insecta; order Hymenoptera; family Apidae; genus Xylocopa; species Xylocopa violacea. The sequence continues at coordinate 32,439,101 of CAXAJV010000006.1, read as the reverse complement.
ATCGTGGATTCGACTGATGGATCGGTAGAAAATCCGAATTCGGCCGCTTCTCCTTCGGAACGGAAAGTTGACGAAAAGGAAAGCAACATTCCGGGCGAAGATCCCAAAGTCAAAGTGTGAAATTTGCGTATGGAATTTACCCGCGAACGTTTGTCGTCAAGTCGATTGAACGTGAACGTGAACGTAATCGTAATCGTAATCGTAATCGCGATCGCGATCGCGATCGCGATGGCGAGCGCGACCGCGTGACCGCGAGTATTGTCTCGTCGATTCGTTCACGCGTGCGGACAAATGATATATTTTTTACGCGGGCGACGCGCGTACCGACGCGAATGCTAATCGTTCCGGCTAGATCCGATCCTAGCTAGATTCCGACTGGCAACGCTCGATTTCGTTTACCTTTCGTGGCACGAGCGTCTACGAGCCGGGCAAAGTCGTGGAACGAGTGCCACTCGAGAATCTAGGCGAACGCGGCGACGTGCTTTCATTGTATCTCGCAAAATGGTAGCTTGCCGGTTAGCTCTTTGGTCTGCTCTTGATCTTGGCTGTTGGCAGCCTCGCTTTTCGGGCTACCTCCGTCCTCTAGGGAGCCCCCACCACTCCCGTGGGGGCAAATTGATTGTCATCTGAGCGCCAGTGTCGAAATCATCGGCGGCCGCGACGGCTTGTTATCAAGAATCCTCTCGATTTCGTTCATTATGTTGGCGTTCAGTTTTGGTATTAGCTAAAAGCATGAAAGCTAGGTGAAGCCTTCGCGGGTAATCGTTGAATTTCCGGATTTCCGAATTTTGAAGCTCAAACGACTACGATACCTGTAAACTTTGAAGACTCTCGTATAGCTGATCTATGTTCGACGCACCGAGGAGAAGGCACTGGACACTTTCGTTCTTTAAAGACCACGCGATAGCCAACTGTCCGAAAGAGCAACCGAGCCGTTCGGCTAGCGCGCAAACGTCTCGTAGTTTGTCTGAATATTTTCGTGTTTCGTCATCGCCCGATTTTTCTTTCCACCCGTATTCCTGCTGAAACAACATTACGTATACCTACGCGTATACATACGTACATGCGTGTTATGTGTGTTATTTATGCATAGCAGAGCGTGTATTAGCCGGTTTCCCTTGGCACGGGGGCAATTCTTTTCTGCGTTTCGGTACGTACTTCTTTGTATAAAGATTGCGTTTCGTCTTCTGTCCAACTGAACGACGAATATTTATTCTGAAATTGTAAACGTTGCGGCTGTTAGTCGTCTTCCTACCTCCCGCCGTTCACCGTTGCGCCACGTTACGAAATCGCGAAATTCCCGATTCTTCTACATAGATATGTTCTGTTTGGTCGTTACCTTGTACGAGGATCTCGATAAAAATGAGACTCCATAGTCTTCTGGTTTCGAGGAAACCATACCGATCGTGACCGTGGACCACGCCATTAGACCAACACCTACGGTAAGTATTATAGATTTCGATTCATTACAGTTGCAACGCGAGTGCAACGCGAGTGCAACGCGAGTGCAACGCGAACACAGCATTGGGAATTGTATTAATTACCGATTTTATTGTACAGTTCCGGCATGTAAAGCTCTGGTTTTTCCCTATAAAACAGATGATACTCGGCCTGTTCTACGATCGGTGTTACGCAGTTAAATTGTCGGCAGTTCGTGTAAGCTTCCATAATTTCGACAGGGGTCCAACGCGATGTCCCCCAGTACATTACCCATCCTTTGCTTATCACGTAGTTCATAGCACGCACTATTTCTACAACGAAACGATAGGTCGATAAACGATCGAGCTTGCGGGCAAACTGTTGTATCGTGTAATAGAAGATTAGCTGGTACCGTAAACGGAGACCGTACCTTCCATAGGACACATTGGATCTACTTTATGAATCATCACGATGTCGATGTACGATAGTTGCAACCTGACTAAGGACGCTTGCACCGATTCGATGATGTGTTTACGTGATAATCCGCGACCATCTGCCCTGCGATTAACATTCGTGAGTACTGTATGATGTATATACCTGGATGCATTCGATTTGCGCGTTATACTTTGGCGACATATTCGAGCGTTTATTCGCGCCGCGCCGCGCCGCGCCTGGCCTCGCCTCGCCCTCGCCCTCGCCCTCGCCCTCGCCCCGCCGCTTACACACGCAAGCGTTAAACCGCCGCCTATCGGATCGGGCGGCCGTTTCTCGCATAACCTTCGCATAAACTTTGCCTCGACTATGACTCGTAGCCAGTATACTCACTTGGTGTTCCAATATATCTTGGTTGTAACAACGTAACTCGAACGATTCCAAGCACGACGTAATAAAATTCGGCCAAACTGTATTTCCGCTCTGTGACCGCTGTGAGCTTCGCTCAGGTCGAAAACGTTTATCCCACTGTCGTAGGCTAGCGCGACTACAGCTTCGGCTGTTTCCTCGTTACCGCAGCCGCCGATGCCAAATGTTGTCCATGTACCTACGCGTAGAATGGAATATTTCATTAACTCGTTGCTACGTGCTGTTATTCAGCTGTTAAATATTCGATTATTTCACCGATAGTCTTTCACCGATGTCGCTCGCTAACGGATGCTGGGGCTAAATCCTTGCATCGCCTATCACCTACCGTTCTTGTCGCCGCGCGAATTGCGTACACGCGCATGCATACACTACTTGTGTGAGTGTGCGCTCCTTACCTATCACTAGAGATCAATAAAAACATTTTATTCGCAAATCCTTGCTATTCTTTTAAACGGTACACTGCGTTCGTTCCTTGCCGGCAGTATTACACGACTTCGGCTACCTACAATGCAAGGTCGTTCGATCAAATTGATTAAGGGAGGGAGCTAAGGAACGAGTCGCGGCGAGCGACAGTTAGTAACTGAACGCGCTATTCTATGCGTTACACGTAAACGGAAACACATTAACACAAGTGTACGTTAACGAAATACTGTCTCCTCGATACCGTGAAACGTTTTTGAATCTAGCGCAAAACATATATTTACGTTTACCTACCTGCTGTCTACTACGTTTTATCTTGCATCATTATCTCAACGAATATATACGTATATAAACGCAACATTTTCTCACTCGATAAGTCTTTATCCACTTGTGTTAACGTTAAGCAAGTACTTGTACTCTTTTTTGTTTCTGTTTGCGAAAGCAAGAATCACTGCAACAACTTGTCGCAAGATCGTGGTGAAATTAAAAGCCTTCGGTGGCAAAATTGTTTGTTTTCGCGCCACAAATTGTTCTACTTAGCCTTGTAGCAGCAACGGCAACAAATAACAGCCATAATAGCGACAACAACGAATACGACTACTAAACACGCGTTGCATTGGTTTTGTTTATCCGTTGCTCGATTAGGAACCGTTGTCTATCGTATAGAAAATGTTAGCACGTGTCCTGTAAGCGTGTGTTGCCAAAGCTTGCATGCCAACTCTGGCGGACAATGAGAAAGATACAGGTGTAGAAAAGTGGAAAGGATCAGATTAGATAGAAACTAAAGGCAGGAATGGAAAATGACCCATGGTGGATGGCGTATAAGGAAAGCGTAGCTTTCGTTGTTTGCGTTACCGTTGCGTGTGTCGCGGTCGAAAGTATGGAAAGTATGGAGGCAGACTAGTGGCACGACTACCCGAAAGAGGATAGATAGAAAAAAAGCGTACATCGAAGTAAAATAAAACGAATGGGTAACCGCGCGGTTCTGTTCATTTCTATGAAAGTGGGGGAGAACATCCAGCGTACCTAATCCAACATTGGAAACACGTAGACCGCTTTTGCCCAAGTTGCGGTAGCGAATACCTGGCGAAGGATGCTGCAAGCGTTGCGCTTGAGCGGCAATGCAGTTAGTCAGTAGCTGTTCCTTCGTTCCAGCGGTATTACTGCAGTGTACACCAGAGTCCGCGCCACCGCCACCACCACCGCCACCGCCGCCGCCGCCGCCGCCACCACCGCCGCCGCCGCCGCCGCCGCCGCCACCGCCGCCGCCGCCGTTGAATTCTTCCATGCAATCCAGACTCGCTATAGGTGCACGGCAGCTGCGCGTATAAAGTACACAGAGAGTATTAATAGGGCATGATCGATCGAAAGCTCGATACGACAACGTAAATATTTGTAACTAAACATTTGTGTCGTGTCATTTTGTGTCAAGTTTCGCTGTTCTAGGTCGAGAAAAATTACAGGTTGATCGTTAAAAAAAATCGATCCCCCAGCCTGGGGAATATCTTTGACATGATTATTTGATGCGAGTAATCGTTTAAAATTGAGAATCGTACACTTTTCCATGCGATATAATGCGACGTTGCTCGATCCTTGTTAGAATCGATCAATTGTTTTTGTTCACCCATTTGTGGCGGAAAACCATTGATTTGGGAGATATTTTGTTTCCGATATATTGAAAAGATGTTCTAGTACAGCTACTTACGCCTACAGTTTCTTAAATGACACGTGATATATTGTTCTAGAGCAAAGTGGCGGAGGGTAATGTGTATTCTGGTGAACAGTTTCAGAGGGTAATCTGTAAGTAACGACATAGGTGATAGTCGATATCAGTCGTAGAACAAAATCCCACACATTGAAAAAGAGAAGCAGCGGTTAGAGGTGCGAAAGAAAGAACAAAAGGAGAGAGGAAGCAGGCAACGCCTAATTGTAAAAACGTTTACGGGGGATGGTGCTAATTACCAACGCGATTAAGAGAGTGCGATAACGGTTCTCTTGTCGCAACGCGGGCTCGTGACACCGTGAAACGAGGAGAGGCGCAGAGAGCATAAGAAAACAAACGGTACGTTACGGACGAACAGATTACTTACCGATAAATTGTAGGCAGCGGATAGTAGTCATCGTCCTCCATGCTACTGTTCGTATTCGCATTGTTATTTGTATCATTTCCTGCCGTGGACGTATTACCGAGGTTGCACAACATTAAACGGGACATTGCTGTTGCGTATATTTGGTGTATGTACAACAAAAACTGGAATGTCTTCTAAAAAAAGCGAAATTTCGAAACTACGCGATAGCGAAAGGATTCAGCTCGGATCAAATAAACAAAGTGAGAGAGCGAACCCAAGGGAAGTTATATACCATTCATTTCTGTTGAGCGTGTTTTTTTTTTCTTTTTTTTTTTTCTTTTCTCAATTCAACATCTCTGTATTCCTCGGTGAATCGATTCGATTCACATTGCTTTATACACTTCCCGGCGATCGATCGATCGATCGATCGACCGATATTGATTTATTATTGTGATTAGAAAATATTTGTTCACGTATAGAGAGAATTAAATATAACTGTAGCAGAAGGATATGGAATGGAATAACGTATATCGAATCTCTCTCGATTATCACTGTATCACTGCATTCGCAACGCGAGACGACGATTCGATTCGACGAATCGGGTCGGTTCTTTCGAGTCACAGCATTTGATTTATGCAGTTGTCGCGCACAATGTATGTACGTTGTATATAGGCACTAGTTTCTTTTCATTTCAACGTAGGATTTAGGCACCACAGACGCACGCGCACACGTACGCACACGCATACACATACACGTACACATCGGTAAGGGACATCAGGGTCGATTACGTGATATCGGGACGCTTTGTAGAACGTTCTCTAGCTGGTTCGATCACAAGGTTCGAGCTTGGAACGAGTGGAAATGTCTTTTCTTTTCTTCTCTTTTTAAAATCTACACGTCGCCGTCGTCGTCGTCGTCGTCGTCGTTACGTAAAAACGAACGGTGGTCGATATGAGTATCGATATGTGGTACGATTGCTGGCGGAACAAAGGCAGGGCGCGATAAGATTGTTAACTCCGAAACGATGACGGATACTAACAAACCGTGAATCTCTGAAAAGCCACTTTTCGCGTATTATTCACTGGTCCAACTTGTAACTTGGTGAGTCGAACTGATATATAACGTTAATTGGATAGGCTCCAGTGGTTCCAACTTCTACTTAATCTGTATGATAATAACGTTGCTTCTTGTTCTGCTTTTTTGCGACCGGTGTCTGTAACTTTGGTTTACGTTTACTAAATGGATTGAAATTTTAATCGCAGTTGTACTTGTTAATTGCGCAACGTTTTTAAATCGATCTTCGTTCTCTACCTCACGTATACGTGAAACAATCGGCGCGGATTATCTTGACACTATACCCGTTTTGATTGCCGTTCGGTTTCAAATACATGACATTTCTCGCAGTGTGCGGTACCGAAATTTATTCTATCCGAGACAGAGAGACAGAGAGAGAGAGAGAGAGAGAGAGAGAGAGAGAGAGAGAGTGAAAGAGAGAGAAAGAGTGAGATAGAGAGAGAGAGAGAGAGAGAGAGAGAAAGAGAGAATAATCGATCTTGAGTCGTAGATTTTGTTTGTGAGATTGATTCCGTGAAGAACAGCAAAGAGAACAACGTTGAGAAATGAAAAACACCGAAACGTGGAACAAAAAGATTGGTGAAAATGTTCGAATCCTATTGTATAGTCGGCGAGTGTTATACCCCCTACGTGGTAAGCAACACTGCACAACTTCGACACACTGCGACTCCCTCCTTTTCGGCGCAAGCTACGAGCGTGCGTGCCTGGCCTTTGCGCTTCGTACCTCTCTACGAGCGTCTACGTACGTGGTCGTGGGTCGCGCGTGCGCGCGCCTTCGCGTTCGACGCTCGCGTTCTCGCCACCGACATCGCACCGCTACACCGTACCCCTACCGTTCTTCCGTCCGTCAGGGGGTTGCGGTGGTTTTCAGAGCGCATGACGTTGGCTATGTCGCATTCAACGCATTCAGCGCATTCGCCGCATTTGCCGCATCGAGCCTCTCTTGGAATTGTACGTCTCGTCCACCTGCGCTGTACCCGATGTCCGATGACCGATCGCGTATTTTATTTATTTTCTTTTTAACTCGTCTTCTCATAATTTGTAAATCGTCAACCCTCCCTCTATCCACTCTCTGTCTTTCCGTGTTCCTCGTTCCACGTTCTTGTCTCGAGACGGGAAGCAACTCGTTCGATCGACGTGTACCCGCTCGTTATGAAATATCCGGATCCACGTTTAATCCGTTGTTGGAGATAAAGCTGCTTTGTCGAGCAGGAGCCGTTGCCGCAGCTGTTTCGCGTTCCGATCGTTTCCGATAACGTAGTAATAAATGAATCCGTTGTTGTTGGTGTTGTTGGTACCGTTGCCGTTAGTGCCGATGGAAAATGTCGCGACGGTAACAGTCTCCGCGACAGCGCCGCATTGCGGATCCAGCGTGGTGACGTGCAACCGACCCCTTCCTGAACCGTTTATTGTCGCCCACATTGTTCGACCTAGCGACCTAATAGACGCTCGACCTACTGCCACCTGACACAGCACGGTGATCCATTCCTCGGTTATTAGCGCTTTCCACTCCACCCTTCGTATTATTAGTGTCGGCATTACAAGTGCGCGTTGCATTCACGTACGGGAGGGAGGCCCGAGCGTGCGCAGGCACGGCTTGCCTACTGCTACGTGAACGAACGCGCGTTCCACGAGAACTGCGAACAAGATTCGGTGAAAACACCTAGCCAACGGGTCTTCTCGATCGAATCGTTCGCTTTTCGTTGAAATGCTTGGAATCCGTGCAACGTAAACGTCGTTTAGAATTTCCACCAGACTCGCGGACGGCACGGAACGTGGCCGTTGTCGTAGTTTTGCGTACTTACCTGATGGAAAATCTGCAACTTGCAATCTGTTCCGACGTGTTTCTGCTCCTTGCTGAAACGAATCTGCGCCGCGTGACGCTCTTGTTCTCTTCTCGGATTCGCAGATCGACTCCTGTCGTTGAAATCGTGCCAAAGGTCTCGAAAACATTGATTAGAACTGCCAACGCACGAATGCATTGCAACCGCGGAAACAGCCGAAACAGCCGTTGCTTTTCGAATGCGGCCACGGTACGCGCTACCTGTGTTATTTAACCGTCGATGTCGACCCATCAACGGCAGTCCAACAGTTGTGACCATGGATTTGTAATTATCGGATTATTCTATTTTAATAACTTATTACAGTACTTTATTAAACACGTGTTAAGTTCTTAGATTATACACCTAAATATACATTAATTTCGGCGCGTAATTATCGAAATTTGTGCGATTCGTCCTTTTCGATAATCAATTCTCGTGGTGCTCCGCAACAATAACCGATTATCGAAACTTTGTTCGATCTTCTGTGTACTTGACAATGTACGAATCTATAATAATTTTATGCGATGTACAATAGACGAAATGAAATGTTTGTAGAAGCCGGCAGTCTTTTCTACGCTATCGTTCCATCGGTCGTGTACCTACTTTCGCGGTTTTAGTACTTTTCTGTATTTTTTCTCTTTGAAATTCAAATGTTCAGATTCCTCTTGACGACGTTAAGATTCAGATAAGTTTCGTCCGCGATTTAATGAAATAACGGGACGATAGCGTGAGAGAAAGAATACGAGGGATGGAAATGAGAGCAAAAACGATGAAACGCGTACCATGTACGGTATCGGAGGTCGTGAGCCCGAGGGTAAGGCGAAGTATAAAGATAGGATAGAAGAGAGTAGTGGAGAGTGGCGAATGTGGCGGGAATAGGGTATGGACAGGATGAACGAAGAAGAAGAAGAAGAAGAAGAAGAAGAAGAAGAAGAGACGGTGAGTTGGCGGAGCCTCGGGGCGAAGGTCGGCCTCGTCGAGAAGCGAGACAGGTGAGACGAAATGGTTTCGTGTAATATAAAAAAAAGAAGAAAAAAAAAAAAAAAAAAAAAAAGAAAAAACAGCATTCTTCGGTCCACAATGTTGGTCGCAAGTTCGATAGAACGTACGAAGGATCAGCTAAACACCGTATCGAATATCATTAAGCAACTCTACTTTCGATGTCGGATCACTTGACCGTCCTCTGGCACGTGGGCAAATTTACCCTGAAGAATACGTTGAGTTCTATCAACGAGGCTAATATGAGGAACACCGCGTACATACATAAACATGCACGACCAACTTTTCTATCGAGTTGAAACTTGTTCGAAGCAAAAGCGATATAAAGTAACATCAGCGTCGACAACAACGATATAGCGCTGTACTCGAGACCACCAGAATTTATACTGATGTAGTGTCTTCCGGGTTGCGTCGGTGAAAACGAAGATTTAATTAACCAAGGCAGACCGAGACACAATAGTATGTCGAATGTATTCGAGCCTATCGAGTTGCTGATACCCATCGAACCGTGCCCTGAAAATAAATCTATCGTTCGAACGCACGGCAAACACACACGGGTCGATTGAAATTGTTTAAAAAATTGCGTTACCTTGTTTCGCCACTATTACGCTCGACACAGCTTCCGGGACGCTGGTACCGGCGGCGAGAAATGTAATGCCCATTACGGAGTCGGGTATTTTCAGAGTGTCACCTGAAATGTGAACGACCCCGTTTTTGCCTGAACAGAATTTTGTGCCCTCCACAATTTCCTTTACCAATTATGGTGATCATCCACGCGACGACGTAGCTCAACGATCCGATCCAGATGATACACATGAGGAACGTGATTGGGAACCAATTTTTGAATCGCGGTTTCTCGCAATCCGGTATCGTGCACATGAAAATTAAATGAATCGGCCAAGTCATGACCCACGCCGTTTTTCTTATCCACCCGGCTCGTGCCGGCCAGACCAGTAATTCGTATTCGTAGTCTGTACAGCAGAAAACGAGGCAACATTTACATGATTCAGGCGCCGGAATTTTCGCAAACGCAACACGCATGCGACACGTCTTCCAACTACTTACTGGGATCAGGGTTCTCCTCTTGAGTCTTGGTCCCTCCATTTTGTAACGGCACGTCTATATGCTCGGCTTGTTCACCGGTAGCTTGCACCTTGTCCGGTCTTGCCATGTGAATTTCCGTGGTGCCTTCTAAAATGATCGACAAAACTGGAATTTCCAATTTTGCGCTACCCATACGGGTGGGTGTACGATGCGAATAATCCTTACCTGTCACGTGCCGATGGTCGTCCGATAACGATTGATCAGCATTATGCGTACGGAATCGCGTGCATCGCTGAAACGATTTGTCCCAATACATGACGGCGATGTATACGATGTACAGTAACACTAGCGTTAACGCTTCGTACCATTCTACTCGTTCGTCGTGTATGATACATATCAGAATGGCAACTGTAACGCCATAGGCGAGACAATCTCTGCTAACTGGCCACCAATCCAGAGGAACTACCTGTACGTACGTATACATATATATATATTCGAGAAACGTACCAAATAGACTGTTTGAATTGCATAATACATATATATATATATATATACACACACAGACACGCGCTGCTCAATTACGATCTACACGGACGTGCGTGCAACGTACGTTGATCGGGACTCGTGCGTACTTTTAGGTAAGACAATGTATCGGTAATAAAGGAACGTGTGTAGCGCGCGTGCAAAGTTAGTTGGATCTGGAGGAGACTTACCATTCCGGCGCCGATACCGCAACAAGCTGGTACCGCGAGAATATTGAATACAGCCGAGCCTACTATTGTGCCGACACCGATGTCACCTTCGGTGATGAACGTGCCGATCGCGTTTACGAACAGTTCCGGCGCCGAAGTTGCCGCAGCCATGAAGGTAGCGCCCGCTACGTCCTTGGACATCGAAAGCGCTGAAATCGAAACCATTCTGGAGGAAATTCTTTCCGGTTGAGAGAGGTACTGGCTGGGAAGCCAGCACACTTGCCTTAGACAGCCGTGGACGGCAGAAAATTTCTCTTACCGTGACATATTTTTTCCACCGCGGGAACAAAAAATTTGTCGCACACCACCGCTAGTGCGATAAACAGGTAAAGCGAAACGATCACGTGTACGACGACAGCTCCGCCCTGTCTCTGCTTCTCGTCGAAAAGGTCGTGCGGAAAATCTTCTATCGCTGCGGGTGTACAATTTGGACCTAAAATTTGATAAGCTTCTGAATCTAGTCCTAGGCAATAAGATTTTAATTAGGGGTAAAATGGCATCCGTTTTGCGAACGGACGGTGAGTGCGCGATTACTTTTCTAATAATTATTCCGTCGATCGACACTAATTCAAAGTTCTACGATATATCGTAACAGGATTTTGGCCAAATCCGTTGCATAAGTTTCTCGACGACCTTGCACGATTGGTTGTAACAAACGTTGGTTTACAAACGTCGAATACACGCTCCATTTGGTGATTACGAATCAGGATAATTGGCTGCGTTCGCTCGGACAGTTACAGTGATCGCAAATACCTATAATCAGTTCACTGAACTTTGCTGGTCGCCCATTGAATCTGTGTCTTTCTCTTTGTCAAATTTCTCACTCTCTAAACTTGAAACTTGTTCCCGTGATATGTTGGCAACAGCGATGATAACGAATATGCTGTTTAATAATTATAGATAATTGACATGGGCAACTGGTATGTCCGCCAACGTAAATTGTTACATTATTCTATTCAGGATCGACGCGCACGCGCTACTGTCGCGCTTTCACTTGAATTTTTCTTCTTCAGCTTTTAGCTCGATTAATTTCACCTCGCAAGTACACGGAGCGAAAAAGAAAAGAGAAAAAAGATTAATAATCGAGATTCAACGAAATTATTTCTTCGAAATTCTTTGAATACACGCGATACTTTATTATAGTTGTAACGCAGCTATCGCGAGGAGACATCATCGGGTATATACCGAGTACCGAGTAAGTAAGCGAATTTTCTCTAGTTTTTAAGCCACGATAATATAATTCGTATTTTTATTGATAATCGGCAATCGGCATCCAGATGAAACTCCGATGTACGTATGAACACGGGGCGGTTTTTGATTTAGGCACTGCGTATACCGTAACATTTTGTATAAAAACGTTCTTGTAATCGATTCACACATTCAACAGCACGACGAGTAACAAAATTATTGTACGTTGTAAATTTAGTATCCGAAGGGAGATTAAACCGATCGAGGAATGCGTAAATATTTGATCGATCGTAGAGAGGCATATTCCATGGCGGTGCACGTACGCCGGTGAATGAGAGGAAAATCTTTTAAAAGTTGAATGCGACATCTTCGTTTCCTCGCTTTCGTTCTTACAATTAGATGTTGGTAATTCGTCTCCTATGGTTTCTTACAGCCGACGTAATGAAGCAAACGGTGCTCGTATTGGTGTCTTGTACAGGTTACACAGCTGTACAGTTGATGTGACTTCCTACCGATTAAGCAACCTAAAGAAGTTAAATTGCTCTCATTCAAGTTGGCAGAGGAGATGCCATTCATGTCTAATGTACGTCGTATAAACTAGATATAACGTGGCTCGAGCGTTCGGTGCCGAACGGTTTCATCTCGTTCGAAACAAACCATGACTATCGGCTCGCCCGTTGATTATTAAACGTTCGCTCTACTCTCGATTATCAATTATCAATTAGCAAACTTTGCCGGATAGCGCAGCATCTTCTTCCGAAAAGTCGAAAAGTTTCGCTTGCTTGATTTTATCGTTTACGATAAAGAGAGCTATCGTGTACGATGCGTTTAGAAGAATTTCCAATTCATATTTGTCTCCACCTCCTCGTTAACTTTTCGCGATATACGTGGTTTTTATGTACAACTTAAAAAACTGACAGGTTTTACTGCGATCTGTACGAACCGCGGGAACGGGGGTGCGGGGTAATGGGTGTTACGTACAAACCTATATCTCGTTCATCTCTTCGTTCCATTTCGCCGCGTTATCACGTGTGAAATCGGTAAATTAAATTTTTTTTATAATTGTACGCAACAACTACGTTTCCAATGTTTGTCGCGACGACGGCAGTTGACGAATTTAAAGAAATAGCACTCTATGCTCGTGTAGCAAGCCAGGCAAATGCATTTCATGTATCCAATAATTTTCCATCTATAGTTAGACATTGTCGTTTGTGTAATAATAATAATAATAATAATAATAATAATAGTAATAATAATAATAATAATAATAATAATAATAATAATAATAATAATAATAATAATAATAATAATAATAACGTATAATGATGATGATGATGATGACGATGATGACGACGATGATGATAACATTGCTCGATGCGAGATAGAAGCAAAGTAAAGGTAGGCGAAGAAAATATAATGTACGAGAAGGTAATAGGGCAGGTAATATAGAGGTCGGAGGGAAGAGCAAGAGGCCAGCGAGCGATTGAGCAAGCAAGAGCGAGAAAAAAGTAGTTATCAGAGAGAGAGAAGATTCAATTTGTTGACCGATCAAGTTGCTCTGAAAATTTTTAAGTAACGCGTGCGCTATAACAGGCCGCCATAAGTTTCTGTCCTCGTAACGTAAACGATCGCGGAACTCTTACGATTCGTAAACATGGAAATAGTCTTATAAAAGTGAATTGTCTTTACGCGAATTCGTGTGCTTCGAAAAACCACTCGTCCGCGGGCGCGACTTTTCCGATGAAAAATATTTCATCCGTAACGCTTTATAACAATCATCGAGCATTGAATCACAAGTATCGTTGCGCGACATGCAACACCACACGACACACACGTAAACGTAATTTGAATCGACGACTCAATTTATGTGCACAATTTTTTCAAAAATTCTCCGTTTTTGATTCATTCGATTTCGAATCTTGCAACTTCCTTTTTCCCTCTCTTGTTTATCCTCCTCTTTCTCGTGCTCCTACCATTTTTTTATCTGCTTCATTTTCCACCCCATCCTGATTCTTGTTCCGTTTCATCCACCACTCTTGCTCTATTTCATATAATTCTCATATTCTTCTACTCTTTCGTCTATCGCTGTTGCTGTTGTTGTTGTTGCAATAGTTGTTGTTGTTGTTGTTATTCCACTTGCTGTTATTGTTGTTGCGGTTACAGTTGCAATTGTTGTTGTTGTTGTTGTTGTTGTTGTTGCTGCTGGTGCTGCTAATGCTTATGCTAGTCACCCTGCTCTTCCTCCGCCTCCTCCTTCTCTTTCACCGTCTTCCTCCTCCTCGACTTCCTCCACCTCCTCCTGCTCCTTCTCTTCCTACGTCTCCTCCTCCTTATTCGATACTTTAATTTCCATTCTTTAACATTCTCTCTTTCTATCTTTCACCGTGATCGAAACACACCCCTTCTCTCTCCCCGCCCGAAAGCTCTCGTATCGATTGAAGTTGTTCTACCGTGAAAAAGCATCGATTTCCGCTAATATTCAAAATATATTTGAACGAACCTCCTCCTAAGTCAGACGTATCCATGTTGTCAATCCCGTTGTCACACATATACTACATTAACAACTACTCCGAAGTCCGGCAGCGTTTGTTGGAATCGCCCCTCCCTCTAACTCTTCTCTTCTCAACTCTCGCGCATCGCGCCCGCTGAATCGTGGCCGCGGTCAAAATGCGAAATCGTCATCGCGCTAATCGCCGTTATGGCTCCCTTGAAAATTGAACGCCGTACCGTACCTATTCACTTTTTCACCCAGCAAAGCACTTTGCCTCGCTTCTTCCTCTCGAATCAGTTTTTCGATCGTTTCCACGCTTTCATTATTTTTTCATCCATCGTTTATTTTCAAACTAGCGTTGTATCGCATTATCGTGGAAAAGTAACGCGCGCGCGCGCGCGCGCGTTACACATACAGACAGAGAGAGAGAGAGAGAGAGAGAGTGAGTAAGAGACATAAAAGAGATTGTTGACAGTTAAAAAAAAAAAAAAAGAAAAAAAAAAAGAAAAAAGAAAAAAGGTTCCGTGGGAGAAGGAAAAGGAAAATTCGTTAAACTTTAAACGTCGAACGCGTAAATGCAATTTACGAAAATTTGAAACGTACGTACTGTTGGTAATAATGTAACGTCAGTGTGGCGGTATATGCGATCATGGAGAATGCGCGGTGGTGATGGCGGTAGATATGGTGCATGTTAAATTCGTAGCCGAATACGGCAGCTCGATGTTCTCACCGATTACCGGTTAGATATTTAATTAGTTCTGTTCGAATAGCAGGAACACTCCTGCTGTCGGATTATCAGTAAAGGGATGTCTTGATTCGCTTTGTGTACTATCTTATCTGTGTAATGTTAAAGCCGATAATGCTCGTAAACGAAAAACATCGATGCGGTACTACTGTTCGACTTGGCGAATCAAAATTAGTATCTATCGAATGGAACGGCAAGTCGCATCGTTGACTCGACACTGCTGGGAAAACTTTTCTCCGTTTAATTAAGATATCGATACACGGGATTAGAGATGGCGCGAAGACACAGAGGCACGATGGGCTACAAGATATTCTGTATGATTCTCGTTCCAACGTTGTATTTAATTTTCGTAAATACGTTAGCGATTACGTTTGGTCCAAGTAACGCGGCAAGTGCGATTAACCCTACGGATACGCGTAAGTGTTGTTCCTTTCGTCCCCTCCTAAAAACGAACGCATCGCCTGAAAAATTTCTTCGATTGTAATTTGTTTCTCTCAAGGATTTCGCAAGCTGTTAGAAATTGGATCGACCACTACCGAATCCAGAGCACATGGAACGGAAAACTGTACGCCTCCGACGATCAACGAATTTCCATCGGATGGGCTTACGCGACAGCAAAGGCAGTCGGGACTCGTGGCTGTACATTTCGTTGTAGCGATTTACATGTTCCTGTTACTCGCGATCGTTTGCGATGACTTTTTCGTGCCATCGATTAAAAAGATCTGCCACGGTAAATGTTTTACTCGCGAGAGACGTAGCATTTTTAGTAGCATTTTCCGATGGGTATTCGATTTTCAGAGATCAACATAACGGAGGACGTCGCGGGTGCGACGATTATGGCAGCAGCTAGCTCCAGCCCGGAACTGTTCATCAATATCGTAGGAACTTTTGTCACGGAAGGTGATCTGGGCGTCGGTACGATCGTTGGCTCCGCGGTTTTCAATATATTAGCTGTACCAGCTTGTTGCGGATTATTCGCTAATCAGGTAGAGGGAAAAAGAGACGAACGTCTTGTCCGGTGTTATTCGATAAGAGAAAAAGTAAGCGTGTTCCTTTGCAGGTACTGAATCTCGAAAGGTGGCCCGTAACTCGAGACACTGTCGCGTACGCGATCACAGTGCTCCTACTAATTTTAACCTTGCGGGACGGTCGCATCGAGTGGTACGAAGCGCTGATTCTTGTTCTCTCGTACGTTTTCTACATTTTGGGTATGTCTATACGGAAAATCATCGCAACTCAATTCATTTCATTCGTTCATAATCGATACTCGATGATGCGTAAAGCTGAATTTGTGTGATATTTTTGCAGCGATGTGTTTCGATCAAAGTATACACCGATGCTTCAGGTGCGCGGTAGGTAGAAGGGAAAAGTACAAAAATCTTTCCGAACAGAGCCCCCTAATTTCTAATGGTACGATTATGCTGTGTATTTATACTTTTCGTCGCGGAACGATATAAATTGTTCGTTTTGTATGTTTCAGACGCGTGTAAGAGTACGGATTTGAATTTGTTGGAATCGTGCGAGGACGATGAATCGCGTAAGTGACGTGCAAGTGATCTGCAAATTATGTTTTTAAAAGTAAAAATCGGAACACGGTAAAGGGCACGGCTTTCTTCCTTCTCGGTCTCCGGTTTGATACAATTAAGCATCACTTACGCGTGCGCATTTTATTTTCAGTCGATATCGTAAACATGACGAATTGGCCGAATTCGGTATGCGAACGGCTTTGGTGGTTGCTCACGTGGCCGATCAATTTTGTGCTTCTCATCACGATTCCCGACTGTAGAAGAAACACTATGAAATCTTGGTATCCCCTTACTTTTATCATGTGCGTTATATGGATAGCAATCACTTCGTATATAGTCGGATGGGTTATCACCGTGATCGGTACGCATTCCTATATATTATATTATTATAATAATGTCTATTCTAAGGGAAATGAAAAGTCAAGTTGCGCCTCGATCGTTATTTCAGGCGATACATTTAGGATTCCCGACTCCATAATGGGATTGACCTTCCTTGCGGCAGGAATGAGTGTACCGGAGGCTGTATCGAGTGTAATCGTTGCGAATCAAGGTAATTCTTGTCTCTTTAACCCCGCCGAACCCTTTCAAACTATTCCGGTCGAAGAATCGATCGTCAAAAATCAAAGATAACGCTATCGCCGAATTACTTGTATGCATATATACCGATTCTATTCGATAACGGGTCATAATTTTCACATTTTCAGGGCACGGAGCGATGGGCATAAGTAATTCGATCGGTTCGAACGTATTCGACGTATTACTTTGTCTTGGATTACCTTGGTTCTTAAAAGCAGCATTCTTTCCAACGATATCCGGCAGCCATTACGTAACGATCAATTCTCAGGGACTAGTTTACAGTTCGATATCGTTATTTTCTACTCTTACTGTTCTTTATTTATCTTTGTTAGTTTGCAAATTTAAATTGACCAGATCCGTTGGAATAGCTTGTCTAATTATGTATGTAATTTTCTTGGTATTCGCTTCCATTCTCGAGCTCAATATGTTCTTCGTGGTTAATTTGCCAATATGCGTTCACTGACACGTTTGCAACTTTATTCTCATCGATATCGAAGCATTTCTGTGCTTCGTTGGAACGCCGACCGATGAACGCGATGAACATGTTGTGCTCGTAAATAATTCAACTCTTACTATCGAACCTTGAGTACACGTACCTATGTATTTATGAATCGATCGACTGCGTCTCTGTGTGCATGTGCGCGCGCTCGTGCGACTATACATGCATGTACGTATGTATGTATGTATGTATGTATGTATGTTTGTTTGTTTGTTTGTTTGTTTGTTTGTTCATTCGCAGAGGACAGACGCAGATTTACGTCTACCACTAAACCGTTTGCGAACCATTGTTTGGTAATACAATTTGTTTCTATTCGGTCCGACAAGGAGTACTTTTCGATCAGAATAAATGTTTTCGCAGGACTGGTACCTTGATTCAACGTACGAAAGAAACTCGTAGCAAATTTATCGTCTATTTACTGTATCTGCGTATAATTTGTCTGACAAAAGTTGGATACAAACAGAGTATTATAAATAGAACGTTCTAAACGAAGAGAGAAAATAAGATTTCCATGGTTGTCCCCGTCTATCGATACAAATTACAAATGTTGTCGATACATTACAAACGTCGAGGACAAAACGTTGTCAGGGAAAGATGTAAACTGCTTCAAAGTTGGCCGCAGTTGGTAATTATAATCTTTTGATGCGTTTTCCCAGTCTGAGAGCCGTAGCTTTCAATCTTTTTTACTACGCCCATACCGTCGACTACAGAACCGAAAACTACATGTTTGTTGTCCAACCAAGCAGTTTTTATGGTGGTTAAGAAAAACTGGGAACCATTGGTATTAGGTCCAGAATTTGCCATGGATAATATTCCAGGTGCGGTGTGTTTCAATTCGAAATTTTCGTCTTCGAATTTCTCGCCATAAATTGATTTTCCACCTGTACCGTTATGATTAGTGAAATCACCACCTTGGCACATAAACTTTGGTATAACTCGATGAAAGGTACTTCCTTTATAACCAAAACCTTTCTCCCCTGTACAAAGTGCGCGAAAATTTTCCGCTGTTCTCGGCACTACGTCCGCTCGTAATTCCATCACTATACGACCTAACGGTTTATCATCAGCAGCTACATCGAAATACACCTTTGGTAAACCCATTGTAACGTTCGTGAATAGGAGAAATTGTGAACGTCTCGCGGTTTCTCGTCGAACGTGTCAAAGTCTCGCACGAAGATCGCCGCGAGTCGACGATACGCGTGTGCGCGACCTCTGCCAACTATACAATAAAGTAAGTTATAATTTATCTATTTTATCTTATATATTTTACGCCGCTACCGCTACTCAAAGTTGAGATCGGTACGCGTATCAATCGCGTCACGTATCGGTTGGAAAGAAAAGAGGAATCCAATTAGAAAAGATAGCACTGAATCGAAGCAATCTCCGATTGGACGATCGTTGGAAACAGGCCGAGGGTTACCGAACATCGTAGATGGCGGTTCTATGTCCGTGCGTCGACGAATCGGTGGTGAGTCGTCAACCTTCTATACTTGTTTGAAAAATTTGTGACAGTAAAGTGTGTTGTCGACGCCCAGTTACTTGTGAGTGTTTCCGTTAAATTTTGTACATTTTATTCATCGATGAGACCTTTTGTATCCTATCGCGGGTTAAACAATGAAGGATACCACGCTAGATACGTTTACTCGTGTAGTCGTATAATATATTTTCGCAAGAGAAGCCAATGTGTTTGGTGAAAGATAAAAAATGGCGATCTGAAAAAACAATTATTTTACACCAGATCTATATGTAATCGAATGGACTCGTTTTCGGATCGGCGTAGAACGTATAGATTTTTTTCTCTTACTTAGTTAACGGTGATAAATTGTTTCGAACGTATCGGTGATTTTAGTTTCATCGAGTAAAGGTATGGGACGGCGGAACGTTACGGAACGTAATTGAACGTGACGGGAATTTAATGGGACGGGACGAGACAGGAAAAACGACAGAATTCAGTGAGACTGGACCGAGACTGAACTAAGACGTTGTGAAACCGAACGAGAACACTGTTTAACTAATGATATACCGACGACAAGTAATCTTGTCGAAGAAGCGTAAGAAACCTTTCCGGTCTATCAGATTGTAGATTGTCCGTAGTAACATGTTATTTTCTCTTCTCCGCAGAACTGTTCCACGTATAGAAAGGTGGGAAAAATGCAGACAATTAAATGCGTTGTAGTTGGGGATGGCGCAGTAGGTAAAACTTGTCTGTTGATTTCGTATACAACCAATAAGTTTCCGTCTGAATATGTCCCAACAGTATTTGACAATTACGCCGTTACTGTTATGATTGGCGGCGAACCGTATACATTAGGGTTGTTCGATACAGCAGGTAATCGTCAATCTCCCTCTGCACAGTTTATTAAGGTATCGATTGAATATTATATATATATATATACATATACATGTATACATATGGTTTCTTCAAAGGTCAGGAAGATTACGACCGGCTACGTCCGTTGAGCTATCCCCAAACGGATGTGTTTCTCGTTTGCTTTTCGGTTGTGTCACCGTCGTCTTTTGAAAACGTTAAAGAGAAGGTAAGCCGATCGATATCAGCACGTTCCACCGTTACGTATGCATAGGTAGTTGCGTTACTCGACCAGACGAAGATGTTGTTGGCATCAATTAGAGATTTCTTATCAGTGGGTTCCAGAGATAACTCATCATTGTCAAAAGACCCCGTTCTTATTGGTCGGTACGCAAATCGATTTACGAGACGATGCAGCCACTATCGAGAAACTTGCGAAGAATAAACAAAAGCCTATATCGGCCGAGCAAGGTGAAAAACTTGCCAAGGAATTGAAGGCGGTCAAGTACGTGGAATGCAGCGCTCTTACACAGGTACGCGTCTCTGTCCGTAGACAATTTTTAGCCAGTTTCATTTCAATCAACGCATCGTACCGTTGTTCGTCTTTTAGAAAGGCTTGAAAAATGTGTTCGACGAAGCAATTTTAGCAGCGTTAGAGCCACCGGAACCAGTCAGAAGAAGACGATGTATCGTATTGTAGAGCGCAACTAACAAACACCTTTTAATAAAATTTCTTAGCGCTGTCCGAACGATGATTGTGCGAGTTCAGCGTACAGTGCGTACGAGAATATTTTCGACTAACGATCGTTCCGATATCTCTGATCATCGATACGATCATCCACCTTTCGTTTCCGACTCGTTCGATATACGCTCGATTCGAATGAAAAAATTCCTAAAGAAAAGAGTGGGAAACAAGCATTTTGTGTATGTACAAAAACTGTGTACACGCATGTACACGTGTATGTGTACAGTGCGTGTTTACGTGTATGTACGCGCATTCATACGTATGCATATATATACACACCGGTACCCTTTCGTCGACCGGTTTTATCGATGAAAGATAATTGACGAGTGGTTTTTGCTTGGACCGATTCACCGCAGCGAGCAAGCATCGGTACCTTTTGATGATCACGCGATGAAAATTGTGTAATCATCGACCAACGATGAACATCTACATGAATTTCGTATCAAAAATAGCTGTACAACATTCTTCTATTTAATATGTAAGACGTTTTTATTGACAAAATTAGTAGTGTGAATTTTTTAATAAATCAGTTTAAAAAAGAAATTTAATTAGTTTTACTACTACTAAAGCGTACTACTTTTCATACTTTGTTGTAACTCGCGTTATTTTTACCTTGTCAGAGAAAATGTATATCTGATACCTGTACGGACACGCACGCACGCACGCACGCACGCACACCCAAGCGTAAAGATAAATAATAGTATCGGTGGTTGGTCTCGAAATGAGGAAACGTTCGGTGAGTGGTTTTAAAGCTTTATTTACATACACTTGTTCACGATGATATTATGGAATAATTGCGTAAACTATATTACATGTAAAACTTGCTCTGAAATCTGGCCGTTTGCGATAAAAGTTTGGTTTCTAACTTTGGATTAAAACTGTTAACATTCGAATGCGAATGTCATTTTACGTTCTACGCTCTAACGTAATAATACTTAATTCCTATTAGGTCGCTATAGGGATATCTCATCATAAATATTTCTAAGATGATGCGCGTATCCAAATTTACCCTCGACGAAACGTTTATTGTACCTTTTGTGAAATAAGAATCAAATTTTAGTCTGCGTATAACAAAATCTGTGTGTGTGTGTGTGTGTGTGTGTGTGTGTGCATTTGTGTGAATAAATGTGATTAAATTTCGTGTCCGAAATGAAGATAGTAGTAAAAATTTTTCGTAATCAGGTTCGCGAAAAACGCGGCGTAACTTTCGCGTGCGTACATACGATGTGTTATCTAAAGAAGGAGCGCGGTACGATGAAATACAATTATCCACTCTCGGTCTTACGTTTGAACACTTTTTTTCTTGTATAATTATCATAGTAAAAAGAATCTAAAGTACCTATGTGTATATGTAAATAAAAATCTCTGTTATTATCCTCTCTCGTAAACGTGAAATGAATAGAGATAAGGGATCAAAGTAAACAGGAGAGACGATGGCAAATATTAGTTGGAATCGAATCTTTCCGGTTTACTTACTTGACCTAGCCCTTTCTTTCCTCGT
Source organism: Xylocopa violacea (assembly GCA_963969225.1). Classification (NCBI taxonomy): domain Eukaryota; kingdom Metazoa; phylum Arthropoda; class Insecta; order Hymenoptera; family Apidae; genus Xylocopa; species Xylocopa violacea. Next base: position 32,417,061 of record CAXAJV010000006.1, on the reverse strand, counting down.
TAGAAAATTTCTGGTTAATTTATCAATTCCACAGCAAAAGTTGAATTCGTTCTATCGAAAATAATTACCATTAATTACACGTACAAATGATGCATACGCATAAACGTCGAAAACATCCTTTGGCTTATATTTGTTGTTGATATACGTATATGTATATGTATCGTGTGTCTCTATCCCTGTACGTAGTACAATTGCCTTCCTCCAGCCGTGACTAGAATCGATTACATATATGCGATACACATACGTAAACAACCTTGCCGTGCAGCATGGGATAAAACATTGTTTGACTGGAATTTAAACGTTCATAGCATAGTAGATTGAATTTTGCGTATGAGTCGGTAATGTTTGGATATTGCTAGAATTATGCGTTACATAAGGATTCGTCGCGAGTAAAATTCCCGTTTGCGAAACGTGAGAGGGTGTATTCGCCGCACCTTCCGGTACACCTCGTTCGGTAGCCATTATCTGTTGTTGTTGTTGCTGTTGCTGTTGCTGCTGCTGTTGTAGCTTGGAAGGTGAACAAGGAATTTGCAACGAAGACGATGACGAACAAGAAGATGAAGAGGAAGACGAAGAGGAGAAGGAACAAGACGAGGAGGTGGAGAAAGAAGAAGAAGAAGAAGAAGAGGAAGAGGAAGAGGAAGAGGAAGAGGAAGAGGACGACGACGCCACCGACGACAACGAAGAAGGTAGAACGCGGCAAGTCGAGGAAGAGTAAACGGTTGTGGGGGACGGTGCAGAGATGACGGTATTGTTGGAGAGAGATTGAAGAGGCGCGGCGTGATCGATGATAGTTTCGGAAATGTGATGACTCGGGTGAAGAAAGTTGGAGGTTTGTTGATGCGTTCCAAGCGTGACGGTCGGTAGGGAGGAGAAGGTGGATGTTAAAGAGGAAGTTGACGCGTACGAAGACGAGCACGGTTGGGAGGGTGGAAACGAGGTGGAATTGGAAGGAATCGAAATAGAAGTAGAAGAGGAAGCAGAAGAAGACAAGATGGTTTGAGCCGCTGCTTGTAATTCGGAGGAAGGCGTGAGAACTGTACGTCCGAGATGTAGTTGATAGAATCGATAAGAGCCTTCGGTGGTTGCCATTTCGGTACCAGAGAAGGAGGCGCATCTCGATGGTGCTATGACAGTGTACGAGGACGAGGAGGAAGACGTAATAGCGGATATCGTGGATGGTAGGCGATAAAAGGTTGGTTGACGATGGTGCCGATGGTGTGGATGATGTTGATGCTGCGCGTGATGATGAAACTGCAGTTGCGAATGATGATTGGTGGTGGTCGTATGAGGGACCGAAGAGAAAGTAACGCCAGAAATTCGTAGATCGTCGGGTTGTTGATGATGGTGTAGATGGAGATGCAAGGTTTGTTGATTCGCCGTTGACGAATCGGCGGGTAGAGGAGAGTGAGTAAGGGAACAGGGGGGTATTATCGGTGGCGCGTGGTCGTTTTGAACAAAGTTCGATACAGGGGACATTGAACGGTTCCCGGTCAAGTGATAATACCTCAATTGTTGCGGTTGCGGTTGCGGTTGCGGTTGCGGTTGCGGTTGCGGTTGCGGTTGCGGTTGCGGTTGTAGTCGACAATGTTGCTCGTTCTTGTTGGTGGATCGAGGGTAAGGATATCTCTCGACGTGATTCGCGTAACTAGGGGAAGGATGGGATGGCAGAATACGTTGAATGTTCTGATAAGTCGGATCGGATAGGCCGTTGTACGGGACGAAATACATGGTTCGGTAACACTTGCCGTTCGCAGGAAGTCCGGTATAGACGGTGGTGGGCACTATGTTACACCGATAATTGGAAGGTGTAGTCCCTGTGATCGGTTCTTCTCTTCGTCGAAGAGAATTTACACCCGTGCCAGCACCGGCGATGGCAGCAGCAGCAGCAGCAGCAGCACCACCACCACCACCACCGCCGTTACCGTCGATCTCTTCTCGGGTGATTCGCGCGTTCGCCGTGGCATTCAATTGGTCTTGCGAGTATTGTTGACCGTTTCTTGGATCTTGATAAAAACGTAAAGTGGTATCGTTCGCCGGTGGACGAGAGTGTGGCCGGACGAACGCGTTGTTCGCGTACGATTCGCGTTCCAACGAATTATCGGCAACTACGTTGGTATTCTCGACGATGGTTTGATAGATGTCGTCTATTTGCTTTTGCATCGTGTTTATTCGGTTGATGGTGTTCGCGTCCTGTTCGTAAGTAACCGAGGTACCGACGGACGACGAGTTCGAGACGGAATCGTCGATCGTTTCGTCGTAGAACGCGATTCGACCGTCTACTTTGACGCAGTTGTTCTCGCAATAAGCCGGTAACGAGGAATAAACGTTGGCTCTGAGAAGTTGGTTCGTGTTATCGTTGTCCAGAATCGTATCCGGTTGCCGCGGTTTGATACCGGTTACGGATGGTCTACGATTGAATCCGTAATCGTTTAATTCATCGTCCTCGTTGTCGTAATTCCCACTCTTGTTTTTCTCGTTACCGTTACCGTGATGCCGATTAACCGTGCTGCAACGCGTCTCGCCACCGATGCCGATGCGAGTTTGATTTCCGTTATTTTCACGCTCCCGATTGATGTTCCCGCGCGGTGGTAGTAGAACCTCGAGTTGTTGCCGATTATCGTTTCCTCGGTTTTGTTCGTCGACGATTCTACCGACTTTTACATCGACGAGCATATGACCGTTCGCAGCAAGGTTCGTTATCGTATCGTATTGATTTTCGATCTCGTTGTAACGTCGTTTCAATCTCTCGGTCCTGAATTTGTCCTGTTCTACGAATGCTAGCAATTCGTCGGTCGTACTGTCACCTATATCGGGTCTGTTGTTGGTGCTTATCGGCGTGCATTTTGTTACGTCCGGTGGAGCTACGTTTTCGTTCAGAAGAGCCGCTTCGATGCGTTCCAAGTGGTAAGACGAAAACGTGTCCTCCTGACTTTCGTTCTCTATTATTCTTGAATGATGCCTGTAGCAATCTTCTCGAGTATCGGTGTTATTTACAGTTACGCAGGACAACGGCGCCAGACTGGCTAAGAATTGTCTACGCGTGTCGGAGTTGTTCGCTTTCAACAAATTTTTCAACGATTGTTGGTTATCTTTAACGGTAGTTTTCCCGTTGTTCGCGGCCAGGTTGAGATCGGTCAAGTTCGAGTGACTACTTTTCTTGTGTACGAACAAATCCGTCAATTTCTTGTACGTCGACTGACCGTGCGCGTTATCCACGACAGCCGAAATTGGGTTTTGTCTCGAATAATTGGAACCCGTAACGGTGGCGTTGGTCGTCGTCGCGATCGTCGTCGCGATCGTCGTCGCGATCGTCGTCGCGGTAGGAGGTGGTTCGTTGGACGATGCGACGTGTACGGTCGGTGACGACGATTCCACGTTACAACGGACCACCGCGGTTGTCGTCGCGGAATCCGTGGCGGCCGCCTCTCGACCGGTAGTGGAATTTTCATCGATCGTTTCGTTCTCCTCTTCTTGGTCCATGCAAGTGAGCCGTCGTATTCGTTCTTCGAGCGACAGATCATTGCTCGATGGCGGGCCTTTCTTTTTCGAGGAACTCGCTCGATACCTCGACTTGTCGAGGAGACTCCTTCGAAGCGCGTTCCTCTCGATCGATCGCTTGAACGGACTGCTCGACTCGTCGTTGGGGTCGTCGAGGGAAGCTTGATACTCGGGAACCGTCGATTTCTTGGCGACATCGAGGAGACGCGGCGAATTCTTCGCGTTGACGAGAAACGACGGACCGTTGACGGAAGGCGTCGAAGAGATCAGTTTACCGTGAGGCGCCGCTGGTAGCGAAACGAATCTCGGATTCGGGAACAATTGTCTAACCGCGGAATTCGGTTTAAGACTGTTGCCCGTTAAAGAAGAATTACCGAGCTTGAATATAAGCGACAGCTCTCGTATGTCCGCGGCTGTTTCGTTCTCCACCGGCCGATCTTCCACTTTAACTTCTTTGTCGTCATCATCATCGGCTCGATTAATCGTCCTCGTCGTTTTTTCGTCGTCCTCTTTCGCTACCGGTTCGCTGATTTCACGCACGATACGCCTTTCGGTAACGGTCGTCATTGTTATCGTTTCTACGAGATATCGATGCCTGGACTCTGTAAAGAATTGCGTTCGACATTTTAGGTTGACGTGAAAAACGTTGATACGTTTTTGCGTGAAAGGGAAAAGAAAAATAACGTTTACCATTCAAAGGGACAGTTTGTAATCGGTTGTTCGTTTCCGGTGGATTTTTCTGGTCGCGTTCCGTTCTTCCTTGGTTAGATTCGGATTCTTCGTCGATTTCGACTGTATCTGTAACGCGTACATTTTGTACATTGCATCATTCACCGATAGATATTCGGTTCTGGTAAAGGATGTCTACTACGTTAAGAATGTGGGTAGTACGCGTGTTCCGTGGTTCTTTCCGCGTACCATGGAAACACCGGGGTCACGGTACACTGTACGTACATCCGGTGTGTTACACGGTTTACGTTCGTGAACGCGAACAAGCGTGCGATCATAGTAGGCATAGACATTGTCGTACTTTTTATCTTACCTGTCTTTCGTTGACAGTGAAGATGATAATCTAACGATGTTCGTAAACAACATTCCTCGTTCGAATAAACATCTTTGTAACCCTCTGGTGGACTTAGCGTTTCCTGTTGGTGTTCTTGTTTCACGAGCGTTACCGATGGTTGCGACGACGACGACGACGACGACGACGACGACGGTGGCGGTGGTGGTGGCGGTGGTGGTGGCGGTGGCGGTGGTGGTGGCGGTGGTGGTGGTGGCGGCGGTGGTGGCGGTGTCGTTACCGGTGGCGGTGGCGGAGGTGGTGGTGGTGGTGGAGGTGGCGGCGGTGGCGGCGGCGGCGGTGGTGGTGGTGGCGGTGACGGTGAAACAAATTTGGCTGCTCGATCGTAATTACCTCGTACATCCATGTCGGATATCTTGTTTTTCGTTTCTCTTTCCGTGTTTGATTTTCTTTGTCTCGTCCCAGAATTCTTTCGCGTTTCACTCCTACCGTTCTCTTCCTCTCCTTCACCGTCACCCTCCGTATCCACTTCGTATTCTTCGTCGTCGTCGTCGTCGTCGTCGTCGTCGTCGTCGTCGTCGTTGTCATCATCGTCATCGTTGTCGTCGTCGTCGTCGTCGTCTTCTTCTTCTTCTTCTTCTACTTCCTCTTCCTCCTCCTCCTGCTGCTGTACGCGTAATTCCACGCAGTCGAACGCTTCGCTGTCACAGCCTTGGCTCGTCGCGGTGTTCTCTCGTATCGCGTCTCCGTCTCTGTTTATGTCGCCGCGGTATCGACCGTTGTCCGAAACGCCAAAGCGAAGATTCAATTCGGCTCTACATTCCTTACAATTGCCCAAGCGTATCAGTTCGTGTTCTTGACAACAACAATCGCAATCCTCTTCGTAATCGGCGCAACATTCCTCCTTGATCAATATTATATAATCGGCAGCAAAAAATTCGTTCAACTTTTCGTTGATGATAACCCGATTTTTTTGCGACCTATTCTTCGATTGACCGGGCTTCTTCAACAACGATTTGAGAATCTTCGCAGGCTGCTCCGCCGGAAGTTTGCTTCCGTGCTCCTTCATTATCGGGGCTTCGCTCCTCTTTTTCCCGTCCACTCGCACGTACCGCTTGTAGATAGAGGAAGGTACAGACAGGCCAAGCGTATACTTTCTCGTACGCCCTTTCCCTACTCGTCGCGTCTACCATCCTCGACGTTACCTTTACCGATGCCAGAATGCATTCGCCTTGGACGGTACGCGCGATCGATTACTCGAGTACGATCGATCATCGCGTTATAGACGCGAGGATAATGGGAAACCGAGACACGCACACTCGAGGAGTCGCGTCATCTCGCGAGAGCGAGAAAGTGGCCAGCCGTGGATGCAACCATCCAGGTAAATCTCAGGTATCGTTAACGCTCGAGACGGATCGTCTCGATGTCGGATGTAGCACGGTAAACGTTTGAAACATTACGACGTCCACCGATCTGGTTACTTTTCATTCGACGACGCATTATCGCTGAACGACGTTCGCGTCGCGCTATACTACCACCGACATCGATGCAACTCGTGCAACGACGATTACGCTCGTTAACCGTACGATCACCGCCACCGCCGTGCCACCGTTTTCCTCGCTATTATCGTTACCGTTTCCCTTTTTCTCAACGCTCTCGGCTCTCTCTCTCTCTACGTACGTATATATCGTTCGTTGTGCGCAAGCGAACGCTCGTTTCAGGTACACTCCAACGTTTATCGATCTCGTACGGCGAACGTGGGTGAACTTTTAAACGATATTACGCACCGCCATGGTGCTCGTTGCAACTCGCACTTTCACTACGACAAATAATAGACGCGCGCGCACATTCCTACGCGTATAATTGTCGAATACTTTGCGAATAACACCAGTCGAGCGATGATGATACGACTCGAAACTTGCGAATAATATCATTCGCAAGGAAATAATAATATTTCGCGAAACGAAATTCCAACGGAAAATGACGATAGGACAGAGCGATAAGAACGCTGGTACGCGCGTTGGTATCTCTCGAAATTATCGAGTAAAACTCGAAAAATATGTCGTTCGATTCGTTCACCGCGTCGGAGCCTTTCGTTCGAAACAAACGCCGAAACTGACTAACGCCGAAACGTTTCGACCTGTAGAGGACTCCACCGAGCAACTTTGCTCGGTCCGCTATTATTATCAACGCGCATCGCAGCCGCGCATTGCGTCACATTGTCCAACCTGCTCCGCGCGCAGCCCGCGTTCGAAATTCAACTTTTCGTTACCTCTTCTCACCGAATGAGAAAAATAAATTCTCTTTCAAAGTGTGTCTTTTCCCTATCTTGTTTCCTCTTAACACCTTCCGTTATTTCTACGTCCGCTAAATATTACGAGCTTATAGTCGTTCAAACTTTCAAAAAATCAAATGTTATCAATTTATACTCGCGTGGCGCCATCTTCGTGAAAATCGTTGAAACTGGTCGCGCATCGTTATCGACAGCGACGTAAACTATCGAATAACGCGTGGCGCCATCTCTACGGAGAGGGCTGAAACTGATTCCCGATTAGTTTGAGCGCTTTCTACAGAGATGGCAGCACCGTTGGTTTACTTTGTTACCGATAGTACCGATGCGCGACCAGTTTCACCGCTTTTCGTCAAGATGGCGCCACGCGAGGGAGGGTGTAATCGAATGAAACGAAACAAAATCAAAAGAAACGTGTCGCGTTAGGTAACGAAATAGGTGAAGAAACGTGAACAACCGAGATCGTTCGTATCTCGCGATGACTCGTGACAGGCCAAGCGTGACAAATAGAATTTAAAACAGGCGTCAAAACTTATTGCTGCTAATTGTGAGTACTTCTAGAACAGTTACGACACGTATTTTATTATTATTGATTCTTCACGAGTACCATTTATGATAGTTCCAGTCTTGAAACGAAAGGGTCAACAATGATAACGGTTTGTGCAAACGTGATCCTGTTAGTATGTTCTGTAGCGAGAAGCTACGGAATGCATAATTCGGATAAACAGTTTGCTCATTGCGACGGTTATAGTTCTGGCAGAGAGAAAACAGCAGAAAGTTCCAGCCGAATGGATACGCAACAGCACTATTGTTTGGCAACCGACGAGTTTCCTGTTCACGCGAGTACTTTTAGCCCCACCAGCTTAAAGAACATGGTTAAGATAGAGGCGGGCAGCTTTGCGATTGGTACAAACGATCCAGTTTTTGTTGCCGATGGAGAAGGACCGAAGCGACGAATCTACTTGGATAGCTTTCGTATAGATGAGACGGAAGTGAGTAACGAGAATTTTGCTAGGTTCGTCGATGCCACTGGTTATAGGACGGAAGCGGAACGATTTGGAGATTCGTTTGTATTCGAGGGACTGCTGGAGAAAGAAATCAGAGAGAATATAACGCGCGTCGTCGCTCGGGCTCCTTGGTGGTTACAAGTGAAAAATGCGGATTGGCGCCATCCGGAAGGTCCTGGCTCTGATATAAAGCGTACGTTTATTATCCTTTCCTATCTTTCCATCGCTTCAAACTTTTTAACGACGAGTAACAATCGACGAAAACAATTAATCCAGACAGAATGGATCACCCTGTCGTCCATGTGTCTTGGAACGACGCCGTCGCCTATTGCCGATGGTTAGGGAAGAGATTACCTACCGAAACCGAATGGGAAGTGGCGTGCCGGGGAGGACTCTCGGATAGGCTCTATCCGTGGGGTAATAAATTGATTCCGAATGGTCGGTACAGGTGAGCGAAACAACGTTTTTCGAATAAACCTATAAATTAAACTATACTTGTATTGAAATATAAATTTCCAAGTATATAATAGTAATTTCCAGAGCGAACACATGGCAGGGTGATTTTCCAAGGAATAACACCGAAGAGGACGGTTACATAGGTACCTCGCCTGTATCGGAATTTCCAACTAATAAATATGGATTGTATAACATGATAGGAAACGTTTGGGAATGGACATTCGACTGGTGGACAATCGAGATCGGTGAACGGGGCGGGTCAACGAATCCTGTATTACTACATCAATCGGTTACATCTGTTCATTATTGTGTATAGCGTACCTTTGTAACGCGAAATATACTTTCAGATTGGACCATCCCGTGGTACGGATAAAGTAAAGAAAGGTGGTTCCTATCTTTGCCACGAGAGCTACTGCTTTCGATACAGATGCGCTGCGAGGAGTCAAAACACTCCCGATACGTCAGCTGGAAATCTTGGCTTCAGATGTGCGTTGTCGGCTTAGTTTTGTTCAAAGGAATGGCACCATAGATATGTACATAAACGTTTGCCGCACGACTAGCGTACAGGTTTGAATTTTCTAAATAAAATATGCACAAATCTACGCGTACAAAGTTTTACGTACAATGATCTCGAAATCCCCGATTAATTTAATATTCGAAAATAATCGAGTACTTTTCAAAAAAACATACTCTTTATTACAGATGTAAACACACGTAAAATATAATAACAGGTTTTGCGTAAAATACAATTAAAACCAACGAGCATCGACTTCCAAGACCATTTATCGAAAAAGAAGGAACGAAGAGATTCTTTCAATGTTCAAAACAATCTAGCAAAATACTAGCAATTCGAACGACAGTTTACTAATTTGACATGTGTCGATAATTCAGTTTCTTTGTTTTTGAAACAGAGTGTTTGTTACATTCAAGAGGATAATAATTAATATTAATAGAGCTAGTATTGTCCAAAGTATTTGATAAATCTAAAGATATAACGCGTGTTTGTTTAGTCGATGGTAGAAATAGTATAAATTATAATCGAAACTCGAGGTTCGAACATTAGAATAATGTTTAACGGGTGGTGGCTGATCGATCGAAGACGTAGCCTGACTTTCGATCACAAACGGGGAAGCACCGGCGTCGACCGATTATTATCAGTCGAAGAGTTACATTCGATTCGGAACCAAGTGATCCCGATACGAGGGCACATATGTACACGTATACGTATACCTGACGTAGAATATGCTACACTATATACAGGAAACGCATTTGTTATGCGAACCGATGCGCGTAACCCCGAAGGAGCAGAGATACGACTAACCAACATATTCGCAACAGGCCGCAAGCGAGAATGATCTTTAACGTCTGATGCATCCAATATAATCTGTGAAACGATGAAAATTTAAACAGTGATCATTGTTCACTGCACGGTAAAATTACGCTGCGCGGTAAAATTCTTACCTTTGCCATCTGACGCGCGCTTGCGGAAGAGTGTCTAACGGATCTTTAATCAGATAGACACGAATCCCTTGTATATACGTTCGAAAATAGTAATCCCAATCGATTTGAACCACGTCGCAAGGAAACCGTTCACGATCCTTGTCCGACAACTTGTTCACTAACATTTTGACATTGTCGTTCGAGAATTTCCATTCCCTCATGGAAAAGTAGTTGAGCACGTTCATAAATTTGTGTATCCTCTTATAAATTTTCAACAACCTTTGAAAGAAAAGAAGAAAATAGAAAAGAAAGAGAGAAAAGTGGGTAAAACGAAATTACCTTGGCTGTTTTCCTAAACAGAGCGTGGCGGCGTCTATAACGAGCGCCGGCAATAAATGTAACAAGTACATGTAGAAAAGATGAATTATTTTATATTTGGTATTTCGAAAGCTGTAATACCATACAGCCTTGCCAGTGGGAAATTCGAGCCCGTATTTTTCCGATAAAACTTTCATTTCTTCGTACGTTATAGGATTATCTATCGAAACATAATTGTAAAACGGTACGTCGGTGGTGCAGTTTTCTTCTTTGGTAGTTACCGATCTGCAATCGTGCGCGTATAAAGTGTTAAACTGTATAAGCGAATTAGGAATAGGCTAGCAGCTAGCAACGAACGCAACTTACTTTCGGCGATTCGCGACGTCCCATGCACAGGCTATCAGTGCGTTCACCGTTAGATCCCCGGGAACAACATTGGCTCGCATAGATCCGTCGCAATGAATGGTACGTAAGATTCCAGTACCCGCGCCAGCCGCAACGCCCGTCGGTCCGTACAAATTGTCGATCCATCCTCGTAACGGTTCCATGTACGTCGATATCACTGGAAATTGATGGATATGATCGAATGTTTTCTTTGCCCGAAGAAGGAAAGGAGGAACGAAAGCAATAAGAAAAATACCAACCGATACCGGGTCGAAATATTCCAACGGGTAGATTGCCGGCCTCCTTTACAACGATGCTCTCGGCTACCGCTTTTGTAAAGGTATACGTGTTTGGCCACGCGCCTAATAATCTGCGGTCAGGATAAATTCGTTTTATAATCGATATATTTATAATGAATAATTTGGTAGTATCGGGCGAATACTCGGGTAAATCGGGTTCTTTTTACCGTGGAGCTATTTCATCGATTAATTTCTCATCGATAGATTCGACGATGGTTATCAACTTGTCCGCCTCTATCGGTGGTTCGTACAACCTTTCCTCGATAAAATTTTGCGTACAAGGGGCATACGCTGTTGAGACGTGCACGAACGACTAAAAGGGTTCTTTTGTTCATTCAAAGTTACGCACGTCTAGTACACGTTTTCAGAGAAACGCGTGAATGGTTACCTTCAGAGATGACATCTCCTTGCAAAGGCCCATCAGGTCTTTCGGACTGCGAACATTAATAGGTACGGCTAGTTTCATTTTCTCGTCGAATCTGACGGTGGCCGCAACGTGAAAAACGATCGAAACGTTCCGAGCTATAGTTTCTCTGCTCGCAACGGACATACCGAGACCCGGTTGTTCGCAGTCCCCGGGTATCGCGACGATTTGATGCCGGAACTTTGGCTGCTTCTCCTTTAGTTTGTCGAACAGCTAGGCAGATCGAACAACGGATATACGTACGAGCGTTTATTATCTATTACGCTCGCACCAGCGTAAAGAGAAACGAATGAAAGTTCAGGGAACCCGAGGGAAAGCGATTCGTAGTGCCCCGGAAGCAGAAGTAGAACTACGAGAAAAGCTTACCGGATCGTCGAACAGTTCCTCCACGCGTTCGTGTATATCCTTTCCTTTTTTCGGACGTATCAGCAGATAGATGGACGAGATCCCAGGGCAGTCTCGTAAAAGTTTCTCTATCAAAAGTTTTCCCATAAATCCGGTCCCACCTGTCACGAAGATGTTTTGTCCGTTGTAAAAATGTTCGATCGGACTGAGATTCGACTCTTCCAACGTTGAATCGCAACGATCGTTTCGAGGTAAACGCGTCACCGAGGTAACGTTCGGATTGCAACCGCCTTCCGGTGTGGCCACTTCTTGGCCACACGGCTCAAGTAACACTTCCACCATCGTGTATCGACTGACAGGAAAACATGCGGAAATAATAAGAAATTACGAAAATAATAATTCATTATTTCGTTAGCTAGATGCCAATTTTAAATGTGTTATTCGTACTCTCGCGATAGCTAATCCAAGAGAAATCCGTACATCGTCATAGAGTGAAAGTTGATCGTGAACTTCGTCTCTCTCTCTCTCTCTCTCTCTCTCTATATATATATATATATATATATATATATATATATATATATATCTAAATCGAAATACTTTGCGTCCATCATCCTACCGCGATGGATCGCTCAAAGTGCTAACTCGATATTTCACGGCGTGCTACTTTTTTCCCTTGCGTTCACAACTAAATTCCTCTTTGCTCCTCTCCACACACGCACACACGCGCGCGCGCGCGCACAGACACCGTACCGCCCGCGCCCCACTTCTCTTACTCATTATACTTTGTCCCAAAGATTCAACGTTCGAAATGTTGTTGTCGCGATCTTGGAAGCGCAAAGTAACCGTAGTCGAAGATCGTGCACACCTGGCTTTCGATTTTTTCATCGACTAATTAACCAATGACCTTATCGTTAGAACGCAGTGGAAGAGCATCAAAGTCTGGTGCACGAGTCTGGCGACGACAACTGTCTCCGGAACTGTTTCTGAACTCTGAAAGTTACATATGTACGTATGCGCACGTGCGCATGGTCGTGCAAGTTCATTTTGTGCTTTTTAATCGTTTTCACACAACGTCCGTGAAAATGATCAGCGTCGAATATCAAAGAACCATTATACGCGACGCATTTTTTGCGCATCGATTATACGACGATACATTAAAAGTTCGATGCGTTGTAGCATTCGTATAAAGGTAACGGTATGGATGCTGCGCCAGCATACTTTATAGGTATAACCATAACGGTATCCTCCGTTAAGCGTGTGTGTATTCTGTTCAACGCGGAGAATTAGTAGGCTTAAATATATTTCAAATGATCTAGTCTAGTATATATGCTCGTAACAAGTTGTATCGTACAATTAGCTGTTCTAATTCTTAACACCGGCTCCTCGCGATACCTGTCCGACTTATACGAGACGACGACGAGCAAGCGCGTTTCAATGATTTCGCTCTCAACGTGGAATGTTAACTCGCGCGGTGACGAAGAAAGAGCGAAGAAAGTCGCGAAACTAAAAGTTTACTCTTTTTACCGACACCAATTCCGGAAATAACGCTTGTTATTTTAACGCGTATTAAACTACCTCGCGCTTCCATCACGCCCTACCTATTCCTACTTATTACTATTTCAATTTCATACTTACACGAGTTCCGTTTGAGATGCGCGTACACAGCATATATACTTGCTGTTATTTAGTTTATTCTATACGGGATATGGTTTGTTCTACGTTATTATCGATTGTTGCACATTTAAAAAAAAAAAAAAAAACTGAACGTATCGATACTTTGCAACCCTTCGCGTTACGTTACACCAATAGACGTGATTATATCTTATCCGATGTTCCATGCGACACTTGCAATCGTTAAACCATTTTATTGAAACTGACGATCGATTAAGTCTATCGTTAACCGATAGACGATACGAATGGAAACGAATAACGAATAACGAAATAAACAAACGAACGAACGAACGGGCGGGCGGAAGTAGAAACGAACGCAAAGTGTACCTTGAAAACTTTCTCTTCGCGCGAATCTACCGATCCTCCTCTCTTATGCCACCTTGAGTCTTTTGCAAGCGATACACCTTAGAATTGTCAGTCGTACCGTCGTCGGTCTTGCTTTTCCTTTCTTCTCCTTCTACTATGCTTCTTCCCCTGCCCCTGCCTCTACCCCCTATATATCAGGTGTCTTCCCCTTCCTTGTACCTTGAATCAAGCTAGACCCTAGTCAGCCACGCTTCGTCTTCCGTTTCTCTTTACAATTTTTCTCCTCTTTTCATCCTGCATTTCTCGAGTCGCCTCTCGTTCATCGTGCACTCGATTCGACACATTCCAACGATTTTAAGCATTCGGGAATATTTCGATGCTTGGAGGTAGTCGGTCTGCCCAACTTGGAAATGGCACACGACTTTTATCCTCGATATCCCGAATAAGCTGGAGAGCCGAACATCTATACACGTGTAAATTGAATTTTAATATATATGCATATATTATTAATAACTTTTACACACCTGTCTATAATTATGACGAGAAGAAAATATTTCAGAATAACAACAACGATCGATCTCTGATGCGATATCGTTTTATTTCCATCCACTATAGCTTTTTTTCATACCATCGAGGCTCACCTAGACTCACTTACGATGCTTTTCGTTGATATCGTTTCTTTATTCTTCGAATAGATTAATACCTTACACGTAGTACGTAGCTGTCAATTACAATTGGTCTTATGCGTAAAAGTGACATGTAAGAACCGAGGTGAAATTTTCTACACGATATTCGTACGTTAGTTAAATTGGTGTACCGCGGAACGAGTCCGCGCTATATTAGTTACGCTTACGCTCACGAATTAAATGTAATTGTCAGCTCTTTTCGTGGTATGCGACGTACAAAGTTATGTATACCGTTGTTACAAACAACTTATCGAAAACGTACGGAAGCTAGAATCGTTACATTTACATACGTGTATCAATATACACGGAAGTAGAGAACAGACTAAAAATATACGCGCGGGCGATCATCGATTCAATAATTATCTACAATGTACATGAATTTTTTTTTTTATCAGATATAGAATTAAATATGCTTCGTTTATTATAGCCGTTTCTTTCGTTTAACGAATGAAAATAACAATGATCGCACCGTTTTGACGGTATATCGGGTGTGCGGCACGGCACCCCCGAGAACTTGTTCGATGTAGTTTTTAGAAGAACTTTATTGTTACTCTAATCGGTTTCACAACTATATCATGGATAATTATTGAATCGTTCGCGCACGTGCACGTATAGGAGAAACATAAAAATGGGAAGAGCTTATGTTTGCACATATGGAAAGTAACATGATCCTTAAGTATATGATTTGTCATGCTACTAGATACGCAACTGCGAGGAAAAACGTCATTTCATTAACGTGTTGATTCCGATGGAAATTGTCTGTACCTACAAAAAGGCGGATATATCTGAAGGTTTCATTAACGTCAAACATTGGATTTTCTTAACCGGTTACACACGTCAACTAGTTATAAAAAGTTCCTGCATATACTTATATGCTATTATTATATGTAAATTGTTTTCAACTTAAATTGTAACTTGTAATGTCACTTGTGATCGTGCATTTTTTTTTCTTTCTTTTTTTTTTTCTCTTCTTTTGAGTTTAATGAGTGTAATCAGTTCTCAAAAATTATACACGGAATGGACGGAATATCGGGTCTTCGTCTTAAAATCTCCTAGAAAACATTTGCAAGGGCACTTAAAGCAAGGCACACAAACCGTTATGTAAGATTATTCGTTTTAGATGTGTTTACCATTTACCATGTCTGTCGCGTTTGGTGTGCACGCACGTTTGTACGAGTGACCACGCACACCAAGTACAAAAGGATGTAATAAGATGAACGAGGGTGGTGGAGGAGGGTGGGGGGTGGGGGGGAGGTAAGGACGAAAGGAAGGAGAGGAAGTATGAGAGAGAGAGAGAAACTATACCACTAGAGATGGTAAGAAGGAACGGAGAAGGATGTGCGTTCGTATTTGTTGTGTGGAACATGTGCATGTAACGGAACAAATAAAATCGGTTAGCTCCGAGTCAATATTTGTCGAACACGGACAATTATAGGAGTGTGTTTCGTAAAAATAAAAAAAAAAAAAAAAAAAAGAAGAGGAATGGAAGGGGAAAAGAGTTGAACTTTGTAAATGACGAAGGACGTGACATTTAACAGGTTGGTCTTTGATCGTGAACGTTGCGCGACTATTTAAGAACAACCAGCATCTTCCTCGTTGGATAGACGGATACAGATGCGATGAATTTAAAGGATACGGCCGTTACTGAAATTGCTCAGGTTAATAATACACGTATCGAATCTATCTAATACACTAC
The DNA here is from genome assembly GCA_963969225.1 of Xylocopa violacea. Taxonomy (NCBI): domain Eukaryota; kingdom Metazoa; phylum Arthropoda; class Insecta; order Hymenoptera; family Apidae; genus Xylocopa; species Xylocopa violacea. Next base: position 32,401,217 of record CAXAJV010000006.1, on the reverse strand, counting down.
GCTAATACGTAACGCGACGATCGTAGATAGTAATCGTCTTGAATGGTATTTGTCGGTCTTTCCACGAAAGGCAAACTTACGTTTAAACTGTAAGAATATTCGGAATACCAGTCGCGACAAAAAATGTCCTCCAGTTGCTGTCTGAGATTCTCCGAAGTTTGGTCGCCGATGCTTTCGAATACCGTACCTATGCCTGTATAGGAAATCAATCTCAAATTTCAAGTTTCTCACTCATGGTTAACGACAAGAAAAGAATGCGATAGTAATAAGAGGCGGGAGAGACACGGAGAGCAAGAGAGATAATTGCCTGCTGTATTTATGAAATAATCCCCGGACCAGTTGCTCGTTCCTATATATATCGCTGCATCAGTTACCATGTATTTGTTGTGATTTACCCTCGAGAACGGTATTTTATCAAAATCAGGATTGGTAGGAACTATGAATTTTCTCTGAAAAGAAGAATTAACGTGAACGTGCGATATTATTATAAAACGTTCTATGCCGAAACGTGTATGTAAGTAACGAGTAAATAAGAACTAACCACTTCGATTTTCACACCTGCGTAACTGTTTGTTAACTCTACGAGAGATTTCAAAAACGGAATCTCCGATTTACTCGAATGCTTCCATGACGATATCAACAGTCGTACGTGTATTTTACGTTCGACGGCTGCAGTTCGCAACGCGTCGTCTATAATAGGCCAATACCTAAATCACATAGTGATAAAATCGAATGTTGAGCTATAAAAGTATAAGCCGTGACTCTATACGTGCACCCGACATCTAGATAGAGTACTACTACATACTTGATTTTAGCTGTGTATATAGTCAGAGGGAAATAGTCCATTACCGCGACATAAATAAATTTCTCTGCCCTTTCGATGCAATAAAGGATAGCATCCACGTCGTTCGTTCTACCTTTTGGTGAAAATGACGGAGGTGAACTCTGAAATATACAGATTCAGATGTACGTAGACGTACCTATAACGTATTGTCCCTTGCCGTTTCATGCAAAAAATAAAACATACTCACGGCGATAAATGTTTTGTATCTATTCCCCATGAATGTAAAGTTCATTGGATTCTTCAAATTGATTTTCGTGTTAAAGGAATCTGGCCAAACGGGTGGTATTTTACCCTCTTTGCCTGCTGTCCAATAAGCCTAAGAAATATTACGAAATGCACGGAATCGATCCAACGTGATCGATGGAGGTGAAGACGCGATCCCTACTTACGTCGAAAATCTTTGCGTAATCGTTTGCCAGACAACTGCAATTTAGAGCGGTTAATCCAAACTCTTTCACTTGCGTAAGCGACCGCCAATCCATATTGGCGGAACCGACGTATACGTGCGTTCTATCAACGAGCCACAGTTTCGTATGAAGTACTCCTCCTCCAAGCAATCCCGCAAAGTTTAAACTTATAACCTGTCTCAATATTTTAATCGGTTTAATCCTTTTAGGTGAATCGTTGTTACCGACCGAGTTGTTCTTCGACTCGTCGTTACGGATAAATACATAATACCTTAGCGTGTAGTACCTTAGCGTTTGCCTTTTTCGTCAAGATTTCCGTGTCGATGTTCGGGCTAATTTGAGATGGCACGTTCTGCGTTATTTTCAACTGAATGTTTCGATCTCTGCCTGCCTGTAGAAGTAAGCGAAAAACTTCCTCACCCTAGAACGAATAAACATGAAACGAATCGAGCGATCGAAACAAAATCAATCAATCCATGTCTCACTCGTACACTTATTATGTACCTCTTTCGCGGTATCATCGGAATATACGTCTTCTCTCCTCATAGTCCAGTAAAACGATGCTATTTCTATTTTTTCTCGCGCCAACGAGATTAATTTTACCCAAGCGTTAAAGGTCGTATCGAGGAGAACGGTGTTATTAACGTAGTTCATGCCGACCGGTAGAGTTTCCACGAAAGATAAATTGCAGCTGGTCATACAACTCGAATCGATACCGAAATCAGAATTATCGAAAGTGTATTTATCCGCGGCATGGTCTAATAATGGCAATAAGACGACCAGCACTATCAAAATCAATATAACCGTGATTGGAATGCAACTTGGCCTGCACCATCCATGGCTCACAGTCCCCCATCTGTATCCGCAACATAGATCAATTATTAACATATTTCTTCTAACATCCGATAAAACAAACCAAAACCAACACCTACTTCCCGCTTGTTACTAGATCATCCACATCGCCTCTGAGCATAAAACTGGAATGATCCCATAATTCCAGATCATCGTCAGCAGCAGTGTTATTACAATTCACTCCACCCACCACGGTACCGCCACTACTACTGCCACCGCCGCTGCTACATTTGGATGTAATCAACTCTAATCCTGTGTTCTCAGAGACTGTCTGCGACAAGTGAAATCGTTTTTAGTTGCTACTATCACGGATAGGCGCGACAAGTTCCAGAAACGAAACGAAACGAAAGGAAACGAAACGAAATATGAATCCTTATGTACTATGTACGTACGGATAATTTGTGCTTAACAACAGGCGTCTTGTTCTTATGATGTGGTAATAGAACGACCACATCCTGATCCTTGTCGCGTTCTTTCATGTATCGCGTATAGGACTTGACCGTGGTTGTTCCTTTGTTTGCGGAACAAGGTGCAAGGTTTGTCGAACTCTCATCGTTGCCAGAACATTTCGAGTATACGATATTTCTTACGTTATTGTTTCCACCGTAAGAAACGTTGTGCGTATTGTTCACCTTTTGAACCAAATTTAGTACAATCAGTAAAATTACGACATTTAGATATCCATATGTAAAAATGTAACAGATCAACTTCTTCGTAACCACCGCAGACATTGGTTTGATTTAGTTTTCGTAAAATTAATTCGAAAAGAGGTAAAAAAAAAAAAACAGTGGTTTAGAAGAAAACAATGTGCTACACTTTATTACCCTGCTGTACACTCTGCATACATTATATACAAAGTGTGACCATTTTATGGACATTATTCGTGTACATATTGTTAATGATTTTCTTCTAACCGCGCTTATAATTGTGTCCATTTTGTAATTAATCATCGCGAAAACAAAAAAGCTCTAGATCTGAACTGTGGCAGAAACTATTGGAAAATAAGCTATCGGCGAGAAAAATTTCCTTATTAGATCATCCTGCTTACTTATAAAGGTATGAAAACCGTCTAACGAAAACGACAAGCTTCTTTCAACTAGGTCTGGCAAAAATCATTGCTCGCGTTTGCACCAAACATACGGTCCATCCGAACGATTACAAAGACTCGTGCAAAATGCTGGAACCGTTGAAACAGTTCATGCACAATATATATTTGATTAGACAAGCAGAGAATTGCAAGGGAAATGAAAAACATATAAATCTCTAAGCATAACCGGGTCCCATGTACAAAGCTGAATGAAAATTATTTGTAAACTTACTTGTACTAAAATATGACAAGCTTGGGATGCGATTTGAAAAAGACCATCTTGCAAATTACGCCCGGCATGTTCCGTACTTTCGGAACGATTGCTCCTTTTCCAACCGAAGAAGGACATTTTTAAATGGTGCGTTTACTAAAATGGGAAAACAACCTCTTATAGAAGTAGTCTGTTTGTTTCCAGACGGAGCGAGATGCTAGATCTCGTTACAGAACATGTAAGAATACGCTTCCTAACAGTACAATATAACGATATAGTACAACAATCGAAAGAAATTATTTCTTTACGATTATATTAGGTTTAATTAACGTTCCGCAAATCGTTTCAAACTGTAAACGAAAGAAAGAAAGGTTTAAGAAAGGTCTAAAAGTTATCATTATAGATCGATGTTTGATTTTTTAGATGAAAAGTGAAATAGACAGAGACGGTATGCGAATGACCAAATGGACGAGTATCGAGTCGAAATCTGATAAAAACGTACCGTGACGGAAGGAATCCTTCGTTGGATTCGTAAAACATGTAACATACTGATCGACGTAACGTACAAATAACGTACTGTATTCTGCAAAGCGATCGCGTTAGTGTCGAATCGAAAAGTAGCGTTTCCTTCGTATCGCGACGGACTTGCGCCTAAGGAAGCTCTCTGTGACCTACATCGCAGACTTCTTAATCTTCGAAATGCTTGTTCGTAATTCCGTGGTCTCTTTCTTTGTCCCTTTAGTGATTACGACGGAAGAGCAAACCAAGTAAGAAGGAGGTGTACAGATTAATATGTGTATCGCTTGATCGCTGTAAAAATGTCAAGAACCTGTAGAAAAACGTAAAATAATGCCAATGTATCAACCACTCACATACTCTGGTGGTCTCGTACAATACTTTCGACTAAGACTGATTATTTCCTTTGTTTCCGGTCATCGGTGAAAACTACTACTAAAAATCGTAAGACTACAGAATAATTTTGCTTTCCTAAACAAACGTAGAACGATAATCGTCCTATGAGAAACGAAATCACTAGATAGAAACGTCTTATTGGTTGGCCGCCAGCACGTTGGTCGATAAGGCAGAATCGATGCTTCTGTTTGTGCGCATACACAACGCAATAATCGGTGATTATCCAATAGAAACTGGATCTATCCAGAGGTTGTCTGCATTTCCGTCGATGTCACTCGAGGTGCGACAACCGAAAATTCTGTAGCTACTCGGGTTACGAATCCAAACACGTGGCGCAGTCGTCGAGCAGAAGGTGTCATTTCTTATTGGAGGGTTGCGGTAAACGTTTGTGTTGGTGAGACAAGTACGGCTTGAATCCACTGTTCACGTTTGCACCGCAGTTGGAGCGGCGTTCCGCTCGCCGCCATTGTTTCTATGAGTAAGCAAATGCATAAACGAATAAACAGATTCATGTAAGATTAAAATCGGCGAACGATACTAGACGTTACATTTTTCCGACAATGTATACTCTTTTAATAATTTGATATTTATATAAATATATCACAATAAAAGCAAGTTTTACACTTTAGGTTTTGATCATTTTTTTGCCTACTCGATTTCAGTCGAATAAGACTGAAACAAAAGAAGTGGTTACATTAAAAATTGTACGATTCATTTGAAAGAAAGGGAATGCTACTCGAATGTCGGTGATACTTTTGTGCATACGGCGGCGATGGTGATAGTGATCGTAATGGTGAAAACAGTGCTGTGTTGTTTTTTTACACTTAAATGCACAAAAAGAGTACTACCGATAGATAAATAGATAGATAGATAGATGGATAGATAAATGATTGGATAAATAGATAGACGTCGTATGCATTCTTTTCATCCCTGCTTAAAACTTTAAACTTTACATCCTGGATTGTAATCTCTTTCTTTTTTTAGTCTCCTATTAAGAATTCACACTTATTTATATGGTACGGTTAAACGATTCGAACTATTCTAAAATTCAAGTAGAAATCGCTTTCGGAACAAGTTCCGTCTATACAACGAATGAACTTTTCGGCAACGTTATGTGATATTTTGTGAAATATCTATGAAATTCAGCTTCTTTGTCAACTGCACGTTTGCGAATGCGAATCCAACATGCGAAGGTTAGTATTTCTACCGATATCGAGTACTCGAGTATTCCAACGAGAAGTTGGTAATAACGAGAAGAATTCAATTTCAATTGTATCGCGCGTATGTATGCGTACCGTATATTCATCCGACTTTGAACAACAATGCGAGTTTCCTTTGAATACATATTGCGATTGACGCGTGAAACTTGTGATGAAAAATGCTGGATTCTGTTTTAAAACGATACTGTAGAAATTGAAAGTAATCTTGTATGTCATTTATTCGGACATCGTTCGAACGATAGCGAACGAAGGGATGGTGTATACACACGAGGTGTTCGTGGCAAAGGAAGAACACGTTGAACGAAACCGATCGGTACACGTGTACTTTACTAAATAATGCATATTGCTCGAACTTTTCCTTCGTAGTTGCTTTACGTGGTTACATCTGAATCTTTATTTATATTCGTTTGCCGATAATCTTTGCTTGCAGACAAACGAAACGATTGTTTTCTTTCGTGCATTTTAAAATTGTGACATTTACGCTGTGAGTTACTTGAAATCAATGAATGTAATCATCGTTGTTCATCGGATAGCGTTTTTGTTTCCTTTTCTAACCTTGATTCGATCACTTTCGAACGATGGCAAAAGTCGAAACGTAAAAAGTTACATAAAGTATAGTATTAAAATTACTTTTGCCATACATAATTCATTGTTTTGTGTATTTCAAGGATACGAGGATTTGCTTTCCTTTCATGTCCAGAAAAACGTCTTTGCCAATCGGCTACAATGTTAATATCGTTGCTGTTGTCTCTGGGCATTATTTCCTTGGCAAATGGTAAGTACACGTACACGTACAAACTCCGCATCGAACGAACAATGCCTTTTTTAAGTTTATATTTTTAGGCTCTTGTGAATTCCCAGCTACTTGGGTCGGAGAATGGTATCAGTATGGGAAACCAACACCGATCAATGTAAATGCAACCGCTCTGGGCGAAAAGATATGCGTGGAACGATCGGACCACTCGTACATTGTTTAGTAAGTAATTTTAAAATAAATGATTCAGTTGTATAAAATCGAGAGTAAGAGGAAAAAGTGCAATGCATTGATCCTATCACGCTAACTGTTCCAGTGGCGACAATTGCTATCAGTGTATAATCGTCAACGATCGGCACGAGAATGTGATTCAATTCCGTGAAGGTTAGTTGTAATTATTTTCACTAAATAGTTTTTTTAACCGCTCGATACGGATGTGTACACGTTGTCGACAAATAGGACCGCTTGATTACACGCACGAATGCTCAAACGAGTACACGTCCTTATAAATGTCCGTTTTGTTCCTGTTCGTGATGCTTGATCTCTTTGTCTCGTCAGGATGGTGTTACTTGGAACAAACTACTTTGGAGGACATGTGCTCGAACATCAAGTCCGACGATACTCTGTATTCGATGTTTCGTGTCAATTCCAAACCAATACCGTGTCCTTTTAGTGGACCATCGTTTACGTTTACATACGACAAGGGTTACGGTGAATGTGCAATGCCCATTAGTCTTGCAGAAAAATGTACCGACGAAAGTAAATTGCTTCTCAAGTATCAGGCCTGTCCTGATATCGAACGAAGCGAGAGTAACAGTAAGTCGAATCGACTGTTGTCGTTATCATATTGAATTTTTATCTTTACCAAAGCTATCGTTTCTATTATATTTTAGCGGAAGAGTTGCAATGCCTTGCTGTATGGAACGATGGCCGTAACAAGTATCTCGTAGGAACATTGAAAGGGAGGAGTGTCTCGGGTGCTGAGAAAATGTATAGGTAGCTATTTAGGTCGATAGACGATCCCTGTGTTGGGATTTTTTGTTTCGCCGTTTCAATTAACGATCCGCCACGTTGACGTTTCTCTCTTTCGAGCAGATGTTTCCTTTACGAAGAGAAGACACACCATCAGGGAAAGATAGCCTATTTACTTGCTCAATCCGGAGAACCAACCTGCAACGGCCTAACCACAGTTTCCGAAGGGTCGCCAACTATAAAACTTACAAAAGGTATCGAACAATCGATATTGTTCTGCTACTGATTATCTTAATTTAATCGATTAAAAAAAATGTTCAAGTTCTTCTCATTTCTTTCACTTGTTTGACGTAATGCTTGTGTTATTATGCGTATGTACACAGTCGATAAAGAGCACAACAAATGCAAATATCCTTCGTGGATTACTGAACATCATGACTGGCATTCCTTAGACGGTACTAAAGTTTATCATTTTACAAATAAAAATGCAACGCTTAAAGTTAGAGTACAAAATACCGATGGGGACATGTTTTACGAGGAAAAGATTGTTTGTCATAATTTAGAGAAATTAGTCTCAACAGAGAGTACAGATGGGTATAAAGTAAAATTGACCGCACATGTTACTAGCGGGTGGTAAGTAGTAATTATAATGCGTGATTAACATCTGAAGTTTAATATATAATAAAACCAGCCAATTCTTACAGCGATATTGGCTATGTCTGCATGATATTTCACAAAAGAGATCACCATGTCATTGAGTTGCAGCAATCGAGTACGTAATCGAATAATTTATTTTATCTGTTGAATGTTTCGAGACGTGTTTTCTTTTTCATTTAATTTGTCGAATATGGATCGCTGTTACAGATGAAAAGGCAATAATGCCGGACGAAGCGTGTTCTCTCGCAGATATATCCGCAATGCCGTATACCACCTTGATAAGTAAGCGATCATTCAAACCCATGATTCTAGTCTTTATAATGATAATTCCGCATTCAACGCATTCGTTATTTAGGTTCATCGTTACGTCAGAGAAAGTGCCCTAATCCTGGTCGATACGCTATTCTTGGATTTGCCCCATTTTCCACGTCTACTAAAACATTTGGTCGGCAAGACCGAATCGCTAAAAGATGGGCCTGGCACGAGGATACGTCAGAGAAGGATTCTTACGAGGAACAATTGCAACGACAACAACATCAACATCATCATCATCATCATCACCATCACCATCAGCAGCAGCAGCAGCAACAACAACAAGAACAACAACAGCAACAAAATGCTCAACATGGAGGGGAGCAAGAAGAAGAAGATTGCAAAAGTACCAATATTGGAATAGGCTGTGCCTCTTCGGATCAGACTGAAATAGTTATTGGAAAAACTTGTAACACGCAAGGAACAAGTAAGCGTGAAATTTGTCTGTTTACAGTACGATGAAAAAACATGCGTATAATCAATGATGTTATTGTAGCGTTCTATTGCCATGGTAGCTGGGAGGAAAAAGACATTTGGTACACGTTAGTGTCGCTAAAAACCGATCAAGCTTCTCCAAATTACGGACAAATTTTATGTTTTTCCATGCGCTTGGGAGGTGACGGAGGAAAGTCATCGATAAATGGAAAAATGATTAGAGCGAAACATCCTGAACAGCAATTTTGGTTTACCAAGTTGGATCTTGTTTGTCGGAGAGAAAAAGTCCAGGACGAGCGAACATATACACTTGTCAATCAAGGTATTTCAAGCGATAAAGTCCACGGATCCCTGTACCTGTAAATATTCTACAATATTTTCCTTTTCTTTGTGTCCCCTGTTCTTACTCCTTCATTTGCGCTAGATGGATCTACCAATTATGTGATGATCGTTATTTCAGGAATTTGCGAAGACGTGTCAAAGACATACTCAAGTTTAGCGCCACTCCTTTCTCGGACCAGTATTCTTTTTGTCGCAATTGTGGGATACTGTACCACTTACGTGCTTTTATTTAGATGATATGCCAATTACAAGTGAACTGGAATCAGGATACACGCGATGGAGTGGATATTTTTTTTTGTTTTTGGATGCCGATGCTGGACAAGCAGAGGAAACCGGCAGGAAAACCTCTTCGATTCTGTCTCGTTTTTCGAATGATCAAGACCAGGAACGAGCAGCTTGAATTGATCGTTAACGTAACTCGACGGTACATACAGGCGGCCTATTCATTTCGTTCGTTTCGTTCCTTTCGTTTCTGTCACAGTTTTACGTTACATACGCGATCAGCAGTCGATCGGTCGATTTCCTTATTGCTCGGAAACTTTCTTGTTTACGAATTAATACATTTACCCGACATACATAGATAGGGATGTACTTAGATTTTAGATTGTAGACGTTACGCCCGTCCGTTTCATACGATGGTCAAGATTTTAGTCCGATAATATCTATTTACATCCTTGTAAATCTATATATTTGCACTTGTATTTTTTATATAAGCATACGCTGTGTGAAACGAAATAAGAAGTTGGTTCACACACCGAGAAACCGCGCAGATATTAGTTTCAACTTAAGAGTACGAGAACAACGATACCTCGATCGTTTTTGAGAAACGAATATTCATAAAGCACACAGTATATTGTCAATCGATGGGCCACTGTGCACACCCGCAGCTTTTTTGTAAATATAAGCGGGATATAACGAGTAAAGCCCGTGTTCGATTAATCGTAAACAAAATCGATATATTCCTATACACGCGAACATGATTAATTTAACGCGTAACAATTATAAGATAAGGAGAAACACTTTTTACCTCTTAACCAGCTACACTTTGTATATACATAATAATTTAAGCACTGTATAAAGACTGTTTTTAAAAGGTATGGATTTTTCCATTTATACAGTCACGTTTGATCGTTGAGCGCAAACCTACTAAAGGCTTGGACTGCCTTTCGCGTTCCTTTCGTTTTCGTCAATTTTGAGAGGATGGAGCGTCGAAAGTGGCGCTCGATTAACAATATTTCGAATACGTATGCGAAACAGCGACCCGTGTCGAGTAGTTAATGGACACCGATGTAATCACGGATCAGAATTTAACGGGAAACTAGATTTGAACCACAGCTGCGGTTCAAAGTGATTCTATATTTTCTCCTTCTCCTCTCTTTTCTCGAGATAACACGCAAATATTGTGCCTAATCAAATATCATTCAGTCGATCAGAGGAAAACTTTATTTACAGTGAGATTATAAAGCACTCCATTAACCTCGTTGCATTCACTATTTGTTATATAATTTATACGTGGAAACAGAGCGCAATTATACCGAACTCGAGAGTGTAATAACGCGCGCGCGCGCGTGAGTGTATGTGTGCGAGTGTGTGTGTGTGCGCGTGTGCGAGTGCATACGTACAAAGTACATATATATTATTATAAACAATTGAGACTGTTCCGAAATTTGTATAATTAGAATATACATATGTACGACGATGCGTTGGTTCTAATCCATAAGATAGACAAATTTTTAATATCGAGATAAATTATTATTTTTATACGCATAAAACTATCGTTCCCAGCTCCGACCCTCGTTCGCTCTACACTTTTTCAACTTATCTTCCCCGTTTGAAAATTTTCTATTTCATTCACTTGCCCTGCGATGCGTATCCTATGATTACTTTATACCTTACTTTACTTTACCAAGTTCCTCGTACGTTCCGTGCTAGAATAATTTGACGGTAGAAAGCAATTGGCTGTGCGTCTCGTCTGATACCCGAACGTTAGTTAATCCGCTGTACAATCGTATCTTATCGTATTCAATGTGATTCAATGATCATTATTAAGTCGAGCGTTCCTTCCACGCATTTTACGTTTCGATAACGATGCGCAAAACAAAAGTGTTACCGTTCTTATTGTTGTTATCGTTGTTGTTGTTGTTGTTGTTGTTGTTGCTTGCTGCTGCTGCTGCTGCTGCTGTTGTTACTAAATTCTCCACGAATATCCGAATTTATTTTAACGCGTATGCGTACGCATGGACTTTTTTAAAATTGGAAATTTGAACAAATTAATTAATGTCGCAACAACGACAATGACAGTGATATACAAAATGAGATTTATCAATGAATAATATGAATCGAGTGCGTGCGATGAATATTGGAAAAAAGAAAAAAAAAAGAAGAAAACCTAGAGAAAAGGAAAGATTACACTTTCTTTCTTTTTTTTTTTTTTTTTTTTTTTTTTTTTTTCGTTTTAACCGAAATTGCAGATTTAAAAATGGTAATGAAAGTAATCAAAATTATATTACTATCTGCGGATGGCGCGAGGGGGCGAGGTGGAGCGCCGACACTTACGTTTCATAAGATTTCGCCCATCAAAGTCCTGACCTCTATTACTGCTAAAAGCTACAACTACTGTGTGTAAACGTTTATCATTATATTTTGAATATGACGAAATACACGTACAGAAGATGTAAAAAGATGCGTGCATATTTTATCGTACCGTAAACGTACACAACACCTGTGTACATAGATAGAAAATACATAGGTAGGTAGGTAGGTAGGTTTTTTAATTTGCCAAACGTTTAATGCAAGTTACGAAAATGGGAGTAAGTAGTAATTATGAGAGAAGGATGGTTCTAGAGAGATGATAGATAGGTAACAAAGAATACTACTAACGTAACGATGTAAATGTGTGGCGCGAATGCACGCGGACTTGGACGCATCGGATCGATAGACGTGCCTGGTGTTTTGACAAAGCGGTCGATCAACTCGTGTGCGCTTCGGGTCAACTCGGGGGCGTGCGTTTAAATCGCGTTAAATCGTACAACTGCGGAGACTAGACGAGTCGACGTTTTACGATGCCGATCTACAAGTCCCCCTATTTGTATGAACGGAAAAAGTATCGTCTTTTTATTTGATTCATTTCCTGCAGATTATTTAAACTTCCGAGAGATGCAAGCCCGGAAAGTGGTGTACGATAGGAGATGAAATGTAGGGCAAAGGTGAGGGAGGTGAACGGCACACTGTGTACCTCGCGTACCACCTAGGGAACGGTTGCGCATCTGCGCAGATGTTCTATAAATTTATGAGGTTCGATAATTTGACAGAAATACGACAACGCTTCGCTGAACGGAACTTGCTCGAAGTTGCATACCTTGTAAAGTTAGCGACAATTCAATTGAAATTTATTCGATCGTTTCGAGAATTTGATGTTCGTTTCAATTCATTTTTCTCCTACGATCGTTGCCGAACCGTTAGTTTCGCGCGTTCGCTTTCGATCGTGCATCGTCCGTCGTATACAAATCACATTCTTGCGTTTACGTATAGAGTATATTCGTAGACGGAAGATTAAATAAAATGGTAAAATAAAGGTGATGCTCGAGGAAAGGAAGAAAGGAAAGAAGAGGGTTGAGATCGGTTGCGACGGTGCTGCTAGTTTAGTAGTTTTCATCCCTCGAGGTAAAAGCGCAAGCGCTAGTGTCCTTTCCCGAAGCTTGTACTCCACGCCAGTAATCCGTGGAATGCGAAGGTAGAAGGTGCTAGTTTATCGAAGGGACGCAGCAGGTATCTAGTGCAAATCTCCCTTGTTATCCCCGATATCGCGAATTATAGAGAGTAGTCGAATAGGTAACATTATTCCGTGACGCGTTATCCCGTTTCAATTCGTAATCCCCCGTTATTATTCACCGTTCGTTTAAAAAGTGATTAATATCGTTCGGTTACGCGTTATTAAGTTCAACTTTCGTTTAGTTTTTATTCCGCTGGTCGTTGCTACGATCATTAACGGTACAGGACACGTGTAGAGTCCCTAAAATTTTGTATCGCAACAAATAAACGATTGCTTCCCCTAATATGCCACAGGTTCACGTTTTTGTTCAATTCCCATAGATTTGATAGATCCGCAGCATGCGTACACGCGTACGATGAATAAATGGTTCGACCGATTCTTCGAATGAACGCAATAGTACAGATATAAGACGAGATTCCTGTAAAACAATAACAAACATATCCGGCGATGAACAAATAATTGCTAAATACGTCGCATTCTTCATTCCCGAGTTCTTTGCACGTCGTATTTGAATAATCGTACAATTGTCGCCGATCAACACTCGTCTTGTTGACATTTTCATTTTTGCTCTCTCTCCCTCTCTCTCTCTCTCTCTCTCTCTCTCTCTCTCTCTCTCTGTTTGCATGGTGACCAAAAAGAGTTAATGATTTTTTTATTTCTTCAAGTACAATATGTTCGCTTCGGGGAAATAGAAACGAAATAATTCACCGATGCGAATGTTAATAGTAAAGTAAAACAAGTTTCATTCAATTATCGATCCAAAGGTGTTCTACATCTCGTACGTAGGTATGTACGTATGCGTGTATGCATGTATGTACGTATGTATCCATCTATTCGTAAACGAAAGAGAATGTTCGGTAACGTAAACCAAAACGACGCTTTCACGCGATGAACCGATCAGGTTCATTTACGGTCTTACTTGATCACGATCGTGTCAACTATTATACCGCTATAACTTTAATCATACCTATCACTCGCGACGTTTCCTTTTTCTCTGGAAAAATGTTGAACTTCAAAATTCATCGTTTCGTCGTTGGAAGAACGTATTATTTGTGCGTAATCGTGAATTTGACACACAACTGGGGATGTACGTTACGCGTATGCCTATAGACAAGTATGAATCGTTGTATTCGGTACTTTGTTTTACAGGTAGAAGGACGAAGGAAATTATCATTAAGAACGGGAATAGAAGCGTAGCTCGACAGGATGAAGGCGTGCGGTTATTTGGACGAAGCAGCAAACATCTACGTCGGATGAGCGAAGCTTGATTAAAGTTAGCCAATTGACGAGTACACAAATGTCAATTACCGTGTCGTTCTTTCCCGGTGGTTTCGGTTAGTAGGACAAACATTGCGTTACCTGCTTTTGCAAACGTTTTATGAAAAGAAACGAAATAGATACAGAGAAGAGCGAAATAAGGTGAACGAACGAGGTTGATTACGGAGAGAGAGAGAGAGAGAGAGAGAGAGAGAGAGAGAGAGAGAGAGTGGGACTGCAAGAGACTAAATAAAAGAGCCTCGTGACGGAGGGGCTTCGCACGGCCCTGGCGCGACTGCGGCATTGCACCCCCACAGGGGGTTCTTTGCCGAATACACCGAATCCACCCTCCACCCCCGAGCACAGAAATCACGTGAGTATATAGGAATTAATAATAATATGAATGGATAAAGGAGATTTGTCATACGGGTATTGTGGTCGAAACAGGGATGTTTGGTGGACGGTCGCAGATCTAGCCGTAGAAACGGTAGCAGCGGCTCGAGAAGCAATGGGAGCGAATCGACAACAACGGGTGAATCGCAATCTCGTGGCTCGAACGCTGCGCATCGTCAGAATGGAACAGAGAATTCGCGTGAAACCGATTTGTTGTCTCACGCTGCCTCCGCGTTACGAAGATTGCACTTCAAGTCGGCGGGTGGAAGCCGAAGTTGCCGTACCGTCCCGAAAGTCGTGGTCATGGGGTCGAGCACCGCTTCCGAGACTACGATCAACACCAGCACCGATAGCGCTAACACGATGCTCACGATGGTAAGTCCGTGGTATGGTGGATTCGAGATGGATTCGAGATGGATTCGAGGTGGATCGAAGGAGGATGAGCAAAGAGAGACTCGATCGTAGGTGACGACCACCGATGGAGAGCAACCGGACGACAGTTTCGATCTGATGGACATCCCGTCGGAGATGTCACCACCCGCAGGATCGAATCTTCTTCCCGGTTCGAGTCCACCGGCGCTTCCGTTGTCTGGGTTGTCGACGTTGCTGCCAACGGCGGCGGCGGCGGCTACGGCGGCGCCGCCGTCACCACCGCCGCCGCCACCGCCTCCACCGCCACCGCCGCCGTTGCCGCCGCCGTTGCCGCCGCTACCACCGGCCTCCTCGAACGCGGAGGAGAAAGCGAGCCTCGGAGCGTCTAGCGTTTCGAATCTTCTCGACGAAACCGACGGTCCTCCGATCGACACGGTACCATCCGTTCGTACCATCCACGGTACCGTAAACTCTGGTAGGACTCCGCCTCTTCCGGACCTCCGAGCCACCGATTTCTTTAGGTTCGTACGGCTTCTCTCTCTCTCTCTCTCATCTCTTCGGACAAAAATAAACGATCGATCCGTTCTCCGCTCTCCTCTGTATTCTAGCACTCCCGTAAGGGGTTCGGTGGACGCTGGACAACCAAACGCGGATGGTCCGTGTTCGATGTTAACGCTGATCGTCGACGGAACGCGGCAAAAAAACGATGAGAATCGTGTGGACCGATCGGACGATCGAGCGAACAACGGTTCGGTTCTGGCCGGTGAGAAAACCGTTTACGGAGAAGGAAAGCCGTACGTGAACGTTACCACGAATCCTTTGGACGTGTCGGTGATAGGAGCACGCGCGACTAACGATCGATCGTCTCAGATCGAGCTGTCCACTGGTAAAATCAGTGGTGGCAAATGCCAAGGCAAAGCCGCCGGTAAGTTTATATCGTTCGCGTGTAATCGGTGCGCAGCTTAGCGGGTGGATTAACTCGATAGTTGTTGTAAAATGCGCGAAAATGAGACACGGTTCGCGGGCAACGAAATAGAAATGTAATAAAAGTAAAAGAGCGGATGATCTAGAGACACACCGGTTTCATAGTTATTCTCTGTTAAGAATATCAATTGTGTTGTTTTCTTTCAGAATCGCATCCCCTCGTTTCAACCATTCATTCATGGGTCAGGCTCTTTTTCCCGTTTTGCGCAATAGGTATAAAGTTGATTGTGCTCGAGTAATGCTTCGCGACCTTTACCGCGAAGTCGGGAGATCGCAGAACCGAATCCGCCGATTAAATACTATGATTGGTATCGACCAGTGGTTTTCTGCACGAGATCGGTATCGGTTTGCGAACTCTCGGGTTCGTATTGGTCCAATTCGTGGGACGCACTTCGCGAATTACCTCGTCATACTACACTTTTATTATAGTATTTGTATAGGTATTTGTATGCGCTTAAACATTCGAATAACAGGTAACTGGCATTCACATCTATAGCTAATTACTTGTATACTTTCGACTCGTCGCATCTTTACGAATTTTCGATTCCGCGTTTTTATTTTACCCATTGCGTTACGTTTCTTGCTTTCTCTCTCTCTCTCTCTCTCTCTCTCTATCTATCTATCTATCTATCTATCTATCTATGATTATCTGATTATCTATTTCTCTTCTCTTTCGGCTGATATGATACGCGATTCCTTGACATACCGTGGTATGTATATTTTTTTTCGCATATCGCATATCGCGTAAACGGAGAATTTGAACGATACGCGAGCGAGAAGGATCGAAACATGAAAATAGCGGCCGGAGAATACTTCGGGATCGGGCTGGGGGAACCTCGCGAAGAGAAGAGAACGACACGCAAACTCTTTTGTTACATCGCTCTATACTTCCGAAGCTTGAGAAGTATGCATGTTTTGCCGATTTTGCCGATTAGCTAAAGTAACGATACGTAGGTGAGAACGCCTCGATCGTTGTTGCAAGTCCCGCGAATCGAATTGCCGCCCCTCCCGCCCCCCCCCCCTCTTTAAACGCAACACCTTTTATAATTGCTCGTCTTCGTACCTCGAACAGCCCTAGTATGTTTTGCTCTGAATCGATAAATCGATGATACGTATTCTCTGACGAACCGTGTAACTTGCGCGTATCGATCGGTCGTCCAGCGTTGATGGTCTACGAATACACGTACGAGTTTTCGGAATCTAGTCGGACACGTACGGATATATATTCGCGCGGTGGTAATTTCGATAAAACGATAGATTTCCGTCAGAGCGGGCGGCAATTCTGCTGGAAAGATGCACGCGAATGCGTCCAAAGCTTGACACGAGCTTACGAAAAGAACCGTCCCCCGGTATCGCACGTTTCTCGGTCGAATCAACGAACGCTTTGCGATCGCGAACGATGATAAAGATGCGACGTGAACAATCAAAATGGACACGAACGGAAACGGAAATGGAGATGGAAATGGTGGCGATGGAGTTGGTGTGGAGATGGGAAGGAAAGAGAACGAGACGGGGAGAAAGAGGAGAAGAAGGGAAGGAAGGAAGGAAGGAAGGAAGGAAGGAAGGAAAGAAGGAAGAAAGTAAGGAAGGAAGAGAAAAAGAAGGAACGAAACGAATAAAAGTGTTTAATTCCGTGTTCGTTCGTGCGTTACGCAAATGCGAGAAGAAGGATATTGCGAGAACGAAGAATGGGGGGTGCGCGCAGACAGGAGTCGACGGGACGCGGGGATACGTGCGCGTGTCACGCTCGCGAAAAAAAGGGAGGAAACTGGTATAAAGAAACGAAAAGAGCGACACGACGATAGGATGATTGATACTTTTTTCTAGAAAAAAAAAAAAAAAAAATAAATAAATAAATAAATAAAAATAATTGCCGTTGAAAAAGTTGCAACGTTGACAGCATTGAGGAACGAACGAGATAACTTTGGATATTTACTTTCTAATACCGAAAAGGCGGGAACGCGAGTGGAAATAAGAGATCGACCCAAGCGGCAACGATCGTGGTGCAACAACCATCGCTGTCGTTGGACGGATCGACCGGGGCCGCAACGATACTGCTACACCCGGAGTTGGATGTTAGACGTCGAGAAGAAAATATGAGGCAATTATTGGACGTCGCGAACACTTTGACGTTACAGGAGATACACGATTTTGAGATGAGGTTGGTTATTCTATGCTGTAAAATTGCCTGTGAAACGGGATGCGTGCAACGAGCGATTTCGATCGTTACAGGTACGGGAGCCCGCATCACAGTCGATCTCAATCGGTTAAAACGCCCGGAAGTCGTTCGTCCGGAAGACCGAATTACTTGTGCCTGCCGCAACAGAGATCAAGGGTTGCGAGCATGCCGAACACCGGCGTGGAAGAAGAGTATTACAGGCTACGACACTTTAGCATAACCGGCAAAGGTGTCGTGAACCGCGGGGACTCGTTGAAAAGTCGAAGATCTCGCTCCAACAATAGCGTCGCTTCGAGTAACTCGAGGTGAGATACTTCTGTTTTCTTCGAACCCTCCTCTTTTCAGCTGGTTTTTGCTTCCCGTGAATCGGAACCGGAGATGAAAAAACTTTGCAACTTCGGACGAACGTAAGGAAAAGTAAGGAAAGTTATTGAAAGGGAAGAAGGATAAGGAGGAGGAGGAGGAGGAGGAGGAGGAGGAGAATTCCAGTCAGCTATTCTACTCTAAATCGAACGCGTGAGTTTACGTGTAGCATTAAGCATTTAAGCGACGTAGACACACGTGTTGGACCTTAGAGTAGAATCAAGACGCAACATCGATCTGCGCACCCGCATGGGCAGGCTTTCTCGTGCAGGATTCGCGAATTTTTGAAAAAAAACACACGACGCACGCGCTCGGAAGTAATCGACATTTACGTGCGATTGTTGTTTCTTTCTTTGCCGCCTTTCATCCTTTTATCGGTCTATTCGACGTGGTGGGCTGGCTACCAACGAACGGGCGGATGCAGCACGGAACATTTGACGGCTTCGTATCCTGGCTCGGCGAGGAACTCCGCAGCCGGCTCGTTGGCCAGTTCCCGCGAGAGCAGCGCGTCTCAGGGACCAACGCCGTACCGCGTTCTAATGTTGGGTGCCCCAGCCGTGGGGAAAAGCTCGTTAGTTTCTCAGTTTATGACGTCGGAATATCTTCACGCGTACGACACATCGATCGGTGAGTAGAAGCGATACACGACGCCGACGTGTTCGTTGTTCGTCGTTCGTCCTCTACATGTGTTTCTTTCTAGACGACGAGTCGGGGGAGAAAACGGTCAGCGTTCTCTTAGCCGGCGAAGAATCCGAACTGACTTTTATCGACCATTCTAGTGCCGAAATGACGGTACGTTGTCAATTCTATGCACGCACACCTACAGTTTTCGTTCTGTTCGATTATAATTAGAGAATTGAGAAATCGCGCGATTCGCGTCCGTGTTGATCGGTTAAAGCATAGAATCGCGTCTCGTACGATAACCGTGAAGCGTGTTAACTTGGAGCTTGGCGAGCGCGACACGGCGAGGAACACACAGCGTTTCGATTGACGATCAACGAGGCGTAACTATCGGTCAACCGTGAAACGGGCCACCGATCGATCGAACCGTCCAAGTATTTACCTGGAAGGTACGTATCCCTTCGCGGAGCTCGGCTCGGTCTCACCTTGCCCCGTTGCGCCAGCTCGTCGTTCCAATTTCTAAACGGCGGAATATTCCAAAACGGGAAGGGAGGTAAAAAAAAAAAAAAACAAACAAACGATGACGGAGTTTGCCGGTCGAGTCGGTACGACTAATGTTATTATTTCACCGGTTCCAATACACTAGCTAGACGAAGCGTTCTCAGTCACACCATTCTTCAAGTGGATCCCTTTTGCAGCCGGAAGCTTGCATAACCACGTACGAACCACACGCTTACTGCGTCGTCTATTCGACGACTGATCGAGCTTCGGTACGCGTGGCGGAAGAAGTTTTGCAAACACTTTGGCGCAGCGATTACGTATCGGCTCGAGCGGTAATACTTGTTGGAAACAAAGTTGACCTCGTTCGCAGTCGATTGGTTTCAACTGAAGGTAAGAGGCGCGGCCCTCTCGTCCGTGCTAGCTTATCGCTATTTAGCCATCAAATTTCTGCCACCCCCCCCCCCCCACCCCGATTCCCAAAAGAAAAAGAAACGGGGAAACAGAAAAGAGAGAAAATTTTCTTCTAAATGTTATATTTGCGCGCTACTACTGGTTCGCTTGTTATTTAAACGATTCGTTCCCCCGCCGTCTATTGTAGAAGGAAAATCTATGGCCACATCCTACGATTGCAAATTCATCGAAACATCCGTCGGAATCAATCACAACGTCGACGAGCTTCTCGTTGGTTTGCTCACGCAAATTCGGCTGAAACTTGAGAATCCTGAGAGAACGAGGGACCTATTCCGGAAAAGATCGCGAAAGAATCGTAGTAAATCACCTTTAGGATCTTGTTCCGAGAATAATTCGCCGAAAAAATATCGAGGTAGTCGTACAAGTACCAGTTTGAAAGTACGAAATCTATTAGGTAAGGTATGGGCAAGAGACAGCAAGTCGAAGAGTTGCGAGAACTTGCACGTTCTTTAACCGTTCGAATGAAGAAACGCGACACAGCTTTCTACCCTTTTTAATCGAGACGCCACCGAATAAGCTTTCGCGTTGCGATCTCTTCTTCTTCGTGTGCTCTATATCTTTCTTTCTTCGCTATTGTCATCCATCAACCAACCATCCCTCCATTTCCTACGCTCTCTCTCTCTCTCTCTCTCTCTCCCCCCCCCATCTCTCACACGTACACACACCCATCTCCTTCTTCTTTTCCCCATATGTACGCGTACACGCAACTGCGTAATTGGATTGTCTTGAACCAATTCCAACGCGGGGACCACTTATGATTTTTCTCTCGTTCGTTGTTTTCTGTATTTCGTGTATCTACTATCTTCCCTTACTTTGAGAACGAATCAGGAGAACGAACGCAGGGAGGGAAATGGACCAACGAACACGATCGACTTCGAGTTACGCCTTTGTCAGATTTCTAGTCGATCCATTATATCCGGAAATTGATAGCGTGATGAGCATTACGCGCGTTAAATGCCCGAGGGAGAGAGAAAATGCGTAAAAATACACAGACGGATCGATTATGTCCATGCATGTGTACGATATTTCGACATGTTTCAACGCACACGTGTCTCTGACAACAGGTGACATTTTCGTAAACACGTATGCACAACTAGACGTGGATGTGTACATAGAACGAGAAACTTTTGTATGTTGAACCCTCTTGTCTAAAGCAAAGGTATTCGATATGACGATAATTTATCGTTCTTTTCTTAATTCTGAACCGTCGACGAATACGAGCAGCGCGCGTTACCCATCCGCCGTTTTCGTACACGCCGTTTCGTACGCCGCGTTTCGTTGCTATGCTCGCTTAATCGATTCCTTTTCATTTTAGACAAACGGTTGTTACATCGTAGGAACCAAATACTGATCGAACAAACAAGCCGTACACTTGCGTCTTCCTTCCTTAAACACGTACAGTCGGTACACGGCTAAAAGTCATTCGAAACCGTAGATATTGTCTACTAAGTTCTATTAAACGATGGAAAGATGAATCGAATTGTCCGAATGTTGCATTAACGTGCAAAGAATCAAGCAAGAATATACATGTGCTTCGTGCTTTGAGACTCGCTACCTATCGTAGATCGTAGATTGAGACACTCGTTCGCGTCGTCGTCGTCGTCATCTTAAAAGGCGTAGAAAATTTTGCTTCAAAGTTTGACCAATTGAATGCAATCAAGAACAAACAGTACAAAAGAATGTCGCCTTACTTCATTCGTCGTCTAAATGATCCAAAAAAAAACGGAATAGACGGAAGAGGGAGAATGGATGTAAAAAAAGGTGGCAAACAGAGAGAGAGAGAGAGAGAGAGAGAGAGAGGGAGGGAGGGAGGGACAGAGCGTAATAAAGAAAAATACGAGATATAAGAGAAAGGAGAGGAATAGAAGAGTGTGAAAATACTGAAAATGTGTGCACGCGCGAGGTAGAGTGAAATTATGTTTCGTAATTATTTGCGATGCATTGAGGAAATTCATACAACGATCGTTACGGTTTACTAGTCGTAAAGGAGAGAATGGGAGAATAATGTATCGATCGTGCGATCAAGTTGTCGTTTACTTTCAAGTGACACGTGTACGGGCGAAAGCAACGATCGTTGCGCTAATTAATAGTCGACGATCGGTGAAAACCGGACCGACCGATACGTATTATCATTTTTCACGTGTTTGCGTTGGTTAGTCGATAGGCCAGAAAAACACTTTGGCGCGAAGCCAAAGAAATCGGTACTTAAAAATCACGTAGACGCGCAGTTTACGAAGCTTTGCATGCACGATGTATTTCCGAAAGATTCTTGCGGCAAATCGTATTATGTATCGTTATCTTATTATAAATAACCTTTCCCGTCCATCGTGTAATGAACATTTTTACAAACTGCGACAATTGCAATTTAGATCGCTATTACTGCGTGGCATCGCAACGAACGTATCGAGCATTCCGAGTACACGAATGACCATTTGCACAATTAGTCGTTAAGAGAATTATGCTACTTGTTTGTACGAACAGTTGTTGCGATTAGACTTCGTACCTATCGAAATCAACTGTGTCCTAGCCAGATTTAAACTTTTTCATTTGAAAGATACTTCGTAGTCGTAAAATTGGACCAGTTTCGGCTCCGAACGTTTCGAGTGTGAAAGTGTAACCGACCCTTTTTTTTTTTTTTCGATACGTTGATCGTGACATCAAACTACGCGTTAGGAATGTCTTGCAAGCAAATCGACGGCAGCTCCGTTCTGCAGCAGATTTATATGCCGAGAAAGATATCTAATCGCGCTGCCGTCGATTTAGCATTAAAAGTTAATCGTTTCATTTAAAAACATCTGCTCCGACCGAGTTAGACCGGTATGTTCTATGTTACGAAAAAGTTACGAACGTCTGCGACGCTTTTCAAAGAGAATTACGTCAAATTATCGTTTCGTCCAGAACCGTTTTACAGCGAACGAAACAGATCCTTCTTCTTCCGTACGTGTAACGTCCTTGATCTCTTCCGACGAAAAACCGTCTTCTGCTTTTCTCTCGATCTTGCGAACGACAAAGGCAGCGACGTTAAACGCCAAGAACATGCGCGTAATTTCGCACTATTATGGAATAAAACGTGTAAAGTGATGAAACGAATGAACGCGATAAGAAAAAATGGACGATTAATCTTCGGCTGAGTAAAAATGAAAGAAAGAAGAGAGAGAGAGAGAGAGAGAGAGAGAGAGAGAACAAAAAATATGATGTTCGGTAACGATTATCCGTCCATCTATGTAAATGTTCAAGTTTTCTTCGCGTGAGCGGTAATAGCGATTTTAATCGTGTAAGCTTCGCTCGAAGAAACCGATGAACTACGCGCACTGCCCTCGAATCTTTAAAGAAAATTTCGAGGAAGATGCAAACATGCGAACGGGACGAACGTCGTTGAACGTGCGCGACTATAGTGCACATGCGATTCGATACACCGACGAATATCCAAATTTTGCGGACCACAGCCTACCGATTAGAGGCAATCTCTTTCATCGATGTTATTATATCCTTGTAAGTACCCGTGTGCGTAGTAAAACCGCGCCAATTTTATTGTCTTTTATTGTTATTATTACATCAAACGTCATCGTTCACGTGCCGATCGTTGCTAGTTGAAAATTAATCTCTTATTCTACGGAGGATCGAGACACGACGAGAAAACGACTGTTCCCATAGTGCTCGTTATATCACAATTCATCGTCTCTTTTTATTTACATTTTCTATGGCTGTTACGTGCATTTAATCTAACCGAACAAAGTTATCGTTTTCTCGTTACTCTATCCTTATTGTGTAGATTTTGAATCATCCCGATTGATCGTGCCATCACCAAAGTATCAACTTTTCTATGTCAATATACTCGATTCCTTATGTTCATAATACATACAACCGACATATATGCGTATGATCAAGAAAATCGACGGATAAATTGTTAAAAGTACTTACCGAAGTGTTAGACGATGTTCAAACCTGCATATACGTATAGGCGTCCGATGAAAACTAGAACCACTGTTTTACAATCGTCCATTTCATTGTGCGATATTTAATAAAGTCTTGAAGAAAACATTACTCGAGAGAATAAAAGTCGTGCAAAATAATGCGAAGTTATGTGCGGCTTAATATAAAGTAAGCTAAAAAAAAAAAAAAAGAAGAAAAGATTACTGCACGTTGACGTGTTGCTCCGTTATAACTGTTACCTTTCATGAAAAAGATTTTTCAAAAAAATCATACGATATTTATATAGCCTGTATAGTTAGTTACGCGTACTCTTTAAAATATAAATGTACAAATCATCCTAGATGCTGAAATGAAACTGCAAATAATTTAATACAGGACGCATACGTCTGTGTTGCGTAAGTAAATATATTATTATAGAATAATAATTAAAACGCAATGGGATACTGCATATATTTCGATGTAAATTGTCGGGCGGTTGCTGCTCCGAGTAAATGATATCGCAGATAACTTCGCGTTACTCCCTAATTACGTATTAATTTAATGGGCTTCATGGGATGTTTGCTTCAACCGAGTATCTATGTGTCGGTAACAAAAGTTGCATCGATTTTAGGCTGTTCGCGAGGCACTGACGCAGACGCGAACGAGCAATGAAAAGTGATACCACTAAATAGAGCCACTTTTCATTGGACGAACGCTCGTCTGCGCTTCTAATTGGTGTTACGCGACTACCAAAATTGATGCAAATATTTCCAGATATATATCTCTATACCTACCGTAATATGTACGCGTATAAAGAGTATTAATAGTTTACTGACAGTAAGATGATACAAACATCCTATCTATATATCTATACCATGTACCTGCTTACATACCTATGTATAAATATATGCATGTGTGTAAGATAACCTGTCTCTTTCGCAGCAGACAGATGAATGGTTACATTCGACATACTTACATGCCTTTTAATTACTTGTTGTGACTTAACAATTGACCAAACATTTGTTTAAACCTGAGCGCGGACCGTTATACACGACTATTAAGGAATATAGCGCCGTACGATGGTAACAAGTAAAACATTAATCGTTTGTTCGATTTAAAACTTTTGCGCAGCTCGAACAATGGGATTTAACGATTCACTGTTGACCAATCACTTAATGTTGTATCGTTTCAAATACTGCAGTACGAGTGAAAGTAACCGTGTCTGCACGTAGAAAAGAAACTTAGTAAGGAGAACGAAAAGCATTTTCCCGTAGAATGAGACGGTTTTATTAGATTTTTTTCTGTACGCTCCTCTCGAGTTGCTTTTCTTCTTCGGATAGGCTCCAAAATTTTTCTTTCTTTTACGTTCGCGGTTCTACTGGTTACCATGTCAAAGTCTGACGCACCAAAATTTGTAACCGCACTCTTCTCATTTAAGGGAAAGAACAACGATGAAGTATGTTTGATTTTCTGATTTATCGTTAAACATATTTTACCTCCAAAATTAGTTTTTCCAATGCCAATCGTTGCTATACTTTTGCTTCAGTTATGTTTTAAGAAGGGTGACCTGATAACGATAACGCAGACGGATGAAGAAGGTTGGTGGGAGGGTACGTTGAACGATAAGACAGGATGGTTTCCGTCTAATTACGTCAAAGAATGTAGGGTGCCAGGTATAAAAACGTTCGCCAGAACTATATATTTTAAACGCCGCGATAACTTGTAGAGCTTATCGAGAATAATGAGACGGGGTATGGGGGTCAATTTTTTGTTCAAAGAGAACAGCGTTCTAGCTGTCAAGGTTTCACCTGAGAAAGTACTGCAAGAATCGCACGCGCATCAGAAGCTTAATCGTGAGATCGTGTTGAAGGACATAATGGACTCTGAAAGAGTGAACGTAGCGGAATTGCAAGGATTGATCAATAATTTTTTGCATCCTTTAGAATCTGCTAATATGTAAGTAAGCGTTATAGCGATAAGTAAGTAAGCGTTAAAGTATTAAAAGCAAACGTCGATACGCATTTTGAATCTAGACTGAACAAGGAGGAGTACAAACAACTGTTGGGTAACGTGCACGAGGTGCTCGAAGTACATCAACGACTCCTGTCCAACTTGGAGACAGCTATGACGCAAGGTTGCGCTTCTAGAGTTGGAAATCTCTTTCTAACGCTTGCACCGAAAGTAAAGGCTGTCCACACGATATACTGTGGACATCATCCACGGGCTGTTTGTATTTTAGATCAGTATAGGTATGGGTGTCGATGATAAAAATATTATAACAAGAGGTATAAATGTGACGATGATGTTAGGGCATGTTTTTCAAAGTAAAACTGTTTCTCTCGCAGGGACGAGTTGAATGAGTTTATGGAACGTAGTGGCGCTATATCGCCGGGTATATTAGTGTTAACAACCGGGTTAAGCAAACCGTTTCGAAGATTGGATAAATATTCTGCCATGTTGCAAGAATTAGAGAGGTATACGGAGAAAAATCATCCCGATAGAGGTGATACTCAACGCAGTATAGCTGTGTACAGGGAAATAGCGGTGAGTCAACGAAATAGTGGTGTTAATTGTAACCGCGCATGTTGTGGACACGGTCTCTTCATATACAGGATCGATGCGCGTCCATACGCAAACAACGCGAGCTGGCGCTTCAAGTGTTAACTAGTGGTATTAAAGGGTGGGAAGGAGAAGAATTGAGCTCCCTCGGAGAAATTCTATACGTTGGATCTGTTGTTTTGGCAAGTGGAACCACGGGACTCGATCGTCGAGATAGATATTTTGTTCTTTTTCCTACTACTCTTTTGGTTCTCGGTGCAAGCCCAAGGATGAGCTCCTTCGTCTATGAAGTATATTTCGAATCTTTTCATCTTTTTTTTCTTCTTTGAAATATTCAGTATTCGTTTTAAAGTTAATTCGAGTTTACTCGAAATATACGTTTCCTGCGTTCGTAGGGTAAACTTCCTTTAACAGGTATTACCATTACTCGGACAGAGGATACCGATGATGTAAGAAATGCTTTTGAAATTACAGGCAAGAAATAACGATAACTTTATTTGTTGTCGAATAAAAAGTGAAAACGTCGTTTAATCTTAAACAAACATTTACTACTGCCATTAGGACCGATGATCGAGAGTATACTCGTACTTTGTGCTACTAAAGAGGATCAACAACGGTGGATTGAACTTTTGATTCAGGAACAAACAACAAACAACAGTCTAGTGAAATCGTCAACGATATCACGCGTGAGTTACAATTTGTCTCCATATGCTCGACTCTCAAGGTATTTCGCAAAGCTAGTCAAGAAAAAGATTATACGTCCTGAACTTTTGAAAAAACTGCTCTACTTACAATACGTCTTGAAGCCAGATATGAGTAATGTGAAAATGCGAAAGGCTAATGTTACAAGTTACGTCTTATATCCTGTGCGCACGAATAGCGAGGATCGTTGTTCCAATGACTCTCGAGTAGCGAGCTTCGAGCTGAATAAAATGAAAAGGGAGCCGTCGGTAGTTGGAACGGCGATGTTACGTAAATCTACTATAATTCTCGATGTAAAATATGCAACAGGAGATATTGATCTCAGCACTGTAGGAATAAGAAATGGCTCCTCTTTAACGGAACCCGAATCGACAGAAAATAGTATACGTGAGATTAGTAAAAGCTTGCCACCCGTTGGCGTTCCAAGTTCCTTAACTGCTGATTCCATTGATAATAATAATGTAAATAACATCATCGTTGTTGACGGAGGACCGATTTGTCAATCGCGGTTCACCAGTCTTTCTCGTTCATTCCCAGTCGGACGTGATAAGTTTCATCGAGACTTTCGTCTCGCCGAAATAAAGGGGCACGTTGGCACAACGATAGCCAAAAATTGTTGGAAGAATATTGCATTCGTTCGCGAACAGTCTACGACCACGGATGCTGTGCAGCATCCGGTGGTTCATACGCGATTTCAAACGTGTCAAACTCCAGAAACGTTTGAATTTGGTTCTCAAGTGAACGCCACTAGCCTCGGGTCGTCCGATTCGGGAATGGCTGAAAGTTATCGGTTAAATTCCTCTGAAATCAATTCTTCTTGTAAATCATATACATGCATTGATAACAAATGTGGCACGGAATGCCCTATAACATTTTCCTCTGGCGAAAGTGAAAACGATGAGAATAATTTTGAACATCAATGCGTTTGCACGTCGCCTTTCGAGTCTACTCCCAGAGATAGTACTCGCTTGTCCGATATATCAAAACACATGAACAATACTTTGAACTTTTCGGTCTGCGATACCATCAGCACAAGAGTCGACAATTGCAACAACGAATTGCCCGCGAGCGAAATGCAAATGCAAGGAAATACAATTCGTGTATCTTTGGATAAACGTGAGCATACGATGCAACGAAGGTATACAGAACCTATACCGTACACGCATCAAACTATTATACGACAAGTTGGGAAAAAGACGATTCGATTAAACGGTCCAGCCGTTGAACATAATTGGAATGGAACGAATCAAATTTATACATCAGGATTATACGCCCATTGGTGGTTGAAGAAGTCTATACCATTGTCTGGATTTTCGGAACAAGGCAAGCTTCCATGGCATGGCTGTTTTGTTTTTTTTTTTTTTTTTTTTTTTTTTTCTCTCTCTCTCTCCATACTTTCGTTTAGTTAATGTTTTCATTCGTTTTGCTACTAATTACATCTTACTATGTGTATTATGCTCACACTCACGCACATTCACGCGCGCGCATAACCGCATTATATGGACGTGTTCACATGCACGTACAGATAAGTACGATTGTACGTGCGCTTTCGTTTTACAGCCATGTTGTGTGAAGTAAGCTCTCGCTTTGCTAATAGCGATTCGATAGTTCGTTGAATTCGAATTGAAGGAAATCCATCTCAATTTATGTAGACCATTGTTTTACTTACGATATCTCTATGTCATTCATTTAGAATATTAACGTGTTATGATAAAGCATGTTTCGAAATTGATTTTGTTTTAATTAAAAATCCGATTAAATTTTTTTATTTAAACTCGTTTGTACGTTAAACTTATAAGATTTTCATTCAACAGAACGAGAAACAACAGCAGCAGCAGCAACAACAACAGCAACAACAGCAGCAACAACAACAACAACAACAACAACTACAACAGCAACAACACAAATCGACTGTGGAACATTGTCCTCCTCTAGAAATTAGAATACCTTGGAGCATCACCTCGTTACGACCAGCAGCACCTTTCTATACCTTCAGAGCATTTGGTAAAACTGATACCAATTTGAATTTATCACGCGCATCGCGGTTCTGCAGTCTTGAATTTATAACTCGAAACTGAACTTTATGACGTGTATCATCACACAGATTCGAAGATTGATTAATTTTACTGATTACAGACGAAAAACAATTCGAAGAGGATGCGATCATATTAAAGGTGATCGAGGCGTACTGTTTCTCTATAAATTCTAGATTCACTGTACACTCTGGAGAATCGACTTGTAGGTTGTAGATTTCACTGCTGGTTTTGAAATTATAACAATTGCAAACATAGTAATGTTTCTATGTATACATGTCGTGTTTTATATTTGGATTTTAGCAATGCTGGAATACGATTCGCACAAAACACCAAGCAGAACATCTTTGATGAATAACCGGGGTAATTTGGATTTTTATAGTAATCGGTAAATAAACACCTTATATGTACATATATATATGTACATATATATATGTATATATATACATATATATGTATGGGTAGTATATGTACAGGTAGACTGGATGAACGAATCTGGCGTCTCGCGTAACATTAACACAAACGCATGTCAAACTTCGCTATTCGGCCGTTGTTTGTGTTAACGTCCCACAAGATGGCAGAATTGTTCAAATACGATATCATTCTAATACGAGTGACGATACATATTCATTCCGTGTAGGATATTATCAGAAACTGTTAGAACATTGAAAAGTCAAATGACGGATTTGCAGTCGCAGATGTCATTGTTGACGAAACAGCTGGATGAAGAGAGAAGATCACGACTTTCTTTAGCCGCTACGGTAAAACGTAGCATTGGCATTGCTGATGGATCGGTGCCTTGAATGTTTCCCGTGTGATAAACAGATGTATTCTTTAATTGTAATCGTTGAACTTGCGTATAATTATATTTGTATTCTTTAGTTAATTCAATCTTGTTTGCACAATGGGAATGTTCCGTCTGTAAATTTTCTCTAGTGCCATCGTAATAAAAAAAAAAAGTACGATAATAAATAAGAACGGAGAATGTGAACGAATAATTCAGATCTCTTGTTTCTCTTGGATACCTTGAAAGTTGTTGAACAAAAATAATTTTCGCATCGTCGAACATAGATTGAACAGTTTCAGTGAAAACTTGAAACATTTTAGATTACGATTATCAAATCGATGACTATTAATCGATAAAAATATTCAATGTTCATCTTGATTTATTTTTAATACGTTCCAATTCGTTTACTCTGCTTCGTGCATGTTCTAGCCTATGCCATGCCATTTGAAGTACTTTTTGGCTAGCATATCCGGATCCTTCGTGCGGTTGCCCTGGAAAAGTCGAACGTAACAGCTTAGATGTATATAGAATGGACGATGACACTTTTGTATGGTTAAACGACAGTTTACCGGTAGAAACTTGAGTCAAATAATTAATTTGTTCGCTCAATTTGGACTCCACGTGTCCTAATGTCTTTAAAAATTGCTGGGTTTGTGCTTCGGCTTGTTTTAAACTGGACTTTTCCTTGCTAAGCTCCACAAACGCTTGGCCTAGAAAATGTGATAGAAGTTGTTGTTTAAGAGTACATGCGAATTATAGTCGGGCACATCAGAGAAATTCTGCTTAAAGAGAAGAAATAAATAGTTGTTCACCGGCGCTTTGCAGGCACACGATAATATCTTTTTCGATCGTTTCAAGGATCTGTATTCTCTCCATTGGTGGTGTCATTGCGCATTAATTTTCAACGATCAATTTTATGCGTTGGATTAAATGCGCGCGTGCGTATAAATTTAGAAAAATGAACGAAACACTCGGATAAGCAGAGCATGTGGCAGCTTTAAGCGATTCCATAACCTCGAACCTAACCGAATCTAATTGGAAGTACCAGCCGGAAGATGGCGCTATACGAGACACGTGCAGACGCAATGTTTGTTTGAAAGGAGAACCACGAAGAAGAGATAATAAGTAAGTAATTTTTATTCTCATACAAACAATTGAGAATAAAACAACGATGAACAATTTCTAAAAGTTTAAACTTAATAATTACTCATCACTTTGCACGTTTGAAGGAATGGAAGTAGAGGGAAACGTTTGTTATTATTTAGCCAAGGATAATGGTATCGTCGGTAAGGAACTTGTATTCGGGTATTTCCAAGTTCGTGGGTGCTGGTCCTTTGCGTACACGTCCAGCTGCATCGAAATGAGATCCATGACAGGGGCAATAAAATCCACCGGGTACAATGCCAGCGTTTGGAATTGGTACGCAACCAAGGTGCGTACAAATTCCAATGACAATCAACCATTCCGGTCGTTTGGTTCTATCGTCATCGCTTACAGGATCCCTTAAATCGGCGATATTTACCAACTTTTCTTGTTCTATAATAAATGGAGGACTGGAAAGATATATGCGTGTGTAGATGACTGCGCGCTCGCACGTGTGTGTATCGTCTCACCGATGGTAAACGAAGATTGGT
This sequence comes from Xylocopa violacea, assembly GCA_963969225.1. Classification (NCBI taxonomy): domain Eukaryota; kingdom Metazoa; phylum Arthropoda; class Insecta; order Hymenoptera; family Apidae; genus Xylocopa; species Xylocopa violacea. Next base: position 32,369,672 of record CAXAJV010000006.1, on the reverse strand, counting down.
TTACCACGCCACTTAAATATCGACACTTTTCCCACCGTTATGTCTCGTAAGCTAATTTCGATCTGTGCTTCTACCAAAACATCACGCGACGGGGACAGAAATTGTACGTAATGCAACATGTGAGACTTGAATCCGTATAGCGCAGCAACTCCGGCCACTAAATAGAGAATTGTGTCATTTTGCTTGTTTCGATATAAACTGTACGCGTGTTAAACGGTAATACATTCTAAAACTGAAGTAAAAACTGAAGAAAAAGAGAAAATAATTTTCGCAAGATTTTTCGCAAGTTTGAAGGTTAAACCGATTGAACGATACGATGAAAATGTACCGAAAGACATCGCGTAAGTTGTTGTTTTTCGTTGATCGATGCTTCGCACAGCCGACACATTTGAACTTTCGAGTGATTTTCGACGATGTTCTTGAAAATTTGCTTTTGGTAAATCGGTATGTGCGAATCTATTTTTCAAACAGAACGTCAGCAGACTCGCGTTCAAACAGTTTTCAAACGATCGTATCGATACCAAGAAACGTGACATTTTTCGCTATTTCGTTTTGATACTAATGATTGGAGGTTAACTTTCTTTCTCTCTCTCCCTCTCTCTCTTTCTCTCCCCCCCCCCCCCTCCCTCCATCCCTCTCCTTTTTTGTCTTTTCAACATTGTTTCTCAAGTCTCTGGCAAAATCTCGGGTATAGATACCAAAGGTAACGAGAGGTCCTTTGTTCGTTCGTTTAGGACTACCGTCCAGTTAGTTTGTTTTTCATCGCGTGAGATTCAGATTTTTCGATGATCAACCGCTGAAAGTAGTCCAAATACCGCCATGTCATCCGACTTTTGTTTCGCACAATTTTAAAGCAACTCGACAACTTGTCGACTCGGCAACCGATCGCTGGTCCATCGCACGACGCAGCTATGGATGAAGAGCTTCCGCCCCCAGGATACTTACCGTGAAAGAACGTGTTTTGCTTGGACCACCGTGAAAGAGTTGACAAATTTTGTCACTGTAAAAAGGTTAGGTTAAATTGGGTTTAACTATGCTTGATATGGTGCACGAAGCAAACGTTTGCTATGGATGTACCGGGTAGGTAGGCGAAGCGTGAATCTGAGAAGCAACCGTCAGCCATTATTGCATCTACGTATCGCGATGTACCTTTAGCACAGTCACTATCTTATGTTTCGTGTCGAAAAAAATGTGAAACGCGTTTTGATGTGACATTCGATTTCACTTACGTAATTGTTGGTATTTCCACTTACGCGAATTCAGATTACGTTTTAATGAGATTTACACTAGAAATACGTTCGCAAAGATACAGTTTAAATATAAATTGTATATACGCTCTCGGGACAAATATTAACCGACGTTAGTTATCTTTTAATTTATTTGTATGTAGCATGTGCTGATTTGATATCGCCATAATCATTTTATATTTAAGATAAGGAGTACTGAAATAGGTGCTGCACACTTGTGTATATCGCATTATGAGCATACAAGTACCTTCCGCTGAAAAGAAGTTATTGAAATGGAAATTTTTTAAATAAAAGTTTACACACGTGCGTTGTATAAATATTTTTTTCTGAACTGTACACGCGTGTACAAGTTAATCTTTTCGTTTCATAGATTAATAACTGGTTGAATTCTGAAATAATTTACATCTTTGAATAATATTGAATTTCACGATTTAAAAAACGGTCAAGCGGTCAAGCGGTCAAGCGTTCGCCGAACACGAGCGAGAACGATCATACATTGGTCGACGAGGAATACCGTATCGAATGAAATTGAACGCGCGATTAATGTTTAAAATAAATTTTACAGCTCGAACAACGAAATTTAACGATTCGTTGTTGAACATAAGTAAGTGTTGTCGACCGTTTGATGTTGTATCGTTTCGATATCCGCAACACGAACAAAGCTATACATAGGCATAAAAGAAAAACGAAAAGTGCTTTTCCGCAGAATGAAACTACAATTAGATTTATGAAGTTATAATTATGAATCGTGCAAAGTGCTCGACAATTATATATTTATATAGATGCTTTTCTTACTATCCAAGTTGTGCAACATAAAACCAGCAAAACATGGGGGGAATTCCACTTGCGGTTATCGTATCGGCGAATGTAACCATATATATATATATATATAACTGTGAGACAAAAGGTACCGATACAGTATTTTGTTCGCAATCGCAACATCGAATTGTACGCACCGTCGAGGTTGGCGTGGTGTGTCAGATACGGAGCTGCAGAGTGAAGCGAACGAACACGCGTGGAAATGTGTGGAAAATTGGGTGCACTGGGATTCTTGTTAATCCTCGTGGATCTTTCGTATCAGGTACAGCCGAGATCTTATTGATTGAACGAGTTATACCACGCTAAATCTATATACGTAATTTTGATTCTTGTTAATGCATTTAAAACAGGCAATCGAACAAGACTGGTCGAATTATTATACTGCAGGTGTAGTAGAATTTTCACCGATTTATGCGGACAATGCAGCGGTAACCTTAAAAAAGAACACCGACGCGTACGTTAAGTACATAGAGAAAGCGAAACAACAGGTAAGCTGCATTTATCTGATTCCTCGTGTCGGTTTCAGAGTGTCTTGCAATAAGATCGGCTCGAATAGATCTGCAGAGCGGCAATTTGATATTTTTGAGAAACTTTTACCTGGTTTACAAGCGAATGCGGTCCTGTTTTCTTTTTTTTTTTCAGCTGCGCAAGAAATACCGTTACCTGCGCGACAATACAACTATTACATGCATTGCGCACGCGCTGTTTCGATACAACCTTAAGACCATAATATATATTAATCGATAATGCGCGAGCATTCTTAACGGATAAAAGTATTCGCTTGTAATGATCACTGATTACGTGCCGACACATAATGATTCAATTATACGTATTTTCTTTGCGGATTATTCATTACGCGGCGAGTTTGGCAATGTTTTGGTTGGCAAATTTCATAGAACGCTGACATCGTCGTATTTCCGGAAGATGGATTGACGTCGCTCAATATGCCTGATAGATCGCGAATGGATTCCTGGACGACGGTAGTTCCTTCTGTTCTAGACGAATATACACCCTGCTCAGGAAATGCTGTCAACGTTAGCGAAGTGAGAGCACCTATATGAATTTACATAAGCACATAGACGTACACCGAGTCTGATCCATCCCTAATTTATCGACATTTTTCTGGTATAGAAAGAGGTTAACTTGCGAAAAATACAAAATTGTATTGTACACGATTTTAATAATTATCATGAAAAGATAGAAACTCGTATCACGATAAATGTCGATAAATTAATTTTCCACCTATCAACCGTCTGAGCTGAGCATGCGTTAGCGTCAGACGCTGCTAAAAAATCGATGAGACTCGGTATACATACTTGTATCCGATCGTTTAAAATCGTCTTTTATCCATTGCCTATTACTTCGTAGACGTTGAGGACGTTGTCGTGTGCAGCGCTAAAAAATCGTATCTACGTGGTGATAAATATTGCGGAGAAGGAATTTTGCGAGCCCAACGGCGATCAATGTTCAGACGGTATACGTTACTACAATACCAACGTTGCGTTCGATCGAACGGGAAAAATAATTGCCAGGTAATCGTCGGTGAATCAGCGATTAATAGCAAGATTAACAGTAATAATCCTCGTTGTTCTTCTGTACGAATAGATATCGCAAAGTGAACCTTTATATGGAATGGCGATTTGATAGAACAAAGTCACCGGAAATTGTCGCTTTCGACACCGATTTCGGCGTAAGATTTGGTATCTTCACATGCTTTGACATATTATTCCCCGTACCAGCGTTGAATTTGACTAGAATAGAAGGAATTTCGAATATCGTATTTCCAACCGCCTGGTTCTCGGAAATTCCATTTTTAACGGGTCGGTATTACTTGTACGCGATAGTAAGTATGTAGACGCATAGAAGAATGAAAAATTCCGTTTCAGCCATTCAAACGCAATTCGGATGGTCCTTTGCCGAAGACGCGAATCTACTTGTGGCTGGATATCACCAACCAAATATTGGAAACGCCGGAAGCGGCATTTATTTAGGTAACTGCAACTCGCCGAAACTTAGTATCTGTCCTTCTGGGAATTAATTCACCGATATTTTCGACTTTTTAGGTCGCAACGGAATAGCTAACGTGACAATGACTCGCAACCCTGAGAATCGGCTTTTGATCTCTCGAGTCCCAAAAACGACTCGCTCCAAGACAAACGGAGCAGCAGTGTGTTCCACGTCCGTGACAGCGGACACGAAGAAGAAAAGGGGAAAAGAAGAAAAAGGGAAAATGTTTTTCTCTCGCGAGCAATGCGCGGCGAGAACTCACGGTATTGCGGACGCCTTTTACGAGAGCGAAAAGAAAGGAGACGCGGTCGATTGGATACGTTTGTTACACGATAACGTTACGACGTTTGAATCTCTTCCGTTAAACATTTCGATGGACAAAAGTATCTGTCAGCACAACTTTTGTTGCCACTTTCATGCTCGTACGGTCATCTCTGATCCGTCCTCTACGGTTTACCGCGCGGTAGTCTACAACGGGGTCCGCATCTACGGTACCGAAGTAGAAGCTGGTGTACGGCTGTGTGCCATAATACAATGCTCCAATGATTCGATATTCTCTTGCAATTCTGTTGCTCAGTCTAACGTCACCTTTACCGCCTTAACCGTCACGGCAATGTTCGGTGACGATTATTCAAAGATTTTGGCGATGCCCAGCATGCTCCAGCCGTCGCTGTTGCCCCTCGAGCACTGGACGTACGAGGAACGCGTGGATGGGAAACGAACTAACTTGACGGTAGCCCTAAACGAACCGACAAACGATCTCGTTACCTTTGGTATCTATACCCGAGATTTTGCCAGAGACAAATGGAATCGCGATTAATACAGCTATTTAAATAAGAACAGAAATACTTTTTAAATAAAACATTGAAATCCATTGACACCAGGTGGACTGTATTATTCATTCCGGCAAGAATTTGGACAATTGCGAGTCTTCTTAAATAATTAACAATTTTGCAGAGAAGAATTTTCGCAACAGGGTTTATTACAACAATAGTTTCTACTTAATTGGTACTGGAGGTGCAGTGCGAAGGGATAACGTGTTGTAATCTGCACAAGGGTGTGCCATAGCTATAGCCTAGGTGTTTTGCAGAGGGTTGAGGAGGTAGATCGCGAGTTCATACGTATACATATATACAATGTAGGTGTATATATACGAGTGGAAAACTGGCGGGGCCGCGATGGTGGGGGTTGGGAGCCGTGAAGCAGCAGCAGTGCGTCGCGACGTTGTCTGACACACGGTTGCTGTTTCTCTCCTATCTCAACTTTTTTCTAGCTCTGTTTAGTAATTAAACTCTCTCTCACTCTCTCTCTCTCTCTCTCTCTCTCTCTCTCGCGCCTCTCTTTCTCTCGTCTCCCTTTCTCAATCGCTTAATTTCTTTCTTTTTGTTGCTTTTCGTTAGTTCCATCTCTTGCATGGTAAACCCCTATCTCCTCCCACCCTTGTTCATTTTCTGTTCCTCTCGTAGTTCCCTTTTCTCCCAGTTTTTGCTCTTTTGTCTATTATTCCCACTCTTTCTTTTTGCGTATGATTATCATTTCCGGTTTCCATACGAATTACTTCTCTACGCCTTTGTTCATTTGGTTTCGTTTGGCTAGTTATGTTCCTTTGTTGGCTACGTTTTTTGTGAACGACGCGAAAAGAGAAAAAGCGAACTGCAACCAATAACAAACACCATCACCGTTGGAACGCACGGTGTTCAGTGAAACATCGATGTTATCCATGTCGTTCGTCTAAAAAACTGTCTTTTAAGTAGCCTGCGATAGAATTGCGAGCAACAGAGGGCAATTTTCTCCTCTGTTTTGGTGAGTATTTCACTGAATTCGGTTCCTTTCTTTCCGCATCGGTCGTTGTTCACCTTCGCTAGAAATCAAGCGTGGCCAGTCGTCAATCCGGGCCGAAATTCGATTCACGTAGGTTCATCAATTCGTTTATTTTGCTGCAATAGTGTGGAGAATCGGGTTATAGAATGTTTGATATCACCGGAGATAGGAATCGTTTGAAAAAATGAATCGCGGTAGGTGTTCGTTAGTAGGTGTCTACTCGCGGTGTCTTCGCGCGTGTCTATGGGTCGAGTGTAACGCATATAGGTTCTAATAACGAGAGAATAGGAGAGAAACGAGGAGAGGGAGAGAAGTTTATGCTAATTGTTCGTTCGATGATTGACTTAACCTACTCGACAGTTTCTCATCGAGGTTGACGGCTGTTCGGTGGCAGCTCTCGAATGAAATACGATATAGCCAGACGACAATGCGATAATTTGGGAAATCTATCGAGCGTTATTCGTCTGCCATCGCTACGTCTTCTACGTATCGAGTATCGGTCAAGGTTTCTATTAGCTGCTAGCGATCAAGTCGAAGCAATTCTTTTACGGTTTTTAACAAAATCACTCGAGCAGACACGTTTCTGAACGTCGACGACGCTTGTAGACATCGTTTTAATGCGGATCGAAGTTATTTGGAAAATTTCGGCCCAATTTAGTAAGACAGATGTTTGGAATCGAATCGAAATGCAAACGAGAACTTACCGAAGCATGGAAAAGCATATTTGCACGAGAAGGAGCTTTCGTTAAAAAATAATCGCAATTTGCTGGCATACCGATAACAGTCGAGGATAACAAGTTCCGTTTCGAACAGATTAGAGCGGAGGGAAGTTTCGTACTGATTTTAAAGCCGTTGAAATTTCTGCTACCTACAATATGTATCGTAGATACAATCTTCCTCGAGGTCCTTGCGAGGTACATAAGCGTTCCTGTGTTTTGCGACGTAAAGACTTTGCAAACTGTTATGCGCAAAGGCGATTCGATCTCGTCTTGCTAGCGGACTATTATTATTATTATTATTAACGCAGTAATCGATTATTAAGCGGATCAGTGAATTTGTACGTGGTCGGTTAAACTCTGGTTGTGCCGTGATCGTGGATTAAAAAGGTGATGCACGTCTGACGAGACGTGTCTTAGATGTCTGTGATAGAAAATGAAATCGTTCATACGTATACGGGTGTATGCATTTACTTGAACGCGAGTAACACGGGAACAAAATTATAACCCTAGCTAACGTTTTCCAACTCGGGAGATAATCGTCTTAATCAATTCCCTCTCGTCTCTGTTCGCACGGAAATTAATCGCCGCATTGTTTATTTCTGGGTTGTCCTCGACAAGCGTCACCCTTCCTTATCCGGAAAGCGGAAAACGAGCTTGAAAACAGGAGGAGCAAAGGGCAGTCTTTATATTTATTTTTAACTACGATGCAGCGCATTGTTGTTAACGCTTGTTTGTGCTCGCATATAATTCCGAATTAGAGAGAGAGAGAGAGAGAGAGAGAGTAACGTACGTTCCCTGACAAAAAGATAGCACACGAGCAATTAGACTTTTGTAGACTGTTGCTGCGGTTGACAGGAATATCAATTTTGAGAGGAGATAAAAGAAAAATATTGCTCATCGCTGCGACAAAGTATAACAGCAGGCTTTCCTTCCGTCGAATAGAAATTGTCCATGCGTTTCGTACAAGTATCGTTGAATGCGAACGAAAATTAAAGAGAAGAAAACTGTCGTTCCGATCCATGAAATGTTTCGACTACGCCTACGGCCACGTATAATTATATCCATTGTATAATAAAACACTCGACACGGAAGATAGTAAATCGATAAATTGAATTTATAGGGTACGCTATCTTTTTGTCGCGGTAGTCGGTAAAGCATACCACCTCGCGAAATATTTGAATAAAGATTTCTCTATTGAAGGTTGCTTGGCATGGAGCGAAAGGAGATAATTTTAACGGCAGTTTTCGGAACGTTCGGAGGTCTTGCCGTGTTAGTGGTTTTCGGTGTGGCTGCCTGGCTTTATCTACGAGCAAAAAAATCGAAACAACGAAATGGTGTTCCCGAACAGCAGAACGGACGCGGGGGTAGTTTTAACAATCATCGACAGGGGAAATCGACGAAAAAAAATGGTTTTTTGAATCTCAGGACTCCTTTAATTAGTACCAAATCTTTCGGGTAAGCATAGACTTTAAACGATTCGATTATCTTATTTACGAATATTTCTTTTTTTTCATACATATACATATATGTATATATATATATAAAATTTTGTAACGATTAGAACGTAAATGAAAGCGAGGTAACGTAAGGAAGAGGGCGAGAAAGCATATTCGTTGAATTGTCGATTGGTTGGTACAGCAGGTCGTATCACCATTCCCTTGTTACCGATCGAGAAAATAGTTTACTCGTACATTCGAATTTATCGACAACGGAGAACTTGGTATTTTCTTACGATCGCGTGAATCTCGTTGGTACAACGATATTAATGATCGATTGGTTTTCTCGATTTCTACGCGATTCTCGATTCGTTCGAGTTTTGGCAAGCTTCGACAAGTTCGGTGACAAATGGTTTTATGCATTTCGAAGCGATATCCTTATCGATTGACCCGCGTTTTACAGCGTCGACGTTAATTGTTACGACGTTATGATTAGCGATAATCGAGTGAAATGAAACCGAGGAATTTCCGAACCGATCGAGAAAGTTGAGAAAAAAGTCAGAACCGAAGGGAAATTGGAGAGGTTACCCACTATAAATTCCGTAATATCCAACAAGGTGCCAATTGGAAGGTTGCCAAGTAGTCTGGTGTTTCGCAGCACTTAAATCGGTGAAACGCAACAGATATACCACTTGTTACGTTGCATGCCTACACAACTGTTTTCTTTTACTGGAATCTGTACGATCGATTACGAACGTTGGTTATTTCGGTGTTTAAAGAGAAATGGAATTCCCCTTGACATTGTCCTAATATTATAGATACATTAAAACGGTGTGCGACCAGAAGAACGAGAACTAAAACTGTTTAACGACACGTGGACACGAGGAAAGGAAAAGGCGAAGGGTGGTGGTCGGTAAATGCGAACAATGTTTGAAGAGAGTATGTATTTTAGCAGACCGTAGAAGGGTGAGCGAGGGGAAATAATGTTATAGGATGGCGTTGGCGTTGGCGTCGGCGTCGGCGTCGGCGTCAATCGCGGCGGGGATATGAGATAGGAAAGATCGGAGTGGGAGTGTAGAGTGCGTGGTGGAAGGAGGACACGGTGGTAGGAGCGGAAGGAAGAAGAGGATGCAGGACGAACAGGACCAGGTGGGGATTCGTTATAGGGGTAGCAGTAGGATTCCGGGGGTTGAAAGCAGCTGAGAGCAGTGTACCGAGTAGGTCATACCACACAAGATAGAGGTAGTTCGCGTACAGTAAACGCAGAAGCTCGACTGTTCGGTTCGACGAAACGAATAGTAGTCGTTCGATCGGTTTTTCTAAACCCTTTTATCCGTATTTTCTTTCAACAGTATCTTATCTTTAATCCCGTTTTTCATTTCTCCCTGTTGGTGTTTTATGCGATCATCGTTATCACCGTCGTCGCCGTCGTCTTTGTCGTCGTCGTCGTCGTCGTCGTCGTCGTCGTCGTCGTCGTCGTCGTCGTCGTCGTCGAAGTCGTCGTCGAAGTCGTCGCCGTCGTCTTCGTCGTCGTCTGCGTCGTCGTCGCCGTCGTCGTCGTCGTCGTCGTCGTCGTCGTCGTCGTCGAAGTCGTGGCCGTCGTCGCCGTCGTCGTCGTCATTGTTCTTGTCTTTGATCGTGAACGGAGACGACTGGATGCTAACATCGAAGAGCAGTGGCCGATCATCTTTATCGTGTAACGAAGAATCGACGTGAATGATTGATTGAAATATTCGGCTCGCGGTAGCGTATCAATTTTCATCGGTCATCGAACAAACGGATCGTTACCTTTGGAACTATTCGGAACCCTCGTTTTCTATATCCGCTCGACGAAAATAACCAGTGTCCGAAGGAATGAACGCGCAGAGTTTGGTCCTTTCTTTTTAGTCTCGTCCTTCGTCCTCTTTTGTTTCGTTGAATTTGTCGAAACCGATAAAAGTGTACGCGCGTAAACGTAAAAACGAACGGAAAATTATCGAATTATCGGTCTTACGAATTTGACGAAAAGATACGGGAAAAGAAAAGTGTTTGAAAGAAAGACAGAGGGAGAGATCGAGTGGGGAGCAAAGTTGTAAAAAAGAATTCGAAATCTCCGAATAGAAGTAGCTGCTGGTTATCGATGAAAAAGAGTAGCTTCGCTTTGCGTTAATAATAGTTGCTCGTAAAGGAAGAACGGGGCGACGTATTATCGGTGCGGTCGGCTCGAATAGTCTTTTCCATTCGATTCGATAGTTTTTTGGCGATTCGTCGGGCTGGAAGCCACGTTGCACGTTGCATCGCTCGGTTGTGTTTGTCATTCCGCTGCTCTCCCTCTTGTTTTTTAAGTAGAGCAAAAGACGTACTACACCTACAAGCAAGCACGCACGCACGCACGCACACGCACACACACACACACACACACACACACACACACACACACACACACACACACACACACACACACACACACACACACACACACACACACAGACAGACAGACACACACGCACACATACACAGACACACGTATACAGACGCGCACGCGCGCGCCCACTCACACGTCCACAGGAGGAGAAATATAATAAATGTGAACGTAAATTAGGAGAAAACGAAGATAGCAAGAGATCGGAAAAGACACAGTGTCGCGTGAAGAAGAGAAAGTGAAGAAACGGAAAGAAGGGGAAAACGGCGAAAGAGAAGAGAGGAGAGGAGAGGAGAGGAGAGGAGATGAGAGGAGAGAAGTGAAGGTGGAGAGCGTTTGAAAGTGGAAGCTCGAGCGAGACAAGATCGAATCATGCGCTACGTTTCGATGAGAAACGCGTTCAAGATTCGTGTGATCGAACTAAGGAAGGGGCGAAGAGTAAACGATCGTTCGGCGAACGAAAAGGACATGTAAGGGGTGCCTTCGGCAAATCGGCCGTCGCCTCGCGTTTATCATCGAAGGAGCTTCACGGGATATAGGAATAGCTATCGCATAGAATCATCGGAATCGCGGTGTCGCGGCGACTCGGACGTTTCGATTTGTGTCACGCTCTCGCTCGCGTAACGAAGGAGAGTCAGCGAAGAGAGACGGGGAAACGAGAAATTGTTGGTTCGTTTCTAGTTTGATTCATGGAACGATCGAACATGGAAATCGCAGCCTCTGCAATGTTGGATGGCCTGAAAAATAATCGAATCAGCAAGTTGGCACTGTCGCGGTTCTTGTCGCAGAGTCTGTGAGTAAATTAACTCGGCCGTTCGTCGAGCACGTAATCGATTCGACGTGGTACGAGTAACCAGGATGCTAGAAAGCATCGGCACGTAGCGCGCACACTAATTGATTGCTTGGCTTCTTTACGCTTCTCTCGCGTTTCGTCGATATTTAGAGAATTAGTTTCGTTACGTTTATCGCGCATTGCTGCTTCTAGCTACCTCGAGATTAAGTATTCGCGCGCACACGGTCCTAGCGCACGTTTCCGCTTTTGCAGTCGCGCAAAACCGTTCCACGAAACAAGTTTGTACTCTGCTACAACTTGTCTATCGCATATCTAAATAACAATAACGACGACGACTACGACTACGACTACGACTACGACCACGACGACAATAATAATAATAATAATAACAACGATAATAGTAGTAACAGTTGCAGCAGCAGCAGCAGCAGCAGCAGTAATAGTAATAGTAGTAGTATTAATAGTAGTAGTAATAGCAGTAATAGTAGTAGTAGTAGTAGTAGTAGTAGTAGTATTAGTAGCAGCAGTGACGATAATAATGACTACTGATAATAATAACGAGAAGGAGAAGAAAAAGGAGAAGAAGAAGAAGAAGAAGATAATGAAAAAGAAGAAGAAGACGAAGAAGATGACAATGATAATTGAGGAAGAGATGGAGCAGAAAAGAGAGAAAACGAAATAAGTGGATAGTGGATAACTGTGAGAAATTGTAGAGAGAAAGGGAGAAGAAGGTGGTGAAGGATGGAAAAGGAAAAAGTGAAAGGGAAAGGGAGGGAGGGAGGGAAAGAAAGGGTGAGGGAGAGAGAGAGAGAGAGAGAGAGAGAGAGAAGGGAGGGGGGTGTATAAAAAAAAAAAAATCAGATTTAATAAATAAGAATGTTGACACGTATCTATCGTGTTGAAAGATTGATGGGTAACGATTTAAATGCAGAGTAAAGATTCGGCTTATCGAGTCGCTTACGGATGTTTTAAACGGTTTTGGAAAATTGAGCGCTGTGCGAACGTTAGAGATCACACAGAGGTACGCGACTTGAGAGGTAAAACTTGAAAACGCGATACGCTTTACGCATACATTGTACATCCTTGATCGCATGAAAGCCTAAACACTTGACGTTTTAATTCGCATGTAAGCGCGCTTGGATTCTTCTTAATCTTGTCAAGATCGATTACATACTTGGTTAATGGGTACTCGAACCGCTCGCGGCGATGGATCTTCTAAACCGAGACAGCTGCATCCTATCGTCGAAACGATAGGAGACGTTCGGTCGGTTAAATAGCCTGAGGACGCGCTTGCGCATACGCTCGCAACCCATTTTCGTTCGTTTTTTATTTCTCATCTAACACGTTCGAACCACGAGAACGCGAAGATACGTAGAGTAATTAAAAGGACAGTGGAGTTGCCGGCCCATTTTGTTTCGCGATGCCTAGCGGCATTTTTCTGCTATACATAAAATGGAAGCGAACAAAAACGGGTCGTTTCCGATTATTCGCGCGGCTTTTCACCACGCTTTCTCGTCGATTCATTCCTGGCCTCGAGATGGGGAGATGTTAGAAAAATCCGATATCGATCGACGAAACGAACAGCCACGTACCCCTATATCGTTGATACGTATATATGTAGATATCGAGGTTAAAGGAAAAATTTCGTGGAAAGTGGTGACGGATGAAAAGATGGTGGAAAAAGGGGGAAGCGAGGATGATGGTGTAACCGAAGGAAAAGCTAGGGGTGTATACGTTACTCTGTGGTAGCGGCGTTCATGTCAAGAGGGGATAATGACGAAGTATGATTGGAGTATGAGAGAACGAGGGGAAGCTACGGTGGTGGTGGAGGTGGTGGTAGCGGCGGCGTTGCTGCGAGCGAGTTGAGTAAGGAGAGGGTAGGTCTGGGTTAAAAGAGAAGGAAATAGCGTGCGATGGGGGGAGAGAGAGAGAGAGAGAGAGGAGATAGAAGGGGTGCAAACGCGCGTTTGATCTGTGGTGCGTACAAGTTCCGTACGGTGGCCGGAACGCTCTCCTTTGACGGGAACACCAAGGTGGCGCCAATGTATCGAAAGCTCGGAAGCATCGAACCGTATGCAACTAGGGCTTTTCCACGGAGGAGAAAAAGTTCAGTCGATGATGTGACCGGGTTCCGTTTGCACCTAGAGAGAAACGCGCGCGTTTATCGCGCGAAATATTGGTTTGGTGTGGTTTTCATCTCTTCCTCGACCATCGAACGAGTTCCCCGTAACGCTTTCCACTTATCGACGTTACTACTTTGATTCTGTAAAAGCTGTTGGCCCTTCCGTCTACCTTCGATCGTTGATATTAAAGTGGGTGGGATAGGCGAGTAGTTGCGGCGATGGAACGACGAAGATGGTGTAGAACGTAGAAAAAACCGATGGGAATTGGTCTCGCGGCAACGAGGAGGACCGTCGATCGAATAGAAAGTGACATATGTACGCATAATATATAATAGAAGCTTGTGCGGCGTGGCGTGGCGCGTGGCGATCGTTAACGTTCTACCCATCTTGAGTTGATGCACGTTCTTCCGATGCGTGAGCAGAGTAACAGGTGGCTAACGAGATTATTACGAAGTCGTTGGTTGAACCTTTTGTATATCGAAAACGGTCTCATAAAACGGCCTCGAATATTACCAGATTCGTGGTACAACCGTCATATATAGTTCCGTATATAATCTCTTTCTTTTTTTTTTCTCGTCCGTTCTCCTTTCAAAATTCAGAACGCGATGCACCATCTTTCTTCGCATTTAAAACTCGCGTAGTAAGGAACCGCAAAATGGATAAAAAAGATATTGATCGCGCGATTCGTCTGCACGACGATGAGGGAAGGAAATCGTCAAAGTCTTATGTTTCGATATCTGTTTGATGGTAATCCGCGTGTAGTACATCGACTAAGAACCTGTTGCTTGGATGTTCTTCGGCATTGACCGCATCACGGCCAGGAACTTTTACCTTTGTTGTGCGCGTGCGTTTCGATCGATCGTTCCACTCGTAATTTTCTTCCGTTCCAAAAGCTTCGGCGGAGTAAGAGAGAGGAAGAAACGAACTGTTTAAACTCGAACAAGGAAAAGAGGGGAGAGAAGAAGAGGAAGGAAAGTAAGAATAGAAAGGAGAATAAGAAGAAGAAGAAGAAGAAGAAGAAGAAGAAGAAGAAGAAGAAGAAGGCGGCGAAGGGTAAAGAAGAGGAAAGGAAGAAAGATACAACGAGAAGGGTAACGGAAACGTGGAAACTCTGTTTAGGCGGTGGTTCAGTAAGTTACATGGAGCACGTTTAGAAGTGTGCCTTCCCGAACGAAAGTGTACGCGTGTCCGGGAGATGCGCGCGGCGCGCCACATCTATCGACCTTAGCGAACGTCGTTCGCCACGTGCGCGACCCAAGTACGTGGATGAATTCGGAATTTATTACGAATAGATCGGGATCGGTACGATAATAGTAGTAGTAATAATAATAATAATAATCCATGATTCGCGTTTCAATAGACGTAGCGATAGACGTTAGCGGATAGTATTCGCGTCTAACGACGTTGATCGGGATGATCGCGAGAGCCGAGAGGACATCGATGGCGACGATGGATAGCGACGGTGACGTCGACGAATGTACACGTATACGTGTTCTAAGATCGATCGTATCCCCTTCTTTCGACCGCTGAACGTAGAACGGACCAACGCAACTCCGACTCGGACCGGTTGACCAAATAATCGAACGAAAATTTCATTTCGGCTTCTTTTAGCCGGTGAACCGCTGCTTCGCGACTTTGCGCCGACGCATCCGAACGAATAGTTGCGAACGGCGTTGAACAGCTTTGCAGTGTTATTATATTATATTTGCAGCGTTACCACTTGAAATGACGAAATCACGTTTACGCGAGACCGCGTAACGTTTCTCGAAATGGCGGCGCGTCGCGATGCGATACGATGCCTTCCAGGCACTCGCGTACCTTCGAATCGCAAAAATTGTTGCTCGCATCGTTTCCGATCTCTGATAAAATGCATCGATTATCAAAAGTCAGATCGAATCGAGCGCAACATTCGAAAAACGAAAGAAGAAAAGAGAAAGTGCATAGGTTAGAAGAGAATAACGAGATTGGGATATATACCGTATAATGTACGTATATCAAAGTAGATGGAAAGAGTCGTTTTCTTTATTTTCATTCGAGTAGATAGTAAATTTGGTATCGGGGATGTGACCGCGTTCTCAGGATATAATCGTGGTTAAAGACACTTGGGACAATAGAATCATGTGGGCTGCAGTTACGAGGTCTTTGGAAATTCTGGTTGCCTTCTTCGAATATTATACCAACAGGTAAGAAACGTGCGTTAAAAGAGCAACGTAAATTATTACGATATGCGATTAGCATGATAGCGAGCGAGACCCGAAACGGTCCGTGAGCAGAAAAACAGTGACCGAGAGCAAACGTGTCTCTTCGAAAGACGGCTCGCGATGTAGTAGGTGTAAGAATTTTTTTTAAATTAAAATAATTTCTTTTTCTCTCTCTCTCTCTCTCTCTCTCTCTCTTACTCTCACTCTCACTCTCTCTCTCTTTCTCTCTCTCTCTCTCTGTCACACTCTCTCTTCCCTTCTCTATCTGTCCGTCTGTACGCATCTCTGTTTAGGCGACGGTGATCCACGTCTATTTCGCTGTCTCTCGCTTTGTTCTCTCTACTTGGTTACTCTCTTCTCCGTACTTTCTTCTTCTAGAGACTAGAGAAACGTGTTCGATTTTTCTCTCGGTTTGTCCAACGAGTAAATTATCGTTGAACAATTTAAATGGTAGCGCGACGCTGCTGCGAAAGATCGGACGGAAAAGAACTCGAGAGCCTATCGAATCAGAATTCGAAACGGTTTGCTTGATTCGCCTTTCGTTGAATTCGATCCAAGCCACTCACCAGTTCCTATTCTGATTTCTTTTGTTTCATGCACCCTTTTGGCGCTACGATTGGAATCCAGAGCACAATTGGAGTAAGTATACCAGAAACAGATGCGATTAACAAAAATATTTGTCGACGTATTTTCTTTCGTATCTCGTGCCTGATGTGACTCTTTCTATCTTCTCTTTCAATATTTCTTCCTAACGGAAATATCATCCGTTCACGGATGCTGGTCGATACCATATAATCGCGTAAGTAGATCCATTGAATTACAAATCTATCGGTTATCTAGATTCCAATTCCTTGGATTTCAAATCGCGCGTCACCGATATTAACGTATCGACGTAATTTTCCTCGATGCTGTTTCGCTTTGCACTTTGCGAATCGAGAACGATCGACTCGGATCAGGGGCGAATAGAGGGTTAAAAGGCTGAGAGGAAGAGGGAGGGAGTGCGGGAGATTGAAATCGGTTGGCACTGCGCATCCTCTGTGTGTTTAGCTGAATAGATAAGAAAATGATCGTAGAAAGCGATCGTACATGGACGGCTGTTGCATCGTAGCTGCGTGCTTCTTGGATAGTAGTCACTCTAGCGCGCTCTAACGCAAAATTAGTGGCGACTCCTGTGTACGCACCGTATTACTAGACGCTTTAGTTTGACCGTAAGTCGCGAGCATCGATCGAAAGTCGAAAGAAAGGAGGCGGAGAGAATGAGAGAGTGGGGTGAGAGGGGGGGTGGGGGTGGGGGTGGAGTGGGGTAGAAGTAGAGAGAGAGAGAGAGAGAGAGAGAGAGAGAGAGAGAGAGAAAATAAGGTTGACCCGGATGATGTTACGACGCAGGACGACAACCGGTAGTCCGGGCAACAAATCGGCGGCGTCGACGGGCGGAAGCGGCGCGGTCGGAACAAGCGGTACCGGTAGCGGTGCGAGCGGATCGGCGAGCAGCGGCGTCGGCATCGGTGGTGGTGGTGCTGGCGGCGGCGGTGGTGGCGGTGGTGGTGGCGGCGGCGGCGGCGGCGGCGGCGGTGGCGGCGGAGGCGGATCGAGCATCGGAGGAGGCAGCGGATCCGCGTCCGGAGTTGGCGGTATCGGAAATGCGAGCGCGGGAGCAGGAACGAGCGGGATCGGTGCCGGGGCTAACGCGGTTTCGAGCAGCGGCGCCGGGAGCGCGGCTGGTGGTACCGGCGAACCGCGCACTCCATCCGCTGGACCGCAGAACAAGCAATTGCAAAACGTGAAAGGGGAACATCCATCGGTACGGTTGCACCGAGACCGTCCGTTCGATCGAAGACTCGCCGGCACACGAATCGTTTCTGTTTCAGAAAGCGTTCTTGCAGAGCAGATCGATGTCTCTGGTGGACATGTACATCGACAACTCGGAACCGAGCGAGAACGTCGGTCAAATTCACTTCAGCCTCGAATACGACTTTCAAAATACCACGCTCATCTTACGTATCATACAGGTAGAATACGATGATCCGCAAAGTAACGATTTCTCTGTAACTGATACTTTACCGTACGCGGGCTGCAGGGTAAAGATTTACCGGCCAAGGACTTGTCCGGAACGTCCGATCCTTACGTTCGCGTAACCCTTCTGCCGGATAAGAAACATCGGCTCGAGACGAAGATAAAGAGGCGCACGTTGAACCCTCGCTGGAACGAGACATTCTATTTCGAAGGTAAGCGTTTCGAGCGATTTTCTATGTCGCGTTCTACCTAGGTTACGCAACGTTACGCTTTATCTGCTGCGTAGGTTTCCCGATTCAAAAATTACAAAGCAGGGTGCTGCATTTGCACGTGTTCGACTACGATCGATTTTCGAGGGACGATTCCATCGGGGAGATGTTTCTTCCGCTTTGTCAGGTTTGTCGGTTTCTCTTTTGTATCCTTATCGAGTCGCGCGCAAAGACTGACACGCTCGTTCTATCCCCGGTTTCGGAGCAGGTCGACTTCTCGGAGAAGCCCTCGTTTTGGAAAGCTTTGAAACCCCCGGCAAAGGACAAGTGCGGAGAATTGTTGTGCTCTCTGTGTTATCATCCGAGCAATTCCATATTAACCTTGACGCTTTTGAAGGCGAGAAATCTGAAAGCGAAAGACATAAACGGGAAATCGGGTAAGTAAGAAGAAGAAGAAGAAAAATAGAGATAAGCACGGGGCAGTGTCGAGTACACCTGCGCGCGTATCTATTTAGATCCGTACGTGAAAGTCTGGCTGCAATTCGGCGACAAGAGGATCGAGAAACGAAAGACGCCCATATTCAAATGCACCTTGAATCCAGTCTTCAACGAAGCGTTCTCTTTCAATGTGCCGTGGGAAAAAATTCGCGAATGTTCGTTGGACGTAATGGTGATGGACTTTGACAACATCGGACGGAACGAGTTGATCGGACGCATCCAACTTGCAGGTAAGACGTCGTCTTCCGCGCGCGTACCGTTTAACTAAATTAACTCGTTTCGATTTGTTGAACTTTGCAGGTAAAAACGGCAGCGGAGCCAGCGAAACGAAACATTGGCAAGATATGATTACGAAACCACGGCAGACGATCGTGCAGTGGCATCGATTAAAGCCGGAGTAAGGAGTCGGCGTAGGAATGGCTGGCAGCTTGTGCATTACGAGAACATCGGGAATCGCGGATCGAATCGAAATCCGTTTTTATATTTTCTGACGACACGGCTTCGCGCGTTCTACTCCTCCTCTTCCCGTTCTCGTTTCGTTCGAACCTGGCTATCGAACGCGAATCGATCTCTTTCTCTTATCCTCCATTCTTCTCTCTTTTTGTTCTCTTCTCTTCCGTTTTCTTTCTTTTCCGTTCTTTTTCTCCTCTCTTCGCAGAAATAAATATCTATAGGACGAAATACGCATGTACACACGCACGCGCACACGCACACGCACACACACACACACACACACGCGCGCGCGCACACGTATATACATGTACCTTATACGCATCCGTGCTCTGTGGCACCGTATCGCTGTTACGAAATTCATTCCACCTCGTTTCTTTCCACCTTGCGCGCAATAACGATTCGCGACGAATATCGAATCGAGCACTGTCGCGTGAACGATAACGAGCTCTCGTTTTCACGCGAGATCGCGTGTCACGATGTTTTCCGTATGTACGCGCGTACAACGTATCCGTAAAACGTGTCACAGATAGACGGAGTATCGGGTGTATTAGGGACGCGCATACTTTTTGAACGGCCAAGGCGCTCGAAAGCGTGACCGATCGATATTACTCTCTCGCAACTCTATATTAACACATTTCTAACATCGAACGTTATTTTTATGGCTGTTATGCACGAGCGAGTACGTACCGAGTACGTATCTACCGTCGCATTGCTTCGAACGCCCGTTTGACGCGATTTAGCGTCTTTATACATACCAATTCCCCGTGTATCCGGTGTCGTTCGATTCCACAGAGAGCCCCAGTTCTAGCTGGAGAAAGAGGTACGTCACGAACAGTAAAAGCGATTGGATCGTTCCTCTTTGTTATATTACATTACCGTGTCGCGTACACACGCTACCGTGCGTAATTATTAAGTACGAGTAGCTACCCTACCTCGACATCCTCTGTTTTCACGTTTCTAGCTGTATCCAAGCGTGTTAAGGTTCGTGACGCGTCGCTACGGTAATCGCGCAGTTGGAAACGATCGAAACGAGACACCGGAACGTAACGTTGAATTCTTATTACAGATAGTAAACGATATAGCAGCGATATTTTTGACCGAATTTTTGTATCGACATAGTCGGAGATCTTTTGAAAGCGATGAAAATTGTGATCGGTGTTACACCTTGAATTAATCTTAAGCGTTACATTCAATAGTTTGCTGTTGTTGACGATAAACACGTAGAGAGATTCTCGAAGATGAAAATCAGATTTGCGGATTTTGCATACACAACGCACGAGCGCGAATATTTACGACGGACAGCGTGCGTGCGCGCGTTCCGCGGATGATCGCCCACAACGCGTATGCGACTTTCGTTTCAAATTTTACGAAACCTGGCGACGAGTGGGCGTGCGTCTGCGTGTGTCTGCGTGTATCTGTGTGCGTGTGTGTGTGTGTGTGTATATATGTACACGATGCACGTACGCACGCATGCACGCACGCAAGCACAAACGCACGCACGCACGCACGTATACGGATAAAATTCGAAAATGTTCATACGTATACGCATTGCACATGTGTGTGCACCTAAATATCGAGTAGCACAAAAATCAGTTAGACTAACGTTTGTATATCGTAGCCTGTGTATTATATTGTTGCACGATCGTTGAAACGCAAAATGCAACACGAAACCGTTTCCGACTGTTGATGTGAACCTGTTAAACAAAAAAAGAAAAAGAAAAAAAAGCAAAAAAAAAAAAAAAAAAAGAAAAAGCAAAAACGAAAAGAAGAAAAACGGGAAAAAGAGGAAAGAAATGAAAGAGGAGAAGAAGGATACGCGTTAAAACGCGGTATTGCTCGGAAGTGGTCGAGCGAAATCAAAGGGGGTGTTTGCGCGGTATCTTATGCACCAGATCCGTAGTACTTATGTATGTATGTATATATTTATATATATGTATATATATAATGTAATTAGCGGTTAAGCGAACGCGTTTGGTCCGCCGTAATGGAACGCATGCTCGCGCGATCCATTCGAGGAACGTAAACCCATAATTA
The DNA here is from genome assembly GCA_963969225.1 of Xylocopa violacea. Taxonomy (NCBI): domain Eukaryota; kingdom Metazoa; phylum Arthropoda; class Insecta; order Hymenoptera; family Apidae; genus Xylocopa; species Xylocopa violacea. Next base: position 32,348,898 of record CAXAJV010000006.1, on the reverse strand, counting down.
ATCCAGTGGAAAAAAAAAAAAAAAAAAAAAAAAAGTGCCAAAAGTAAACGCGAACGACGAAAGAAAGACGATGTAGTCCGGTCCTCGAGCGGTTTCTCGAAATTTCCTGTTCCCCTTTATTCTTGTCGAACGTAGAAATTCGATCGGACGATCGGATCCGATCGTTTGATCGTTTACGCGGTTAATCGGGAATTGGCTGTTGAAACGATCGGTTGGTAGCGCGAGGCGCATAGAACGCGATCCTTTACACAGACGAGACGCGTGCTAATTCTAAAAATCTATTCCATATAGCATGAAACGAGGAGTCGTCGACGTACACGCATACATGCGTACGTAGACGAGTTAAGTACGCGTTAGTTTGAACTGGATACGAATTGGGCCTTATACCATGGATTACCTCAATTGTAAACAGCTTGCAAAGTCAAGTTCGAGTTTGCGATAACGATAGGAAGAGTTAATAAGATTTTAAATTGCACTCGCGAGGACTTATCACTGCTCGATGCGTACGAGTTTAGCGAAGCGACTCTTTTATCCTTCCGTTCGTGTCTTTATTCGTCTCCGTGCCCGAGATACCGTCTACGACGCGAGACACTCGTCTCCTCCTGGTGTATTTCGTTTGCTCGTTCCAAATCGAACCATTTCTGGATCGCTTCGAATTCATTTCGTTTCGGCTATAGCCTTCGAATGTGATTTTTTCTTTCAACTTTTGTAAACGAACAGATTGAACGAAAGAGAAACGGAAGGGCGGAAGTAGCCAAGTAAATTGGTAAGAGAATGGTGGACGGGACGGCGAACGGGTGGGCGAGCAAGCGAGCGAGCGAGCGATTTTTCAAGTGGTCGAAATAGTCTCTCGAACGTCGGTCCTTGCAGCGTGCAATAGACTATATTTTATAGCTTCGTATCGCGTATCCATACGCGTAGATTGAACGCTTGAAGCGCGTGCGCGCGTGTTCTCGCGTACGCGTATGAGAGAGAGAGAGAGAGAGAGAGAGAGACGCGCACGCACACACACACACACGCACAGACACGAAATAGAATTTGCACAAACCGTGATTCGGTCCCCTTGGTATTTGGTATTTGAACGAAGAACGGAGGAGAGAAAAGGGGAAGGTAGGTTTATCGGTCGGTGGGCGAATTTCAATGCCGTATCGTTCTCGTCTCGTAGTATCGCTTGCTACGCCGCCATCAGCCCCTTTGCTCCGATCCCAGTCCACTCTCATTTGTTCCACGAGTATAAAACGGAGAAGCATCGACCAACTTATTTATCGCTTGGATGGTAAAAAAAGCTCGGTATCGTACGTTTCGCGTTGTCGAACGAATCGAACGAAAGCATTTATTATTTTCTCGATCTATCGCTTGACGCTCGACGTACATTGTATATCTGAATAAAGAAAATTTCGTTTGGGAAAGAAATCAATCGCTTGAAGCTAAGAGGACATGCTGATGACGTTGGTACGTTGGAGAAGTCGAGCAACCGTCGTTACCAATTTATACGACATCCGTTCCATCGACAGACGCGTCTTGATGCTGGCCGTGCGAATTGCCAACTGATACAGGTCCGCGTGAAACTGTAAACCGAGAGACCAGGAGCGCATAGACGGAGGATGAGAACGCGTGGAAAGTAAGAAAAGTTGTTTGTTTACCTCGGTGTCTTGGTCGGTGAACGGTAAGTCGGAAAACTCGGGGCTAACCTCGGTACAGCGTATACGCGTAGTCCGCGAAGGCGTCACCAAAACCGTCACGTTCGTGCGCTGAAGCAGAAGAACGAGTTTCGAAAGAACCGCGGATTAATCGTTTGGCATCGTTCGGACGAAACGACGGGAAGCTAGCGAGATAGATTTCCTGCCTGTTTAGCGACGCAACCGTGCACTTCTTTCAACTGGAAAACAATTTCTCTGAATTCTCGAGTCGCGTTCCATCGTGACCAAGAGAAAACGTAGCAGGTGGCCAACAGAGCCATGCACTCTCGCAAATGTTTCTCCGCGACCGGATGTTTGATCGGCAGCTCCGTTAAATAGCTGGCGGCGTCTAGTTCCGGGAACAGGTCGCATCCGATCTGTTGCATTCGCTGCGAGCGGTCGAAACAAACGATTGGCAGGGAAATTATAATATATAAACGATTAAGCGTTACCTCGATTAAATATTCCAACTCGTGATATTCGCCGAGGAGCCCTTTCGATGGGTTGGACGCGGCGCCGGTTAACGAGCTCAAACATACTCGGTCGTCCTGCGCGAATAAAACTGATCGGTTTCGAGACTCGTGTACGAGACGAAACAAAAGTTGTATATCGAGAGCAGTACCCTGACTACGAATTCGGCTTGTACCGTGGCCGCTGTAACCGTTAAGACTACCCCGCCGTGATCGCGGCCGGCTTTTCCCATTTCTGGCTTCAATTCCCAGCTTTGAAACGGCAGGTTCGCGTACCTGTAGACGGCCAATCCGTGAACACCCAATCGACCTGTCCGAAACGCGATCGTTTGTTTCTCTTCGTTGAACTTGATATCGTGCACGTGTTTCGTCGACCATGCCCTCTCCTCGGGTATCCAATGAGCGATCAGCGGTGGTTCGAACCATAAAACCGAGTCCGGCAACCTGTCGGACGGATAAAAGAAATTACGATCATCGATTAGAACCAATCGATCGTCGAACGAATATAGGAGATCGACTTGAGAGTGAGCAAAACGAGCGCGTCCATCGCCTGTTCCAGTGCTTTCATCTCAGCCTCGATGACTTCGGGTGTCCTCTCGGAATCCGGTGCCGAGCGAGGAGTTTCGTACGATCTGGAGAACGGGACGAATTTTGGTTCCTTCGGCAATTGAACTGCAACGAAATTAAAAAAAAAAAAAAATTGATCCTCGTATCGAAAACGTATCCGCGACGACGTATCCTCACGAGTCGTCAATCGAGTTTCTCTTCCGAGATCTTTCGGCTGCGGCGGTTGATAGACGAGATCCACGTGAAACACGCCACCCAGGATTCTGTACTTTCGTAGATTGACTCGAGTCGCTTCGCACGCGGTGTACAACAGTTTCGCCGTTTCCGTTCTGGCTTGTTCTGCAAAGAGAGAGAGAGAGAGAGAGAGAGAGAGATCGTCCTTAACTTTACGGATGGTGAAGTAATTAATCTCTTCGAACCTTCCGCTTGACGAATAATCTCTGGCGGAGTCGGCAGATAGGGTAGCAGTTCCGTGTTCGAGGGCAGTATCGCGGCCAACGTGGCTTCGAGTTCGTGCCGCTTGTCCCGCGGTGAACGCGCTCCTCTCTGTTTCTTACCGCGTTTCTTTCTCTTGTCGAGCCGCGGCGAAACCGGTGGATGTTCCATCCGCTCGAGTATCGCTCTCTTCTCTTCCAAGCGTAAACGGCGACCCTCCGCTTGCTCTTCGCGTATCCGTATCATCTCCTGGTGTTCTCGTCTCGAGAATTGAAGAAGGTCTGCGCAAAATCGAGGAGAAACGGTAGAGGCCGGTCCCGATAGAGAAGAGAGGAATAGAGAAGAAAGAAAGAAAGGCGAGAACCGAGAGAAGGATCCCATAGACGGAGGAATTGGTCCGGGAGCCGAGGCATCCGATACGAATCCGCCTCGACCGAGTAATGATCGTAGGCCAGCCAGAGCCCTCTGATCGCCATACGGTGACAATCCAGATCGGCCGGCAATTTAATCGTCAGCCGCATCTGCTGAAATTCAACCTCGATCGGCTTTCTGTCGACCGCAGGTACACACAGGATAGGTAAGTTAAACGTAACTCGACCAAGAGCGAAAGAGAGGGAGGAGAGGGAGGGAAAGAAGCGGCGCTGTACCGTTGCGCGGTCAACGAGTGTTGCTTGATTCCCGTCGGGAGCGCGATCGGCGCCCAAACGCAACAGACCGCGTTACTCGTCACGCTCACGTATCTGGACGTCTTGGTGTCCTCTCTGATCATGTTCGTCTCGATGTTGCGCAACAGCCGATAACACGCGAGATCTATCCATCGGCGAAGCCTGAACCGGAGCTCCGCACCGATCTGCGTGCACCATCGATTCGATTCCGTTCGCTCACAGGCCCGTTTATCCGTCGCGACTTACCGCTTCGCATTCGTCGGCGTACTCTTTCGAAACGGTCCTGGAGAAGCGAACAATTTTATCGAGCTCGCTCGACAACTGAAACAACAACAGTCGGCAACGAAACGGATGACCGGAACGAATCGAATACGAATGAAACGTGGACGATACGATCCTCTCGATACGTACGCGCGTGACCACCCGACATTTCTCCTCTATCGTGTCCGTGCTCGCTTCTTCGTCCTTGGTCGACCACAGGAACAAGAACGTATTCATATCGGACAACGATCCGGGATCTGGCAAACCGTCGCAAATCATGTATCGAGCCCACTGAAACGAGCGTCAGGTTACGCGATCCGTTCCGCTTTGCATGACACGCGTCGGTGTGTACAAACGTTTTCCGATTGCTCGAGGTCGAGCAAATTTTCCGCGTACGCGGACCAATGTCTCGAGAGTACCGTCCCCGTTTCCTCCAGTTGTTCGCGACGACGCGTCGCTTCTTCCGCCTCCGATTCCGCTTTTCGTTTTTCGTAGTCCCGCTCCAGCCGAATCTCTTCTTGCATGTCTTTGATCATCCGATGCCTGCGATATCCGTAATAAGCAGCGTTATCCATACAAGGAAAGATGATGACGATACACGGACGGTTTTTTACCTACCTGATATCCTCGGCCCGAGCTGGACCGTCCGTATCGGAGACACCGGACTCGTCGGCTTTCTCTTTCGACGCCGGAGAACCTTTGCGTACCTTTCCCGCCATACCGGCCGCCGCTCTCTACGACGCGTGATTCTCAATCGATAAGTGCGCAACGACAACTACGCGGGCACGACAACCACGTCCGAAGTAACCTGCCATTCTCGCCATTTCTCCACCTGTGGAGAACCGACCGTTAGAATATTTCCAGCCGGAACAGCGAACGACCACCAAGCCAAGTACCAAGGACAAGACGCTTCGCGGCGGTCCATCGATGGATCTACCCCCCCGATGGATTCGCTGCCTCGATTCGCCGCCGCGCGATTCCCTGGAAAAAGTATCGCGATTACGATCGTTGGTTCTCGAGCCTTGCAGCAACGTCGAGTCGACCAACATTTTCAGTGGACGCGGAGGGATCGAAAAACCATTCGCATAACAAACGAGGCTATACATCTGTATAGTCAATTATTCGACGTAGTACGCGCACGCGCCTACCACTTGGTACAACTTGATCGCGATCGGCAATGCAAATAGAACGGATGCCAAGATACGGAAGGTTTTGCTCTTTGAACCTCTTTCATATAAATTACAATAACATTACCGCGAGGTCATCGTCTAGTGTCACTTCCTGTCGTTTTTTCAGTCTATTCGGTAGATAGGTCGATTCGCATTTCCTATACCGATTCGCGAGGAGGTACGTCGCAGGCAGCAGCATGTCCGTAAGTAGAGATTCGTCGAGCAAAGTGTAATCGGATTTATACGGGAGTAAAGGAAATTTTGGTCGGTCGATTCCGTTCGTAGGTACGCGTAGAGAAAAGTAAGAGGTCGGAAGAATGTTCGTCGATAGCAGCGTTCTACGCTGGACGAAGTATCCTCGTTACCGGTGGTACCGGATTTCTGGGTAAAGTGTTGATAGAGAAGCTGTTGAGGTCGTGTCCCGACGTTCGGGAGATATTTCTGTTGATACGACCAAAGAATGGCCTGTCCATCGACGACAGGCTTCGAACGATGCTTCGACTGCCGGTACGTACGCCTTTTTTTTTTTTCGCTCGATCGAACGACTAAACGGTCGGTTTCTGATTGCTCGCAGCTGTTCGAGAAACTGCGGGCAGAGAATCCGAGCAGTTTCGAAAAGTTGATCCCCGTGCTAGGCGACACGAGCGACGAGGGCCTCGGTTTACCAACGATCGAGAGACGTACGATCGTCGAGCGTGTTTCGATAATATTTCATACAGCCGCGAACGTTCGATTCAACGAGAATCTAAAGAAAGACATACTGTCGAACACTCGCGCGACCAGGGACATTTGCGTTCTCGCGGGAAGCATGAAAAACTTGGTGGCAAGTATTAGAAACCGGAGTGGAGAATCGGAACGATTTTAAGATGGCCTGTTCTTATTCAGGCATTGGTGCACGTCAGTACCGCGTTCTCGCAGGCGGACAAGCCGATGGTCGACGAGGTCGTGTACCCTCCGATATGCGACTGGAAGAGCGCTATACGAATGGCCGAACGTTTGGACAAGCGGACCGTCGAGATTTTCACTTCCAAGTGAGTGGAATTTTAGTAGTCGCGGCTAAACGGAATTTTGAAAACCGACTAAATCGTAGATACGTGGGTTCGATGCCGAATACGTACACGTTCAGCAAACGATTAGCCGAACAGGTGATAAACGATTACTCGAAAGACTTGCCCAGCGTCATTCTGCGACCGTCGATAGGTACGTGCGTAGAACATGTGCATACGTATGATGATGTTCCTGACGATTACATTTGTCGCGTCCACGACAGTGATATCGACGGTCGAGGACCCGGTGAGCGGTTGGCTGGACAATTTCAACGGCCCGGTGGGTATGTTGATCGGTGGTGGGAAGGGCATATTGCGAGTCGTCTGTTTAGAACCGAACGTGTCCGCCGATTTCATTCCGGTCGACTTGGCGATTAAAGTTATGCTGACAGCCGCGTGGAAACGAGGATTAGAAACGTGCGTATACGTGTACGATGAATTTCTCGTGTGGAGGGTGTGTTGGTTACTTTCTTTTAAACGGCATTCGCAGAGTGACCAAGGATCCGAGCGTTCACGTGTACAACGTCAGCTCCTATCAGATACATCGGATCACCAGTAAAGAATTGGTCGCGTTGGGTTTACGGACGAACGAAAATACGCCGCTCGAGGGAACCGTCTGGTATCCCAGGACATTTATGACGTCCAACCGTCTTCTGCATTACGTCCTGACGTTGTTCCTTCACGTGCTACCGGCTCTGATTATCGACGAAACTTTGAAGCTAACCGGCCGTGAACCAATGTAACGCGCAACACGCACACACACACACGCCTCTCTTTCTCCCCCTCTGCTCTAAATTTTTCATTCGTTTCACTCGCAACAGGTTGATGAAGATACAAAGGACCGTCTACTCGAGTGTCGTACAGTTGAGTCACTTTTTACACAACGAATGGATTTTCCACAATTCCAATACGTTGGACGCTCTAACGAAACGAGTGCCATCGGCGGAGCGAGATATATTTGGCTACGATTACCAACAATTCGAAATGGAACTATACTTTCGGTGAGTTTCGAAGAAGAAATTCTTTCTACTCGATTACTCTTCTACACATTTGTCCCTCGATCAGGAATTGTTTGCTCGGGGCGAAACGCTATCTGTTGAACGAAACTCGAGAGGAGGAAGCGAAACGGCATTTCGACAGGTATAGAATAGGTTCGTCGAATTGGACGGAGTCTCGATGAGAAGCCTGAAACTTTTCTCTTGTTTTCAGAATGAAATTGATCGACCGAATAGTCAGCCCTATTTTCAACCTACTGCTGATATACATAGTTTGGAGACTGGCAGTTTTTTCGTTGCTCTTCGAGTCTATCCGTTCTATCGTCGACGGCTCGTTCCTTTTAAGCGAGTAATTCTGTGGAGAAGAAGAGTAGGAATGTCGTCGCGTTGGCCCGCGCGACGGAATCGATTGTTGTTATAAAAAAATAAAAAAGAGAATAAACGAACGAACAGAGAGAAGCGTTACGCGTACACGCGTATAGATGTAGGTGCGCGCAGCCAACATTCCGTTGCTTCCCTCTCCAACGTTCCACTTTCCTTGATTTTCTTTCCTCGCGTTCGCAAAAAGGAGACGCGGTTCGGATATACATCGAGGAGGAGTAAATTTTTTCGCTCGCCAGTGGAGTTTTACGCGTTACGACTGCGACGTTGAATAAATGTTGCGCGAGAAACGAGCAACTGGATGCATAGGAAGTTGGAACGACGTCATCCGTAAACGCGCATGCGTGTCGGAAGGCAAACAGCGGCGTGATTAGGTGTATCGTGCGATAAATTGTTACAGCGGTTTCGTAAACAGTTTCAGATCGAGAAGCAAGATTGGACGGAAATAACCATACGGAGTGACACGGGATCGTCTTCGTTAAATAGGTCGGTGAGGTTGTGCGACTGTTTGGAAATTGTTGAATTTGCGGTCCAATTGAGAATCGGTGACGCGTCGGTTGTTCGTCAATCGTGTCTCTATCGTTTCCTCGATCGGTGGTGATACCTCGATGTATATGCGAAGCGTCGATCTACCGCTGCACGCTGCACCGGTTACGGAAACGTATGCGCCGTAGAGTAACGCCAGTCGTTCGCTCTTTACGCACGCGAGATACCAGTTTCAAATTCCATTCGAACGATCGGAAAACAAGGAAAAACAATTATTGCACGTCCGAGTTGTTGCTAGCGTATACGCGCACGATAACAACACCGCCATGGTAAGTTTCGTATCGCTGTGACCTGTGGCGCTTTCATTCTCTCTCTCTCTCTCTCTCTCTCTCGAATGTGTGAACATCGGTATATTACGCGACACCCATATGCCGGGCCATCTATTTTGAAAATGTTAAGGTTAACCGTTAGACGGTGGACCGTGTGTTGCAGGTGGAAAAGAGATTCGGGACACCGAGGAATATGACGAATCTTGGCGCGGTGGTATCTGTGCGACGGAGCGAAAATACCGTTCAACGGTCCATCGGTTTCGATCCGTCGAGCGACATAGACAATGTAATCGAAAGAATAGAAAATATTCGGTTGACGCGGGATCGCGCAGTTGGTAACGGACGCGAGCAGGACGATCGGTCGGATGAAAAGGAGAACGGGAAGGAGCGGGACAGCGACGAGGCCGATGGAGAGGATCTTATCGAACGAGGACCGACCAAGTTACCGATCTGTGCATCGACGCGGAACCAACCTTACCGTACAGGTATCCAAAAAGCTTGGCAATCGGAGACGAACGAAACTCGCGTGATCGACAAAGCCGTGAAGAAAATTCTTCGCGACGAGGAGCTACGCGAAAAATTGAATCCTTGCTTCGAACGGCTGGAAGAGGAATGTTCGTCGCAAATAGTGCACGATCTGCAATGGAATGTAAGTAATAAACGTGGTAGACGCGGTAGAGCGGTCTTCTTACCCCCGGTGAAACGATTCTTTCAGTTGTTCGACGACACAGAGTACGAGAATTATTCCATCGACGACCTGTTGAAGAACGTGCAGGACGGTCTGTTGCAAAGCGCCCAATGTCCAACGCAATACAGCCCTCTTGGTTGGCCGAAAACCAGCGAGCCTTGCTTCGAGTTTTCCGTGGACAACGTTGTCGGGGCTGCGTCCGGGCTCGACAGCCGAGACTCGAATTTAGGACAGAACGTTGGTGGTCCATCGGCATCGTACAGACCGGGGCAAGTAGCGTTCTCTCATTCGTCTCTGTCCAGCTCCTCGTCCGTCTCGATTCCGTTCGATTGGGAGCACGGCACCGAGACTGACGCGAGCACCGAATCGTTGATCCAAGAGCTGATGAGTAGCCTGGAGGAGGAGGGACCGAACGCGTTTCGGAATATTGAAAATGGTGGGACTGCAAAAACGCCTCGCTACCCGGAAACAACGTCGTCAACGGCGGCGCAGAAGGATATCGTGGCGGGAAATAATGTCTGCTCGTTGGCCGACTTGAATCTCGATATGGAAAAGTCGACGATAACGAGCAACGACTTTCAGATACCAACGACGATTCCATCGTTCGAGTCGAGCCGATGCGTACGGTAAGTGCGTTCGCGTAAGCGCGTAAAAGATACGTTGGAAATACTTTAGTTGGTTGGTAAATGAATCGCAGTTCGGCCGATCGAAGTACGCCGATGCCTTGGTCGATATTGAACCTGCCGTCCAAGTGTTCGGAAAAGGCGAGCGAAAAATTGAAGGAGATGATGGATCCGAAAGAAATGGAGAGAGCCATGGTTGCGATACTGAAACGATCACCGGAGATGCTGGCGAAGCGAGACGGAGACGGATACACGTAAGACGCTGTACTCTTGTATCTCGGTATCGCGCAGTAAACGGGCAGTTGGTGAATTTTCTCGCGTATGCCCGACAGAACGTTGATGTGTCTGGTTAGCAGCCCGGACGAACTTACCCGGAACATGGCCTACTTGGTACCACTGGTCGAACGTTTGACCACGGAAGCGTTAACGGCGAAAAACAATCGCGGCGAGGATGCGCTCTATCTGGCCGCGATCAATTGCGCGGAATTTCCTTTCGTTACGGCGTATCTGGCCGCCAGCATGTTGGACAAAGGAATCGATCTCGATCGACTATCGTATCGCGTACGTAGAACTAAATCCTTCCGACTCGCCGGATGTCGTCGATAGCGTTGGCTAAACGTTCGTTTGTTTTTCCGAATCGCAGGGCGATACGCTGATACACTCGATCGCTGCGAACGGCGATACTCACAGAGAAACGTTGGCCGAATTATTGGCTTTGAAAACGACGCGAGGGAATCGGTTGTTCGATCTATCGAAACCGAACGAGGACGGTTAGTTGGAACGACGGAGGCGAATCGCGGTCGCGGTCGCGGTCCCCTTCGGTTTCTGTCACGCGTTTTCTCTTACTCTGTCTTCTCCGCAGGGAGAACGGCCCTTCACGTAGCGATTAGATCGCACAAACCGTTTACCGAGAGAATCTCATCGTTGGGAATGGTGTCGCTGCTTCTCGAGTACGGAGCGGATCCCAGAGCGAAGGAACGGAAGACCGGCAACAACGCGTTACACCTGGCTATCTCTTCGTCTTGCGATCCAGTTCTGGTCAAGGTATATCCGATGTCCGATATCGATGTAGCGCGATGTAGTTGTCTCACTTTTCTCGTCCCCTCGCAGCTACTGTTGAAGCACGGCGGCTCGGAGTTGGCGAACGCGAGCAACGAGAACCTCGACACACCGTTACGCGTGGCAGCAGCAGCGGTATCGAGCAGCGGCAAGTCGATCGAATCTTTGGAAAGGCAAACGGAAGTTTGTCGGTTACTGATCGAAGCCGGAAGCGACATGAATTTTCAAGAAAACGTACCGACACTGCTTACTACTTGCACAGGAACGGAGAAAACTGTCGGCGAAACGTTTTACAAAACGTCGTGAGATCGATCTGTAATAAAAGTAAACGAAAACTAGAAATTAGATTATTCGGACGGTCTGTTGGATTCTGACGTTATTTCCGCGCTCGTACGGGCAGAGTCGACGCAACGATATGGGATCAGTTGCGATCGAGCCTCTACGGGCTTGTCATTCAAAATAAAAGTGCTCTGAAACAAGTGTCCATCTTAATTCCCACGGAACAGCCGGTCCGTTAGTCGTTCGTTCGTTCGTTCGTACTCTGCGACGTACTGTACGATGTTCTCGCTTATATGTCGCGTGTAAATGAGTTTGCCCGCGAGTGATTTGCGATTTTTCTCTCTCGCTCTCCTTTTTCCTATACATATCCGAGGATGTTCGAAGACGCAACAGCGATACGGAATGAAAGGAAAACGATATTGTTAGCGATATGTTGTGCGCTGCTACTGTCGCTAGTCGCGAGTAATATCAGCGAGGAATGCGAAATTTCTGAAACGACCACGACCACGACGACGATCAACTGTCGCTGTACCAGCAACGAGGTAAATAATCGTTCAGCGATTCGTTTCGATGGAACGCAACGGTCGAGCAACCTGCGTCTCTGTTTGCAGGAATTCTCGTTGCCAGAGGGATACAACTACGAAAATGTGACCAATCTGCGAATCGCGTCCTGCTCGTTCGCGAACTTGCATTTCTCCAGTCTGACGGAAGCGAATCGAATCACCGAAATAGTGGTGCAAAATATTAGCGAGCGTTTGATCTTCGAGCTCTTTTTAGCATCGAGAAGAATGAAACGGGTAAAGTTGTCGAAAATTCGGAGCGTACCATCGATTACTCGCGACACGTTTCTCGGCTTAAACAGCATCGAAAGTTTCGAAATCGAGGATACGCGGATCGATAGTTTCGAGGAGCGTTTCACCGACGTAGCGATCAGAAGATTTTCGATGATCAACGTCACGATCGAACGCATCGACGAGTTGAACTTTTCGGGCAAAGGTGAAACGTTACGCATTGAAAACAGCCGATTTGAAAATGTCCACGGTTCCCTAAATTTCGCTTACTTCTCCACGGTGGAAATAGTTCGTTCGAATTTTCAATTACAAAAGCCGGGTCTCGTGTTGATCGAGGGTGACGTCGTGTACATGGAAGATTGCATGTTTTCCAACTCGAGCGCGAACGTGGTCGCAGCGGACAGCATTAAAATAAGCGGCACTTGCGCGGCTGGTAAAAGCTCGATGAGGCTTTCGTCGAATAACATCGAGAGTCTGAACAATCGATTGCCAACGGAGATCGTTTATACGACGAACAAATTACGCGCGACCGAACGTTTCTTCAATCGTAATAACACGGTGTGCATCGCTGGGAATTGCAACTGTCCGAAAAGTAACGGTCAACCGAAGCGATTCAAAGATGCGTTCCCGGCGAATGTTCTGCGATTTTTATTACCAATTGCAATCCTACTGTCGACCTGTTAACCCAGTCTTATCGTTCAACGGTTGCTTGAAAAGGTTGTTTCGCTTCTTCCATCCGGATGTATTACCGCGTTGATATCGCTCTTTCACGCGCGCGACCTGTATCCAAACCAAATTTCCCATCTTATCGATTCATTATATAACTATCTCTATTTACCCTTACCGTGACACTTTTCCATTGACGTTGAAAACTTTTTACGACATCGTATCTTATCCTCCGCTCTCTGCTTTCCGTTACATTTTTAGCTCGTCTCTGCGCAGAAGAAAAACTTTATTATACCGATACATCGTCTTTTTTGTGTTCGATAGAAACGCAAAAACAGAAGCTAAAGATTTGTCAAATAAAGAATATAAAAGTGTTACTCCTTTGTACAAATAGTTGACGGTATCGTTAAATTTCAGCGTCGTTTGTAAAGAGGTTAGAAATACGACGCGACAGGAGGGTGGCGCCACCTCTTCGGGGAAAGCTGAAACTAGACGTCGATTAGTTTCGGAAAGTTTCGCGGAGATGGCGCCACCGATCCGTCGATCGTGGAAGAGGATCCGTACCTTGTTCGTTCAAGGAAACTACGTTCTGGCTTCTCGCGAGCGTCACTTTCTATTCTAAGCTATTCTTATCAGCTACCACGTAGAAATATCGCTGGACCAGGACTAAAATTATTTCTTACGTTGACCTCGAACCATTTTGGAACCAGCCTTAAACTATTTTACTCCGATTTGCTTCTCGCACCTCGCGATTCTTTCTCGCCGGACCGGTGGCGCCATCTCTTCGCGAAACGCTCAAACCGGTCGACGTACAATTTCGGCTTTGCTCGAAGAGATGGCGCCACTAGTCTCTCTCGGCAAAGCCGCGTGCCGTCGGTAACGATGTTCGACCAGTTTGCGCGTTTCGCGAAGAGATGGCGCCACTAGTCTAGACAACGACCCTTGCCGTCGGTAACGACGTTCGACCGGTTTCAGCGCTTCGCGAAGAGATGGCGCCACTAGTCTAGACAACGACCCGTGCCGTCGGTAACGACGTTCGACCGGTTTCAGCGCTTTGCGAAGAGATGGCGCCACTAGTCACGCGGCAATGACCCGTACCGTCGGTAACGACGTTCGAACGGTTTCAGCGCTTCGCGTAGAGATGGCGCCACTGGTAACGAAATAATTATCGAGTATTACGATCGATCGAGGCAGTGTTTAAACGTGCGTTGTCTCTCGTGAACGATAGACGCGAACGCGTACGCTATTTGGAACGATGTCGACACATTTTTAAAGGGTGGAACGCGAGAAACGAATCATTCGCGAATGAAAAGCTGGGGAGAAGAATGTACGCGTACATACATGTGGGTGCGTGTATGCGCGCGTGTTTCTGGATATTGATATTTTTATGTATGTATATATATATATATATATATATATATGTATGTTTATAGATGTATATATATATACACACGTATATTTAGTACGAGTGGTAAGCACCGGTTAATTAAGGTAGCTCGCAAATTATCGCAAGATATTCCGTGTCGTTGACGCTTCTGGAACGAACTAAATCGACGAAGCGATAAGATATGTTTAAACAACATTTGATATATTTGAATCGTTGCGTTACGTTACGGGACGTTAGGTGACAGCAAGTAACTCGCACGGTTCTAAATAGCCATAACGAATTCGATTGGACAACGGCCGTCGCAACGGGTTTCGCGATAGTGTGACAGACTCGCGTACGAACGAGAGTATTGATTCTGCCTTACTGACGCGCGTATATACGCGTCGATGGCCATCCAATCAGAAGCGGCGACACCGGACAAAAGTATAGTTCAAAGTCTGGTAAAGTTTCTCGTCTTTCTTTAAACAGTCGACGATGACACGCGCGCACCACCGGACTCGTAACAAAGGAGAGAATTATGTATAATCGTGGGATATGCGAGTAAGTATTCGAAAGATGTCCCCGTGATGCGAGCAGGAATGTGTGTAGATACACAGCCGGCTCAAAGCGCGGAGAGTTTTGACGGGTCAGTAACTCTAAAAATATTTATGTCGTTCTCAACTATTCTTACTCCCGCGACATGGATATTTTCGGCTAATGTTGGGTAAGCCCGATGTCCGACGCTTTCGTTTTCTCGGTTTTCCGTAAATCGCGCGTATAGCAAATCGGTTTCGATCGATGTTTGGCGGGAGAATCCGGTTTCGTTGGAGCGTGGTAGGCGACAGATGGTAGGCGTTTAGAAGAGGATGTTTCGAGTACGTGCCGATATCGCGTCGGAGGGGAAATCTGTTTGGTCCACGCCGACTGCAGCTGTGGAATATCGTTATTTTAATTGTAACTGGACCGTGTGACCGGGGAATAATTTATTTACACGCTTGCGCAGAGCAGAGGGTGGATGCGAGCGGTACGCTTCGATCGCTCGACTACGAGCCACGGTAGGCGGCGATGTCCTGAACAGGCATCATGGACAGGAAGAAGGAGGATATCGAAGCGTATCGGTGGTCGTCGTCGTCGTCGTGGTCGTCGTCGTCGTCGTCGTCGTCATCGAACGGGTCGGATCGTTGATGCTCTGGACGATCATGGTGAGGCGATCCAGGCTGCTTCCACCGGCGAGATGAGACGGCTGAGAATCGATCGTTCCCTCGAATCCTGGGAAGAAACGAAAAACGAAGATGGCACAGTCGAGGGTATCTATATATCTCTCTAATGTATTTTGGAAGCGGATTCCGCGGAGCGGCCGTTTAAACGACCGTTCCGTCGGCAAAAGGATGGTGGTCCGTCGACGATGCGTCATACTAATGTACCGTGGCAATGTATGGCACTTTGGGACGACTCGAATTTTCGCCTCGAACGTTCGACGAGTTTGACGTTTTTTTTTTTTTTTTTTTTTTTCTCTCTCTCATCGTTTCCCGTCGCTCGCACGCGGCTTGAATTATGTTCCACGGTTGCCAATAGTCAGGTATTCATTAACGCTAATTAATCCCGAGTTATTTTCGGCGAGGTTGTTCTGGGGGGGTAGATGGTACGCGTGTCGACGTACGATACGTAGATGGAGTGACGCGCGACGCGCGACGCGTGGCGCGTGCCGGCTGGCCCCGGTATCGCTCGCGTCGCTCGTGTCGCTCGTGTCGCGTCGTCGACAAAGAGTATCATCGGGAGGACGTTGCATCGTCGGGGGCTCACGACGGGTGGGCTATCTATAGCAACGACTGTAACCATACGACTGTATAGAATCCGAGTGTGTCACTCAAGGGTGACAAAACTCATTAATACCGATCTGCTTAATGCTCCGTCTCGTGTCAGGCATTAATCTACTTAAAAATACCGGGTACGCGGGAACGATCCTACCGACGGTTTTGGAACCGTCGACCAGTCGATGGCGAGCGTGCCCCTTAATAGACGCTTCCTGTGTCGTTTCCACGCGACACGAAAATTACCGTTTCGTGGATAGAATCTCACTCACCGTTAATGGGTTGAAACCTTGCCAAAGGGTCCGAGAACTGCCTCAGCCTTTCGGACGTGTATCGCGGCGATGTTGCGCTCTGAAATGGAGAAAGGACAAACAAAATACCGACAAAACGGAGGGGGTTACGCGTGTCAAAAATCGAGAATCGCGACGCGAAGCGCGATCGAGGAGCTTTTATCGTAAAGTAGGATACGTTAACCGCCTCGTGTCCGCGACTAAAACGGCTGCTTTAAATAAGCGGTATGTTTGCTCTGGAAGATAGCTTCGCGTCCTCGATGCCGGAGGTCGATACGAGAGGGAGAGAGAGAGAGAGAGAGAGTTCTTTCAGAGTAGAATCTCCGGACCATATATACCGCGTATGCTACTACGTAAAACGTCGAGTTTATATCTCTTTGTTGTTGCTCGCTGCCCAACGTCCAAAAGCCTCGCAAGTTTGTTCGAAAAAAAAAAAAAGCAAGAGCTTATATTTAGCGAGGATACGAGAGAGTCGGGGAAATATATTTCATTGTATAATCCCCTCGAGAAGAATCTCTTTTCGCGATTCTACGGGTACTTTAGTCGCGATAAACGACACGTGTCGGACACGTGTCTCGAGCGTTCGTTCGCTTACCGATGCGTTTCCGAAATTTGAACCGTGAGTTTGAGCTACCACGGATCTGTTGCTTCTTAGCAACGTCTCCAGACCTTCGATGTATTCGATCGCGTTCCGCAGTATCTCCACTTTCGGTAACCGTTGATTGGGATTGTTGCTGGTTCTTCGTTTCAAAACCTCGAACGCCTCGTTCACCTGCGTGAAACGTTTCACGATTCCGTAACGATTCCGTAACGATTCCGTAACGATTCCGTAACGATTCCGTAACGATGCGTGAGACTGACCTTTCTCAAGCGTCTTCTTTCCCGCAGCGTAGCGGCTTTCCTTCGATCGACGGTGACGGTTTTCTTTTTGCAGGCTTTGCAAGCCCAAACGAGGCACTTGCGTGGTCCGTGGGTCGATGCGGTCGTCGCGGTATCCAAAGCCACGTGAGGATGAGGCACGTGCGCGTTCGGTTCGTTCGACTCGTTCGCCGCGTTCGCCGCGTTCGCCGCGTTCGACTCGTCGTTCCCGTCGACGGATACCTCCGAGCTGTCCACCGATCCAACCGACGACGACGTCGAGTCCGAATCCGCCGTGTACCGAGACGATCGCGACAACGATCTAGCGACGGACGGCATATTTCAATTGATTTCCCAAACGTGTTTACATTCATCCTTTCTTCCTTCCTTCCTTCCTTCCTCTCGAGGACGCTCGATCGTCCGATATCTCGCGTGCATTGGAATCGTTCCAGACGGTTAACGAGACGGTTAACGAGACGGGACGCGGCGAAAATGGTTAAACGAGCGCGCCCGATAAAGCGACTTGAGAAAGGACGACTTGAGAGAAGGGAGGAAAGAGGGAGGACGCCGCGTAAAACACGATATATACTGTACATATACGTATACCGATAACGCTGGGAACTGGACGATCCTAGCTGGGAGTCGTCCGCGATTCCCTCGGACGAGTATCCTTGCAAAGAGTCGACCGTCGAGTAATCGTCGACGGACGCGTACAGCCCTCGTCGCCGGTGGTGATTATCGTTACCGTAACAGCGGTCGCAGTGTTCGCTGCGACGACGATGATCATTTTGATGACGGCGACGATGCTGTTGATCGCGACGACGATGATGATGATGATGATGATGATGCCGGTGGTGATAGTAACGATCGTGTTGCACGCGATGATGACGGTAAGCGTCGTAGTAAGAGACGGTGTCCGTGACGAGAGTCATCGTTTCCACTACCGAAATCGAATAATCCCGAACGTCGCGAACGAATCGTGGGAGCCGCGACGGCGGTTGTCCCTGACGCGTGCGCAACCTCGCGTCTCGCGTCTCGCGCGAGCGCGAGCGCGAGCGTTCGTGCTTCTCGGGATACCGCGTTTTCCCAACCCCAACGCGCCGCTCTTCCAATACTTTGGTCCCGTTGCCCGCCGGTGGATACCGGATGGATTATTTTCGACGAGAAACCGACCAATTAACAGCCGTTGGGCGGAACCTCGAGTTTCCTCGAATCTCGAGCGAACGGGGTGTGGCTTAGCCGGCGATATCTCGACTCGCGAGACCTCTTTTCTTCGTTCCGATGTCCTTTGAACGCGTATGTATGTCAATGACCACGACGACGACGACGACGACGACGACGACGACGACGATGGTAACGATATCGTTGAGTAAATGGGAAGGGAACGAGTAGGTAGAGAAAGTTGGACGCGTAGTAAGTAAGGGGTGTATCGCGGATCGCATCCCCCGTAAACGGCACCGTCCTCGTCGAGTCTCGGAACGACTCGGCCGCGATCGTGTCCGAAACGAAGAGAGAAAATGGAGGGTGAGCGAGAGGAAAAACGGGTCACTTTCTTCTCTTCTCCTTTCAGGATTCGGTTGGCTGGGATATCTCCATCCGGCAAAGCTGAAAGTTCGCGAAAGGCCAATGCCTCGCCCATTTTTAGGAAAACAGAGTCGTGGCATAGGTGGTGTAGCAGTTTGGGTACTCGTCGGTTGCTACTAGCTAGGTATGTACGGATATGGTTTGGGGGTGGGGAGAGATGCCGCGCGTCTCTTATCAAACGAGAATTGGAACGGTGTAGGATATAAGAAGGGAAGCGGAGCAGAGTAGGGATGGGCCGACGGCGGATACGGAAGAAATGGTCGCGGCGGGAGCGCGCGCGCACGTGCGCTGGTGTGCGCGCGGCGGGTAGGACAGGACGGCGGAATAGGGGAAGGAAAGGTAGAGAGGACGTACGACCGGGCGGAGCGTGGAGTCGCGCGAGGGGAGAGTCGGTCGTGTGTGGGTCGTGTGTTGCGGGCTGCTGCAGCTCGGGCGCGACAGTTCCATCCCGACCATTGCCGGTTGATTCTCGCCAGACGAGTGCGCGTATTTTTCGCATCCTTTCGCATCCGTGACGCGTCGCAACGGTGGACGGAAACGGGTGAAGAGGCTGGAGGAGCCGAAAAGAGGAACCAGCGAAGAGGACGGTCCTTTCGACGGCATGTGGAAGCATCTTGCACGGAACGAGATCGTCGTTGTCGCTGCTCCGTTGACGAAAACGAAACGCGGTCGAGCGTTCGGCACCAATGCGACGGAATCGTTCTTCTCGTCCCCGTTGAATCGACGCTGGAAATCGTTGTCGTCGGCAACATCCGTTCGACCCCTGATCGCGATCCTAAATTGATTCCTTCGTCCCCGTTCCATCGATCTCGGATTTATTCGATCTCGGAACGAAAGCAAAGATGCGGGACAACGGTCGACGTTCGTTAATCCGTGGCGAGAGGAAACGGACGCTGTAATAACTGGTAGCAGCCCATCGATCGTCTGTCTGCGTCCGCTGCGACGCACATGCGTCGTCGATCGAGATCGAGGAACGAACGCGAGCTCCTCGGACGATGAGACGGACGAGTTAACGACGCGATGCGTTGCGGCCGAACCTGTTCGGTCGTCTCCCGGCTGTATCTTTAGTACCATTGTGTTCGATGCAAACCAGCGATCGCGCGTCTATACACTCGACACCAACGTCGTACACTTTTTACACGTTTGGACGCGCGGGCGCGCGCGCGCGCGTACGCGAATAAACGATTAGATGTAAGAAAATAAAAGTAAAAAAAAATATATATATATATATATATATAATCTGTTATGTAGGCACGCGCGTTTAACCTACAGAAAATTCATCACGGCGCGAATGTTTTTATGTCTCGTTGTCACGTCATAGATTATAGAATGTTAAATAATAGGTAGATGCGAAACCGTTTGAAGCAAAGTGAACGCGAGGTGAGAAACTGGCGCGTGTCTCTCCATTCTCTCTCTCTCTCTCTCTCTCTCTCTCTCTCTCTCTCTCTAGCTCGTTTCACGGTGTTTACACGAATTCACGGTGCACGGTGCTGCTCAATTAAAACTCCAGTACAAAGATACGCGCGAAAGGAAAGGGTATATTTTGGAAATCGCGCGAACGCAATTTACTCCGTCGACATGGAAAAAGTAAAGCAAAGTAAGTCGAAAGTAAGGCACGTTTGATCGGGCAACGGTGCGGTGCAACGGCGGAAGAAACTACCTCAAACTGAAAGCCAGGCAGAGGCGAATGACGGACGAAAGGTCGGGTCGAACTAACGGGAGGGATATGTCTCGCGAGCGTCGTTGGAACGACGATGCCACTGCCGCCGAGGAGGGAAGTTGAGATCGAGCGAGGTCGGATCGATATGCTCAACCGCAGAAGTAACGAAAGTACTGGCATATCGGAGAAGAGGATAAGGAGTAGAAACAAACGCAATCATGTCATGGGAATCGATCTCTTCGAGAGATTACCTGGGGCAAGTAGCTGGTTGTGGCTGGTAGAATAGATCGAGCGGGTCCGGATGAATCGAAACGCGGAAGGGAACGGAACCGGGTGGGGCAATTGTCGCGGTGCCGGGATGCCGCGGTACTCGCCGTGTTGGTATATAGGTCAGGAAAAGAGGTCACAGGTGCCTCGCCCACGGTGGCTGCCGCGCGCACACACACACAGGTCGTTCGTCTCGAGCCGATAAACGAAATTCGTTGCTGTCGTTGTCCTTTCGACAACGTTTCACACGCGAACCACCGTTACGCTAAATATAACGGATAAAAGGAGGATAAGGTCGCAATGCGGTAGACGCGTATACGTGGAACGATCGGGGAAACGTAACCGCTGGGACGATGCCAAACGGGATCTTTAATAATAATAATAATAATAATAATAATAATAATAATAAGAAGAAGAAGAAGAAGAAGAAGAATAACGACGGGTCGTTTGACTTTTACAGCGGACCGGCCAGTCATCAATTGTCCGCGACAGCTCTGTTGGGCAGTCCGGATGGATCGCGGCATCCGTTGGACGTGTGCGAGTTCACCGAGGAGGATTACAGGCATCAGAACGGGAACGGGAACGGTCATTACGGGCAGAACGGCGGCAGGTCCAGCATCGGTTTGTGGGAATGTCTGATCGGGTGCAGGCGACGATTGGACCAGCATATGGCTCGCAGACGGGTAAAAAATCGTCGAGGGATCGCGGCGAGGGTCATTGCCGAGGCCATTGCGAGCAGAGCGGAAAGACACGCGATCTCGCGCCTCGTTCTAGTTATCTAGAAATCGATACGGTGCGGGAAAGGTATGCGAGTAATTTCGAGCGTGCGACGCGCGACCGTTTCCGGTTGATCGGAAAATCGACGACGCCGCTGGTTGTTTACGCATCGCCGCGACGAGCTCGTGCCGCGCTATTTGCGTTCCGGCCGGGATCGTCGTCGGATCTTAAACTATCGGCGAAGAAAGTTCAAGGGCAAGGGAATCGATATAGACGCGACCTTCCCCGTCGTTTCGATGTAATAGTTTAGCGACACGCGCGCCGTACCGCCTACCGTAACCGGCCGCGAGTTACCACACGATTTCGTTCGCTTCAGGTGGAACAAGGCTTGAAGCTGTATCGCGCTCACAAACAACAGGCTGCGGTCCGTAAATGGAGAGGCGCATTGAAGAACATCAGACAACGGGAAGATAAATTCGCTCTTCTCGGTTACCTGTACCAGGCGTATATGGATTGGGGAAAGTATAGGTAATGATGCTGTTTAACCGTTCGAATTGTACTTGTACGCGCGAGCATCGATGTTGCAGGGACAGCATCGATTTCGGGCACAAGCAGCTGTGCATTTCCGAGGAGCTAGATTCGCCGAACATGCGGGCAGAGGCTTACTTGAATTTAGCGAGAGCGCACGAGAGATTGGGCGCGTTGGACAGAGCGTTGGATTACGCGAGGCACAGGTACGGGATACGTTCCGCGTAACGATTCAGGTATCGCTCGAGCAAATATTCTCCGTGCGTGTTTGCCTCGCAGCTTGTACAACGAATGCGATCAGTGCGCGACCGCTGGACTGGTTCATCTGACCGTGGGCAGGGTACACTTGGAATTGGCTGGATTTTGCAAGGCTCTCGAAGCATTTCAGAGAGCCCACAAAATAGCTCATTCGATTCAAGATCCGTCGTTGGAATTGCAAGTAAGCGTAACTCTCTTACTATTTCACGGTTCGAGAACGTCTAGATACTGCTCCACTTACGTATGTAGGTGTACGTTGGTTTGTCGGAGCTGTTCTGTAGACTGCACGATGCCGACAAGAGCGCTAGATACGCGGCAAGAGCGTACGATCTCTCGAGAAGTTTGCAATTGGGCGACTTGAACTCTCGGCATCACAGAGCGGCGCTTCTTCAAATGGCCGCGGCGCTCCGAAAAAAGGGAGAACTCGGCGACGCCCACGATTATTGTTCGGTAGGCAGTAGATCTTGTTTTCGCGCGTTAGCGCGCGTCTCCCGCTGAAGGAGACTGTTTCTTTTGATCGGCAAACTGGCTCGCAGGAAGCAACGCGATTGTCGCTCGTGTCCGGAGATCAAGCTAGTTACGCCAGAAGTATACGGATAATGGGAGATATTTATAGAAAAAAGTCAGACATAAACGTGAGTACGTGGAATATATATACACCTCCGTGTGTTCACCGATGGTTACGAGTCGAATCGGCCGTAGAAAGCATTTCGACAGTACGAGAGCGCGATGGGATCCGCGGCAGCGACAGGAGATCGCCTCTGTCAAATGGAGGCGATGGACGGTGCTGCGAGATGCCTCGAGGCTTTACGACTTCAACACAAAATATGCAACTGTCGCCCGCTCGAATTCAACACCAGGCTACTCGAAGTTGCTGGATCGGTCGGTGCTAAGGTACGAGATTTCTCGCGTTCGCCGAGACTCTCTTACTCTCTTTCTCTCTCTCTCTCGTAGTTCCTGGTACGAACCGTGAGATCGAGGCTGTCGCGAATTTACGGTTCTCTCGGGGACGAGGAGCAAAAGGGTCATCACGAGAGATTAGCCGCTGCGATGGAAGAGGACTTGGAGTTACGTTGCGGTGGTTGCAACGAACCCTTCGGTCTCGAAGCCGACTCCTTGGAAGCGCTGCCCTGCTCTCACATACTGCACGCCAGGTGAAACGAAATTTTGAAGGATCTCTACTCCATCGTTCGTGACATCTAACTTTAACGTGACTTATATAGCAACTGTCGTTTACAGGTGCGCTTACGACATCCTGAAAAGACGAGACAAAAAAAAGAAACGTTTATGTCCCGATTGTCACAAGTCCGTTAGTTCACGATTGTACCTGCATTGCGAAGATCCTCACGGCATGAATACTTTGAATCACAGTTCCTTGAGTCTGGCGTCGTTGAGAGCCAGCAGTCTAGCCACGTTGGACGATTGTCACGCTACAAGCAGCGTTTGAACGCGGCGACGACTTTTGTTCCGGTTGGGATTTCGTTTACCGAGCTCGTTAACGCACGCTCTTCGATATTGGTAACCGCGTTTTGGACCGATGCACGAAACCGCGACACGCGTCAATTTTCAGTCGCGTCAACGTTCGGTCTCTCTCTCTCTCTCTCTCCCTCTTTCTCCCTCACTCTCTCTCTCTCTCTCTCTCTCTCTCTCTCTTTCTGTCTCTCTTTAATTATCCACACCACCACGTGAGACCTAATGGAGACCCATGACAACGTATGATACGAGTGGTGGCCGTACAAGCCCGGAGCAGTTGTTGCGTCCAGTACCTGATCTGCTCGATACAAACGCAAGTTACCGCCAAAAACTCGAATCGCGCGTAAACGAACCTCATCCGTATAAATGTGTAGATCGTACGTACTGCCACTGCGCGGCGTCCTATTGACGCGACTGCGAAGTATAACGCCTGTCGCTCGTGTGCACCAGGCCTAACGTGTCGCGTACACACGAACGCGAGCGCAACCACGTTACGCATTCATACGCATTCGCATACTTGAGCGCATCCGCGTCTATATCCTGAACCCATTGCATTCCAAGTTCTCGGGGTATATTCGCGGTATCGAGCTTGCACACTCTGCCAATTAAACAATTAGAAATAAACGATCTTTAACGCGTGGATCATCGATCGTTTAACGATTCAATTAGGACGAACAAATTCAAAGAATACTATTTAGCACGATACGAAGAGATTTAATGGCAATAAAAATGCACATTCAGTTCATTTGCGTCTGTCTTTTCTCTCTCTCTCTCTTTCTCTCTCTCTCTCTCTCTCTCGCTCTTTCTCTCTCTCTCTCTCTGACTCCCCCTGAACCCTCTTCTCTCCAAAAATGACTCGCCTCCACGGGTACGTGTACAAACACGATAGAACGATTCTCTGCGCGTGTCAGAAAACAATAATACGTAGCGTTCTACGTAAACAATTGCAAAACTAACGTGCTCCCGATAAGACATAGGTATGTATAAAAACATCCCCAGAACGAGTATACACAAGCATACATGTATAGGTATAGATAGGTACCTATCCTGCTTAAAGGTTTTCCCGACACGGTCGCGACATCTAGAATGCGGTTACGAATTTACAGAGTACGACCGCCATGACAGCTGATGCTTTTCGTATCGCTTGACGTTTGGTCGGAACATGTCATTTTGTACAATTTAATTTCGACAAATGGCAGACTTCTTCTTCGGTTTTGATACGTCACTCGCAGTAAGTAAACCTGTAGCGAGCTAACGGTGCTTTTTATTTTCACCAGTGTTCGAACGTAATCGGAAAGAGCGTAGCGAAAGTACGAGAGCATACACGATTTTGTCGTTCAGTCGCGTCGTGATTTCGGATCGGAGACCAAAGCAAGTAAAAAACTTGGTATAATCCGTCGACAAGGGACCGCTTGTTTGTCCTGTATAAATTGGCGAAGTTTATTTAACGTTACGCCGACACCTCGCGCTACTTCAACTTCTCTCCGCGTGTATATATTGTTTGGAAAATACGCGATATACGATAAGTATTACTGCCTCCATGAGTCGTTATGGAAGTACGTCGCATAACCTCGTCAAAGTCTCGATACCTTCAAAGGTCATTAACACTGCAATTTCGGTGCTAATTACACTTGTTATTATTATCATTCTAATTTTTTCTTCTCTACTTTGTTTCGTTCTAGTTTTCCGTGGGGCGATTCGTGTGTGCGTATCGTTTCAGCAAAATTAGCAGAGCGAACGATCGTCGTATAGTTTGTTGGTACTCGCGTACCTTTCCTATCGTATCGGAATTATCTCTGCTTCTCGCTCGAAACAATTATTTTGCATTCCCAATGGTTTAGTGATAGTAAGTTGCCGTCGTAACGATATCTCCACTTTCCTTACCCCGGTTTCTATAATTTGTATAGAACAGCAGTTTGGAAGATGGCTTGGAGTGTCCCTTCGAGGAAGACGATCTCGGAGAAGAGGAAGAGTACGACGCGTTGAACGATGAAACTTTTGGTTCGGAGGCGACGATCGGCGATTGGGAGAAGGATCATGAGAAACTTGCCGAGATCACCGAATCCAGCCGTCCCCACCATCAGAATAATTTGGGCAAAAAAGTAAATAAACGGTCAGGAAATGATGCTTAATCGCACGTCAAGTTAAGCTTACGCAATGTCAATGCTTGTTATAGAACGGTGTTAATAAGGATATCGAAGACAATTTATCCCACTTGGTACTAGACGAGAAAGAAGGTATCGTTCCACGTCCCGGAGTATGGGATAGCCCTACCAATATACCTCCTCCTAAACCTCGACCATCGTTATCTCTACCGTCTACGTTAACGAATGTCTGCACCGTCGAGGAATTAGAGAAAGGCTTGATTGCGAGCAGGCCACCGCCAGGATTAAGTAAACCTATTCAAACCCAACGACAACAACAACAGCAGCAACAGCAACAGCAACAACAACAACAACAACAGAAATCCGATGGGTCGCTTCTATTCGAAACGTTGTCCGTTCCACCGCGCTTCCCACCCGGGTTGGGCATACCGTCTACGCATTCTGTTGTTCTACCACCAAACATGAGATTTCCGCACCCACAATTTTTACACCACCCTAGATTATTCCCCAGTGAGTATGTTTTTTACTACGATTGCAGTGCGACGCATTATTTACTTCTACGCGTGTGTACATGTATACGTAGGAATCGTTCCCACAGGTCAAACTGGAAACGTACTAAGATATCCCGTGGCGGCGCACCTGATGTTGCCGCATAACGCGCAGAGGCAACCGATTCATGGTTCGTTTTGCAATAATTTCTCTGTAAGTTTCGTCAATTATTATTATTATTATTATTGTTATTTTGCAATCGAAAGTTTGTCGTTAGGTTAAGATTAGGCGTTTCAAGTCGAACGTGTCGTTTCAGCAACCGCCACACTCGAATTTATGTACTCCGTTTCTACGCCCGGACCATAGCATGGTGGTATCTGCTTTCTCCAGTGGCCAGACCGGATACCAGCAACAACAACATCCTTTCTCCCATTCTGGAAATCAAAGAAATCAGAACAGGACTTTCCTTCACGGTGAACAACAAGGGAATCATCAACCATTTTTTAAAAACAATCAGCATTATCGTAATCACGATCGAAACAATCAGCGACCGCATTATCACTATCATCATCACTGTCACGGGATAAACGGAGTAACCGGTGCGGGGGAATACGATGAATATGCCGGTCTGATGAGCAGCCGAGAGAAACAATGGTTAATTAATATACAATTGTTGCAACTCAACACAAACGAGCCGTACATCGACGATTATTATTACATCGTTTTCTGTGACCGAAGAAACAAGCAGAGTGTTAATCAAGAACAAAAAGACAAGAAGCAACACAATAACAACAACAACAACAACAACAACAACAGCTACCACAGAGATTCCAGGTAGTTCGCAGTTTAAGCATTTTTCTTTCCGCGTCACCCTTTTCTCGTGCACATTCTCGCGTTACACCGCCTCCCTTCTTCACTCTTCGTTTCCATTGAATTTATTCTCAGAGATCGGGAACAACCGCATCACGTGCTCTCCAGGCCGGCGTATACACCGACGCAGTTTGAAAATTCTCTAGGTAAATTACAATCGGCCAGCGTGATCGCGCCGCGCAAGGTCATCGACATGGACGTCGTACCGAACAGTGATCCTCAAGTAACAACGCAAATGCAGCAAAAGGATACGAAACGAACAAGGCAGTTGTTGCTCGAGATCGAAAGGGTATTCATTTTTTTTTTCTCGCATATCTTTCCACCTTATTCGTCGTCGTTTCGCGTTCAACGGGACCATTAAGATGTGTTTACCATGTGAAAAATGGTGTTTCCAGTTATACATAATTCTATTAAAACTTGAAGATCTGCACAATCCTTTGGCTCTGCTTAGCGAACAGCAACAAAGTCAAGAAGAGGAGAACGAAGCGAACAGCGCGAAGAAAACTAATCCAGATTTAATAGCAATGATGCTGTCGGCTCTTGTTCAGTTGATACAGGACGATAAATTGGCCAGCATGCTGAGTATTCGAAAAGGGAAGGTGAGTAACGTTTGGGAACGTTGAACTTGTCCTCCTTGTACGTTCGCCCTTTATTCTCTACCGTAGATGCTGTTGTTGAGGTTCTTGCCATACTTGAACGTAACCGAGCATCGTAGTCAATTAGAAGAATTATGGAACGTGATATTTCGAGGATTAGCTATAATAGGTCGTAGAGATTCTCATCTGCTGATAAGCTTGCATACGGAGTTTCAACGTTGGTTCGGTAACGTGCAAGAATTCGGTACGATACTTCGACTAGCTCGGTCCCTGTCCGAGTCTGCTAGTCAGCCAATCAAGAACAACAGTTTAGCTTTTGCTCTTGCAAACAAGGTTGGTTTATATACACACATTTTTACCGTTCGATCGTTTAATTCTCTCCTGTACTGTTTCTACACTTTTAAACGCTTCTCTGTTTAGTTTGGTGTATCTGTAATTGCGTCGCTGTTCGAACAAGCAGAAAAATTGTACACCACGGACGATCCTATGTCTTCGGAGTGGTCATCCTTCATAGCGAACATCATCGAAATAATTGGTGAAACCCCGCCTTGTGTCGCACCTTGTCAACCGATTGCCGCTAACATGCTCAATCAGCATTTAAACCGACTCTCTCATTTGAAATGTGGGAGGTACACGACTCTGGAACTTTTGCTAACCGATGCCAACCCTTCTCGATAGTCGAAAGTTATTCGATGTGTTTTTCTTGGCATTTCATTAAAATCTGCTTTTCATGATTATCAATCGAACGACAAAAATTGTGCTAAAAAATCGCAGATATTTTAATACTGTTACATCGTTAAGATTAATCGAATATTTCTTGCATATGACTATATATTTTAGTAATAATCGACATCCGGTTTTCACACAGCAGTAGCGTGTCGATTCTGTCCGATTTATTATACTAAAGGTAACGTGTTTGGGGCTTCAGGTCGTGTAAATTATTTAGAAATCGCTTATTTTCTCACCTATTTCCTTAGCCAGTTTCATT
Organism: Xylocopa violacea; assembly: GCA_963969225.1. Taxonomy (NCBI): domain Eukaryota; kingdom Metazoa; phylum Arthropoda; class Insecta; order Hymenoptera; family Apidae; genus Xylocopa; species Xylocopa violacea. The sequence goes on along the minus strand of CAXAJV010000006.1, from coordinate 32,320,449 downwards.
AGACGAGAAGCACAGGCTGCGGGTATGGAACTTTTACTTCTCCTATGTCCTCCTCTACTCGGAACGTTACGCTCACCCCGTCCACCCTTTCCCACGCTCCCATTCGTTTTTTGCTTTTGTAAAATACATTTTTTATTCGCTTCTTGGATACTCGTTCAAACTTTCTATTAATTCAGACTACAACAGACATTCCTTCGCGTTTAAAATATTCCCTTTTTCTTCGGGACGTAAAGGGTACGGAGGGGACGGGTGGCTGATGTTTTCATATCCGTTTATCCGAGATACAATACTCTCGTGTTTCTTCCACCGAGAAAATGACGGCGTGTATTCTCATTTAAAAGTACGTTAGTTTCATTTGCGATTTTGAATAGAACACGTTACGTATAAAAGCCAGTCCTTTGCTAAAGACAGAGTTAATCTTTATTAAAGGATAACTGTACGTAAAAATAGCATCGTTCAAAAAATGCACAGAAAATTGTATATGGACGTTTCTTTATATCGAGAGAGCAAAAAATATCGTAACGTTTTTACACGCAACTATCATTACGTCACGAACGTTACGGACACACGCGAATTTCCCGAAATTCCTAACAATTTCTGGCGCGTAATCTTCAAAGAGTACTATCGTTATCAAATCAAATAAAATGTTGCGTACCTACCACACCTTGTGATCGTATTAATAGGGAATGGTCACGGAGATTATCACGGCGAGTGACGGAAAGCGACGGATAAAATGTGTGCCGACAGAGCCTTTGGTACACGATGTAAACGATTAACTTTTATCGCAGTACACATTTATAAATTCTTATGTACATTTAGCTTGTACATACAGCGATTCCGATGAATGAATGACTCCGTACGCATATATTTTGTAATTGGATGCGAAAGGAAATTTATTTTTCGCTTTCACGACGATGTATCGTCGCGTCATTTTTGGGAGAAAGAAATTAGAAAAAATGACACGAAGAAGATGGAATAATTGATGAATAAGTTATTTTTCAATGTTTCTAGCGAGAGTATAATTGACGAATTAATTTAGAATTTCTAAACTACGAGGTGTATACGTCGAATGTATGTATGTATGTGTATTATATATCGACAAAACTATATACTTCGTTACGACGCGATTCAACGCTAACACTCTCTCCTTTTATTACGTAAGATTATATACAGACATGTAAGTTCAGTTATATTCGTACGAATTACTTTTTTCTTTTTACTTTATAAAATATTTTTACCGTGTGTAACCGAATTATCCTTAAGTTTTACAAATGTCTTATTACATTCTTATATAGTACTAATTTCGATGAATCTTTTGTTTTTGCGCATTCGTTGTCGTAATTCGGATACGGCGTACACCTGTAGTGTTAAACGCGAGAATTATCGTTTGTTCGCTGCATTCACCGTTTGTAAAATAGGGATCAAACGGCAAGCAAACCGAAGTGAGCACCCGTTCCGGTTCCTTACTCTCACACGAAAAACATTTGTTGAGACTGTACAGATTTTTTAATATTTGAAAGTAAACTGTATATGATAAAGTTTAATTCGCGTTATCCTCTGCATATAACGTGCATCGCAGATTGCATTTCGTTCTCCCCGCCTGCTGAAAATGTATAAATAAGGGAAGAAAAAACAATCGGTACCAGTTGAAATTTAAGACGCAGGCAAAATATAGAAGAAATTCGTTTCGTTTCTCATCGAACGTTTAAAATTGAAATACGATAAAATACACATAGATAGGAGATTGATTTCTTTTTTTTACTTTTTTTTCTTTTTTTTTCTTTTCTTTTTTTTTTTTTCTTCTTTTAATGGAAAACTGAACGAGTCGATCCACTTCTAGACTATGTGCACAAGGTTGGTAGAATTTGAATGAAATTGTGCAATAAATATATACTTGCTTGCTTAATTACTTAACGTTGACAGAATGACGAAGGACACGCGTTAAAATAGTAACGAATCAATTGTAATCGATGAGAATAAGCAATGTAAGAGTGACAGATCGTTCATCGTTCGAAAATGATGAAAAAAAGCAAGAAAGGAGTTCTGTAATACCGACACAGACGTTTGCGGCGAAAGGGTGACATTCGCGGTTCGCTTCTGATTGGCGCTGTCGTTCGAGCAAGGTTTCTCGCGTGTTACTCGTTGTAGTACAACTATTCGTTTAACGAATATTAACCGATGTTACAGTTTTCCTTTCCCAATCTATATTATTCAGTGTCGGTGTTTCCCTATTCGGTCATTCGTTCGCGTCTGTGCGAAAATTCAGTTCAACGACTCGCCAGTTCTTTCCCTTGGGACATTGTTTCGTATTAGCAGGTGTTTTATCATCATAACGGATGAAATGAATATTTTTCTGCGGAAAGGTCATTTCACTTGGTTCGAGAAATTGCAACTATTCTTTCTTTCGTTTACGGTAAACTCTTAAATTTCACTGTTCAACTTATTACACGTATAATTTATTACGAACGAATGAGAGAGAGCAACTTTGGTAAATATCTCGTTTTGGAGAGGGTGAGAGGAAGTGAGGGAACACAGTTTTAAACTGAATCAAGTGAGTAAAATAATTGTATAGGTAAAAGAGGAGAGGGCCGAACCGTACAAAGAATAAGAAGTCGACGAGAGAAATCGTGCATTTTCTTTTCTTCCCAATCTCCGATGTACTCGATAACATTATATTTTAGAGCAATTAGAATAGCCAAGTATTATCGCTGCACACATTTAAATATAATAGAATTTTATCTTCTTCTTAATCTTATTCTTTGTATCGTTCCAGGTCCGTGTACTTTAAAGAGTAGACGAATTATTAATAAAAGAGTTTTTAAACTTGGTAAATGTTTGATAGACGCTATGACGATTGTACAAAACAGCAAAAGGATCGTTTAGTTGTAAGTAAAACGATATTTACCTTTAGAACCAACAGTTACGCATTTGCCAAGTTTAAACTGGCGAGATACGTGTTGCTAAAAATTTTGTATCGTTTTTATAGGAAGGAAACATGTATAATAGAAGGTAACGATCGGTCGGGATAAAGCTATGGCGAATAGGAAAGACAAATCGTCTGCAGGTTTTGTAAGTATATATATATATGTATAAGTATGTACTAAAAATCAAAACTATATATTCGCAGAGTTAGAAGAGAAACGTAGAGTGTTGGTTGTTGTAGATTACGTACGTGTAACGTTAGGATAGATTTAAAACGCAAATTGGAAAAGAAAATGAATAATAAAGCAAAGTCGGTGTAGTTTCGGTTAGTATCGCTACACGATTAACATTATTCATGGAGTTGCGCGATTCTTTTTTTTCAACATGTACCGCATAAAGTTTGCGAACAAGCAGATAAACTACAGAGGGACTGATAAGAAGATGTTAAAAGTTGAAACGATTAGATTGAACTAGAGATCGGTGGAGAAAAATTGTCACCGCAAACAAGTATGCTGACACTTTGATAAAGAAATGAATATAAAGTTAATCCGAAATATGTTAAATACGAATTTTATTACAACGTAGATACATGCGCGCATACGTATAGGTATATGTACGTATACGTAGATGTAACATACATATATATGGATGTTACGTTTCCTGGCGTGTAGTTATCGGTATTTTTCGCGACGGAACGCGATAACGAGGAAAATGGTAGTCGGAATGGGTTTTAATTTCACGAGTATGTGTCAGACATGGTGTTCGTGGTGTTGGATAAAAAGCAAAGTAAGCGGTTAAAGTTTCTCTTGGGTTGTCGGAAAACTGTAAGTAAGAACGAAACGCTCTTCTACGTGAGTCACGGTGAATCGTTCAAGGTAAATTGTTGGTACACCTACGGAAAAGGCTATGTTCTTGAAGGTGTCAATGCGCGGCACATAAAATATTAGGACAAGGTGACGAGCCGCGTATCAAGGACACATAATAGCACGGCTTAGTCCGATGTGTATATTTCTTTCGATACTCTCCTCTCGTCAATCGTGTTTTAATCGACGTTGTTTGGAATTTTTTTAGATATATATATATATATATATATATATATATATATATATATATATTTACAAGAATTTCAATGTAATTTGGTGATCGAAAACCGGTCCCCGAATTCCATAAATTTCTGTCCTTTGAACGACACGTAATTAAGGAATCCAGCTGTCGGTTGTAATGGGAATACAGGGTGGAATAATGTTTTCGCGATCGTTTTTAGCTTTATCATTAAAATGAGCGGTGTACGCGCGTGGAACGCGATACGGAAGGACACGTAATATTTACTGGGAAGGCGAGCGGTGACATCGGACTAAACGGTCGATGTTTAGATCATTTTGCGACAATGTTTTCGTACGAATCGTCGAAACCTTGAGCTATACGCAGCCGTGACGTACTCGTTCGAAGTTGGAGGACCGTGACGCGTACGACGAGCACGCGTAGAGAACGAGCGTGAGTCATCGAGGCTCCGGTCGTGCCGTTTTGGACGGAATTTCGCATTTTCGGGTATCCATCGGTAGGTAGGTAGGTAGGTAGGTAGGTAGGTAGTCTATCGGTATAGGGGGACGAACGAGAACACGATTCCGTTGGTGAACGCATCGCTCCCTTCTTTCGGTCCGTTCGATGACTGGCTCTCGCGCTGCTGCGCCGATTATCCCGTTACCTCGATCTCCTCTCTCACCTTCCGATTCGGTCTAGGATTCAGTTCGCGTTGTACGCGTTGCGCGCTCGGAACTCTGCCGGACTGGATCGAAGGGGAATAAAGTTGGTTGGAGGCGAAAACAGTTTCGATGAATCGCGTACGCGCGGCCAAAGTGCGTCGTTTCGTTAGTTTGAAATATTTCACCGATGATCACAGATTGGGTACGATCTCGTTGGAAGGTCCGGAGTGGTATTGGACGTATACGGAGAGGAGGATATGGTTAATCGCGAACGGGTTTGTTTGTTTTAGCTGGACACATGGTTCGGCCGGCCAAAAAAGTCCGGGCGTGGAGGTGGGGTCAGAAGTGGTTCGGGAAACAATACGATACCCCGTCCTCATTCCGGCGATGATTTCAACGAGATCGAACAGCAACGTTGTATCATCGAAAGGATGGACAAGGAAACGGTGAACGACAAATTCGAGGAAATGTTGGTGAGTCTTCTCGCCGTGGACGGCGATGATCTATGTAGAGGGACGAGAGAGGTCACGAGATGATTTCCGATCGAACAGGCCAACATGAATCTGACCGAGGAGAAGAAGGAGCCGTTGCGACAACAGTCGGAAACGAAGAAGAAGGAGATGTTGGTCTTGCATTATAAAGGTAGCATACAAGAGAACAAATCAAAGTTCGATAAACCGGCAGATTACATACAGTATTTGGCGCAACCGGATTTGAGCGTGAACAAAATCTACAACTGCATCGAATCTTTGAGAATAGCGTTAACGAACAATCCTCTCAGTTGGGTACAAGAATTCGGTACGAAGGGATTGAAACAGGTTTTAGCGACGCTCAACGAATGCTATCGGAAGTAAGTATACCCGTTAAAGAGAATCGTCGCGTCGTGCCGTTGCATACAATAGGTATTATTCGATATTGTCCGATTAAGAATGTTCTAATGTTCCTGTTCGTTCTATTCCAGTGCCTTCATATATTACGATAGGTAATTTACGTATTAAAATACTACTTATATTAGCTTTTATTTAATTAGCGAGTTAGACTGCTCACGCTTCGCGTTTTCGTTCATTCGGTGTTTGCTACGGAAACTGCGAAACAAGAACAAGAACGAAAACCGTACAGGGTGGACTGTATGTTCGGTAGATAATTCGTCCGTTGCATGACACGATGAGACACCGCGTGTCGATTCGAATTCGGATTTCGAGAAATACCCCCGAGCTTCTTAACCCCCGACGCTACTTTTATTTTTGATTTTGATTTTGATTTTCATTTCGATCGATCGACCGAGCTTTGCTAAATTTGAAGCCACTAAATATCATCGATTTTCCAACCTGTATCCAGTGACAGTCGATACGAGCGTATACAGTACGAATGCATCCGATGTCTGAAGGCTATTATGAACAACACCGTTGGCATAAAGGAGATGTTGGCTCATCACGAGGCGCTTACGATCGTGGCCAGATCGTTGGAGCCGACGAAACCGTCCGTCATGTCGGAGGCTGTGAAATTGCTCGGGGCGGTCTGTCTTATCTCGAGCGACAGTCACAAGAAAGTCCTGGACGCGATCACCATGAACGGCGAATTCAAAGGAAGGGAGAGGTTTTTACCGATTGTACAGGGGTTGATGAACAAGAAGAACGAAAATCTAAGAGTACGTCCCCGTTCGGTAACGGGAAGATTCGTCGGGAGATTCGTAATGCGTGACGAAAAAATATCTCTTACAGGTGGTGTGTCTTCAGCTGATCAATTCGATCATCTCCTCGGCCGAAGAATTGGACTTTAGACTGCATCTGCGAAACGAAATAATGCGGGTCGGGCTGGCCGATATCTTGGAGAGGTTGGAAAAGGACGAGTCCGAGGATCTGGCCAGACACCTAAAGATCTTCAACGATCACAAAGAGGAGGATTACGAAGAGTTCGTCCAAAGATTCGACCACGTCCGATTGGAATTGGACGACGTGAACGATTGCTTCGAAGTGATCAAAAACATGGTGATGGAAACGTCCGCCGAGCCGTATTTCTTATCGATCCTTCAGCATCTGTTGTTCGTCAGAGACGATGCCTTGGTGAGGTAGGGAAGAGGCAAAACGGTCTCGGGCATCGAGAGACGACTAGCGCGAGCATTTATCGTTTCTCTGTTCCCAACAGGCCGGCCTATTATAAATTGATAGAGGAATGCGTCTCGCAGATAGTGTTGCACCGTTCGGGTTGCGATCCGGATTTTAGCGCGACGAAACGCTTTCAAATCGACGTTCAGCCACTGATCGACACGTTGGTCGAGAAATCTAGGGCGGAAGAAGAAAGGCGATCGATCGAGCTGCTGCAAAAATTGGAAGAGGCTATAGCGAGCAAACAGGAGGCGGAAGCGAAACTTCAACACGCGGAAAATAAGATCAGGGAGTTCGAACAAGGAGGTGGAAGATTGGTAAATGCACGCTTCGTCGTGAAAACATCGTCGAGCGTCGAGAGGCTCGACTCTCTAACGATTTATTTTCCGTTGATTCGCGGCGCAGAAGGGTACACCGGGGACGACCGGTGGTGGTTCGGCGCAAGCAGGAGCACCACCGCCACCGCCGCCGCCGCCACCACCGCCGCCGCAGCCGTCGCTTTTCAACGCGAATGGAACGAGAACGGGTGCGGTGGGCGCGATGCCGCCACCGCCGCCGCCGCCGCCGCCGCCGCCGCTACCGCCGCAGTCGTTGGGTTCGGGTTTCGGTGGTCCCCCACCGCCGCCACCGCCGCCCATGTTCGGCGCGCAATCGGGAACGATGCCTCCGCCGATGCCGCCTATGATGCCTGGGATTGTGCCGGCCTCGCTCCCGTTGGGTTTGAAACCGAAGAAAAAGTGGGACGTCGACGCGCCGTTGAAGCGAGCCAATTGGAAAGCGGTGAACACTCCGACTACTTTTCTCACCGGCTCGCGTCTACTGTTTACCAAGTAATGACGCGTTCCGCTTTATCTTGGGCGTCTGGTTTTGCAGATTATGCCGCACAAACTTACCGAAAAATCGTTTTGGACCAAAGTGCAGGAGGACAGATTGGCCAGTCCCGAGATATTGGACGGTTTGTCTCGCAAGTTCGCCTCGAAACCGAGCGGGAAAAAGATGGACGATGTCGTGGACAAGTGAGTCCTAGAACGCGTTCGAATAATTCCGACGATTACGTTCGCCGTTACGTTTTCAGGTCGACGCCGTCGAAGAAAGTGAAAGATCTGAAAGTTCTCGACGGCAAAGCAGCGCAAAACATCCTTATACTTCTGAACGGTACCTTGAAACACATGTCGTACACGGAGGTAAAGTCGTGTTTACTCAAGTGCGAAGGGCCCGTCATCTCGGATAATATACTACAGGGACTGATACAATATTTACCGCCACCCGACCAACTCTCCAAGTTGCAACTTTACAAAGACCAGTACGACGATTTGACGGAAGCCGAGCAATTTTGCATCACCGTGAGTAGACGTAGACCGAGAGATAAATTTTATCCATGTCGGTGATCGGAAACGTTTACGATTCGCTGCGTCGTAGATATCGACTATCAAGAGATTGCTGCCGAGATTACGATCGTTAAGCTTCACGCTGCGATACGACGAACTGGTACAGGACGTGAAGCCGGACATCGTCGCGGGGACCGCGGCTTGCCAAGAAGTGAAGGATAGCAAGAAATTTGCCAAAATTCTCGAATTGATTCTGTTGCTCGGCAATTATATGAATTCCGGATCGAAGAACGGTCAGGCTTTCGGATTTGAAATCAGCTTTCTAACCAAGGTTCGATCGATCATCTGAAATACCGCGTACACGGGCAAGTATCGTATCGTATCGTATCGTTTCGCTTCGTTCGTTGAATATCGTTTTGTTTTCGTTTTCAGTTGACCAGCACGAAGGATGTCGATAACAAACAGACTTTGATGCACTATTTGGTAGGCACGATAGAACAGAAATTTCCCGATTGTCTCACCTTTCCGGAAGAATTGGCGCACGTGGACAGAGCGAGTCGCGTTTCGTTGGAAAATATTCAGAGAACGTTGCGACAAATGGATTCCAACATTCGAAATCTCGAACAAGATTTATCGAATGCTAAAATTCCGCAATCCGACGAGGATCTGTTCCTAGACGTTATGGGTGTATCCTTCTCTCTTTCTCTCTCTCTCTCTCTCTCTCTCTGTCTGTCTGTCTGTCTGTCTGTCTGTCTGTCTGTCTGTCTGCCTCTGTCTGGTTGTTTTCAGATCGTATCGGTCATCTTCCTTAATTGCAACGAAATTATTTCACAGCCGTTCGCGAAGAAGGCTCGAGAATCTTACGAAATACTTCAGAATATGTTTAAAAACATGGACAGCTTGTACACCGAAATCTCGGAATTCTTTTCGTTCGACAAACAAAAGTACACGATAGAAGAATTTTTTGGCGATATAAAAACGTTCAAAGACGATTTCATGGTAAATACGTGAAAAACGGAATTGGGGGGCATCAAATTGGTTCGTGAATTTTGACGTGTCCCGTCGTGTGTGTTTTTTCCAGCAAGCTCAGAGGGAAATAATAAAGCTTAGAGAGGGGGAAGAGAAGCAGAGAAGAGCGAGGGAGGCGCGAGAAAAAGCGGAGGCGGAGAAAGCGGCACGGGCAGCGCGGAAACGCGCGCTCGTCGATATGAACGCGCACGAAACACAGGAAGGCGTTATGGACAGCCTGATGGAAGCCCTTCAAACCGGGTCCGCGTTCAGTCGACCGGATCAACGTCGCAAACGTCAAACACGCGCCGCTGGTGGTAAGTTTTATAGGACCGCGTATGCTTCGAGAAAATCTACGAAGGAGGAGAAGTCGTTGCTCGCTAAGTTGTACGAGTCGGGAGCGGCCGAACGGCGCGCGATTAAACGGAATCGGAATAAAGCCGCGGGAGGTAACGAGCTCGTTCAGTACGCAACACCGGAAGAGAATCAGCATCTCTATAAACGTTTGTTGCTCGATCGCGCGACGAGAACGCCGAGACAAAAGAGATTTTTGTCGAGAGTCAGCTCGTTCGAGAGAAAGAAACGAAGCGAGATCGCGCGTAAGAAGATACGCTTCGATCGATCGTTCGTCGAGGGAACCCCGATAAGGGAGGCTTCTGGAAGGATGCCCCGGAACTTTGACCGAACACCGGTCGTCGCGTCGGTCGCGTCGGTCGCGTCCTACGGGTTTGTGATAGACGAGCTGAAGAGACGCGCACCGTCCTCTTCCGACGAGAGCACCTTGATAGGCGAAGCGTTGAAAGTAAGCCCGGTGAAACGGAGACGCGTTATAGTGAGTAAAAAACATAAGAGGAACAGCATCGTGCGTCGCACGGTCAGGGCCCGTAGATCGAAGCGCTCGAGACTCGCCGGGAAGACACGGAGAGATGGCAGAGCACCGGAGAACTCGTGCGATCGTCTCGCTAGCCCGTCGCCGCCGTCCGTACCGGATACGATCGCGACGAGACTCGGCAGAACCATCGCCAGCCCGTTCAGACTGATTCGAACCAGAGCCGATAGTCGGAACGGTTTGTCCAAGCGACGAACCGTCGCCTCGTCGAGACGATGGTCCCTCCGATCGCCGACTTCGAGCACGGAATCCTCTGGAAACCAATCGAAACGCGATCCTCTCGGGGCGCAAACGAGCAGCAACGATCTTGATATTTTACAATTTCATTCGCGTCCACCGTCCTCGACGAAACCGGAATGCGATCGGATATTGGCGATTGCTGCCGAGAACGGGCAAATAATTTCAACCAAGAGAAAACATCGACTAAAGATTTGGAAATTTTGGTGAACGACCATTTTTTATGTACATGTATACGCGTGTTACGTGACACGACGACCAACACGCCACGACTGCGACCGTTTTATGTTCTATCTCGTCGTTTTACCCACCTACCGATTAATTTTAGACTTCGACAAGACTGAATCTCGTTTCGTTACGACGTTGCTTTTACTGCTGGTCAAGTTTTTTTCACGACACCTTATCTTTCTTTCATTTTTTTCTTACACGCGACCTTCCTTCATTTTTGCTGCATCCATTTAAAGAAAAATATACGCACGCCGCGACAACATGTACGTCGCGAACACCTGTTGTGCCTGATCGCTTGTAATCAAACTCGTTGTAAATATCGTGATTGTCTAATGAATAATAAAGAAAGTTTTCTGCACTCTATCGATTAGTACGTAAACTATTCTCGCTAAAATGCTTGTCTGATTCGTCTTGCGATACGAAAATACAAACGTGGTAACTGTTTCTCTTTTACAGCGGAAAGAAGAGCTCAGCTTAATAGAAGTCGATCGCGTACAGGCTTAGTCGGAACTGGTTTACTGGGAAGAGAACTTTCGACGTAAGTATACTCGATCCGTAGCAATGTCGCTACGCGAAGAGAGGATAGAGATTTACGCGAGTTGACGGAAGACCGAGCGAGAACTTCGTAAAGAAAAATAACACATTGTCTAATGCTCATTGTTGCAGAGAACTTTTAAGCTCGGCGTAATCCATGGAATAGCCTGTTTCCGTCCTAAACTCGAATCTGTGATGATGGATCGAATTGTTATTTTATCGAAAAACGACAAGTTAAAGAAAAAGTTCAATGTTCGTGCGTTACGAAAATAACCTGGAGAAAGTCTTCCTTTGCTATACCGAGGTACACGCACACGTCGTTCACGCAAACGTATTATAATATCATAGAGATCATTCCCGGCGAGTATCGACGAGAATATTCGAAAAATAGTTTAGCTACATTTTTTACCAAATGTTGCTCGATCTCTCGTTTCCGAACTGGTTTCGCGCGACATTTTTAACCAGTACGATAAGAAGCGCACATTTTGTCATGTAAATATGCATAAGCGTGGAGCTGGTGTTACACCGTCCGCAGTCACGTTGTATATACGTACGGCTTCTTTTCGTTAACGTTTGTCCACAGACCGTGATCTCCCGTGCGCTGCAACGAACGCGCGGCGCGAACACGTATCGGTGATCGAGTCTTTACCCAATTTGCGAAACCTTCTAAGATCGTGCCAAATCGACGAACCATCGAGAAACCTCGGAAAACGATCGAAATTTCCGGCGATCATCGATCGATATGGACGCGAGCAACGTCGACGCGACGGGAGACCAATTTATTTTTCGAATCTCGAATTCAACGACTGTTCATACTGTATGTACCAACGTCGGATCCCAAGACAATTTGTATCTATATTGTGAATATACGAATCTAGATTTAGTACCAATACATTGCGATTAATACAATCAAGCGTGGCATGTTTTATTTCACACACGATACAGAGATTACCTTGAACTAACTGTGTCACGTGCAAGGTATGCACGTATAATATGGACGAGTAAAAGAAGAGAAACCTCGTAACGGCCGCATCGAGGTACGTATCGAGGTACGCATCGATAAGAGGTACGTAAAGGCGATCGAGCGCGAGCGTGAACGCGCGCACGCGCACGCGCTTCTACTCTCACACCTGTGGAAGAACGATCGAATCCATCTGCAGGCAAGCAGGCGAGGTCGCGCGCGGCTTACTAGCCCGATGTGTGTAGACACGCGTGAACAGCGTACTCGGAGCATTTCAACCTTTCCAGTGCATCGATCGCGCTGCTCGCGATTCGCAACCGTTCCACCCTCGTCTTTCCAGTCGCGAGCACGTACCGCGCGTTCCTTCGCCGTTCGGTAGACCTTCGACCGGTCTGTTTACATCGTAACGCGTCCGAGAACTGTTTCGCGCAATCGCGAACGCGAGTGACGATCCGTCCGGCGACATTTCGGTCGTCGAAATATCTTTAACCGATGGCTGGTGTCGCGATCTCGCACAGTTTTGTTACCAACCCGGAAAATCTATATGCATCCGATTCTCGAGCAACGTCGAACCGTAAGCAGTGCAACGGCAAATTTCAGCCGAACGATCGATCGACGATACTATTTGGATTCTCGCGACAATTTTAAATCGTCCATAAAAGGTCGACCCGATGAATACCGTATACTCGACGTACATTAACCAAAGTACAGAAAGAAACGTTATGCGTTCGATCTTGGACGATCTATCCAAGCTGAATCATGTTGTCACTTTTCATAGGTGAAACGTGTCGCCCGCGTGGTCGATAGATGCTCGATAGAATGTAAAAAGGATACAATGAACGTTCCGATCGTGTCCGGAGAGATCGTCGAGGATGATATTCATAAGCCACGTTTCGTTAGGGTAAGTATCCGTGTGTAGCCCTTTAAGCGCACTTTTCATTTCACGGTCGTGTACCGACTTGTCGCGCGAGTGCGCGCACGATTGTTCCTGTGAATCCAACCGCGTACGAGGTGGAGAAGCATGTTTCCGATCAAGCGCGGTTTCGAACGAAAACGTCGTTCAGCCTGACAGCAGGCTGCCTCCAAAATATCCCAACTATCTCGGTTGTTCGAAAGTACTTACGATTTGTAACGTAAAACCGGGTGGATTGTATTTCGACTTTCTCCGAGTACAGATCATAGAATGTCGATCCGGAATACGAAACATTCCACCAGAGGGTGTGGGAGAGGGAGGGAAAGAGAAAGAGAGAGTAAAACTTGTTCGTACGATCCGATTAACATTTTTTTTTTTTTTTTCTTTTTTCTTTTTTTACCAAACGATATCTTTATCCTACTTCCGGATGCGAGTTTTATTCTCCACGATCGATCCTATTAAAATGTATCTCGCATTTTAGATACGATATTGTGTATCGTGTAAGAAAAAAAACGTGCAATTACGACGCATCAAAATCAATAGAGCATTACGTGGTCGATTACATAAAAGTTATCGATCATTTGCCATGACCGTCTGTCTGTCCGGCTTTCTCTTTAATGATCGTTTTTGCATAGGCACCGTATTTAAACGTATTTGTTCGTTTGGGTAATAAATTTATCGATTAATTTGGAAACGCGCGCGAATGTTTACGCCAATATATAATCGTAACGTATGTTCGCCGACGTACGTGTTAATTCGTGCCTTCGAAAGCAAAATTTCGTTACAGCCATAAGAATTTCTCGCTGGTAGAAGCAACGAAAGAAGCGTTCCCGCACAGAGTAATGCACATTTTTGAACGACGTTATTAAATTATTAAAAGACCGCTCGAGTAATCGCGAGTCATGGAAATAAACCTTTCGAATAAATCTGTTTGGCGCGAATCTTTATTCGATGTTTTCGTGGTGAAACATGGAACTAGAAAACGAACCGATCCGATGGTGGCCGAACGAGAACGAAGTCGCGCGTACCTTGGCGAAGGATAGCGAGAATTGCCGAACGAAAAGATGGGCTCGAGAACAGCCGTCAACTATACTTATTAGAATAGAATGTAGGAAGAATCCATGGGTAAGCCGCGTTACGCGCGCTATTCCATCCACCCTGATCGGCGCGGAATTAGCAATGGTCCGTAAATCTTCTTGGCCGATCTTTCATTCTTTCCCACTCTCGGCCGTTATTGCCCCCACCCCTGTACCTTGCTTTCTCTCTCCGACTCTCTTCGCCTCTCTCTGTCTACCTGTCTATCTTATTTTCTTCTCCCTCCTTTTCGCGGGCGCAACACCGTTCGTCGGCCTGAGAATTCCGCTTTCCCGTAGAAAAGAAACGCATCGCGGAAACATTGAACGTGTATACTTTTGTAACGTCTCATCGAGTTGAGTAAACTCGCACAGTTTCCCCTTTTCGAAGCGAGTCTGTATACGCGGCCGAAATGTGAGCGAACGCCACAAGGATGATCTAGCTATGGATTACTTTGAATCGTACTTCGCCAGAGGAACTTTGTCGGATCGTTTGAATATTTGCCACCCGTTAGTGTTGAACAGTGTCGAATAGACGGATATTTATTCGAAACAGTGCGGAGAGAATAGCAGAGGAAAAAATCGCAGTGCCTACGAGACTGTCGTTCGATTTTATTTTCCATATTATCCGCAGCTTAAAACCATGCTGATTCTTCCGGATTTGAGGTTACAGGTAAATGAAAATCGTTCGTTACTTTTATTTATTTTCCGTATATAGAACGATCGCCGAATATAAAACGCGAATGTGTAGCAAATGTGTAGAAAGGAAAGGAAAGAGAAAAGAAAAAAAGAAACAGAGTTTGAAGAAAGTCTTCGATAGATAGTTGCTTGATATCGAGATTTTTCTCTCTCTCTCTCTCCCCACCCTCCCTGCCTCCGCGAGAAACTTGCGGCAAGAAATGTCGTTCACGGAAAAGGAAAACCGTCGGGTTTTAGGTTTACGGTTGCCGAAAAAGAATAGTAACGCGAAAAGCAACGAACGAAGGCTGCATTTCCTGTTTGAACGCGAACGCGTGCATAAATAACGTGCCTCGACTCCGGTAGAGCGTGCCTGGTCCGCTAAACTCTCGGAGCGATACCTCGCGCAACAAGTAACGTGTAACGAGCTACCGAGCAAAATTGCTGCAATTAGCAAAGAACGAGTACGTTAAAATACTCGGTTTGGTGGCTGGTCTCGGTGGCGTGTATTCGCGATACGATGCTCGTGTTCGGCGGATTTGGAGAAACAAAGCTCGAGGAGGAATCCCGTTAGCGTTCCGCATCTTCGCGTCGAACCCGTTCTCCTCTGGACGATGTCTCTTTCGCGCGAAGAGATCAAATGGAATGGAACGGAACGGAACGGAACGGAACGCAACGGAACGGAACGGAACGAGATGGAACGGGATGGAACGGAACAGCAGCAGGGCACGGAGGGCCGCCGGCAAGGTCTTCGACCTCCTTTCTTCGCGGCTCGACGATCTCCGCGTTTCGTTCGAATTTGTCGAATTTGTAACGGGTAAACGGCGGCGATTCGAAGGAGTTCGATCCGATCGACCGGTGGTAATCGAGCACGCGAAGCGCGCCGACCTTAAAATTAGACCTGCCTACGCGCTCGGTAAGACCGATAAGAACGTCATCCTTCTCCTCCCCACTCCAACTATTTATCTTGTGTACAGTTTCTCTCTCCTTTCACCGAGAATCGGCGACTGGCTCCGCGGAGTCGAGCGTAGCTCCGAGTAACGACGCGCGTCGTCGCGCGAACGAGACAAACAACAAAGTTGGCTAACCGAAAAGAATTTGTTTATCGGCGATAGGCGAGAACCGTGGATACGCGGTCATGGTCGAAGACGGGGGGCGGGGAGTAAGTAGATCCGCGGCGGAAAGAGGACTCGGGTAGCGATCGAGGCGAATACTATGTTGAAGTGGACCTGTTACGCGGGTTCGACGAAGAATCACGGTTCCCGGCCGACTTCGGTGGACGAGTCAGAGAAGAGGACAAGCTGTACGCAGTACGCGCGAGTAAACGCTATAACTCGGCCGTATCGTACGGAGGAGGTAGAAATTTCACGAGATTCCTCGTCGTCGGGGAAAAAGTGTCTCGGGGTGAGAAAAAATTCGTGGTCATCGGGTTTCTTTTAGTTCCGCGGCACGTTAGCGAGGCACCGGGCGAGTGTAACCCTCTCACGGTTGAGCAAGGCAGCGCGCGGTGAACTCGACAAAGATCTAGACTATTTCGAGTGACGCGAAGCGTAAACGAGATTGATAATTGGCTCGTTCGACTGGCTGTGTGCAGGGCTCCGATCCCAGGGTGGCCACTTGCCGTGGAAAGCTGCAGAACAAACGAAGCAAACTGAACCAGGAGATCAACAAGGAGCTTCGATTGCGAGCCGGCGCGGAGAACCTGTTCAAGTGACCATTCTAATCTTTTCCGCGTATTCTCCATTTCTCGATTCTCACATTCATATCCTGCTATTTTGTACATTTTAGGGCGACTACGAACAGAAAGTTGCGGGAAACGGTCGCGCTGGAATTGAGTTTCGTCAACTCGAACTTGCAGCTGCTGAAGGAACAACTCGCCGAGTTGAACAGCTCGGTCGAGCTCTATCAGAACATCGACAGGTCGGTAAAGTTATTCTCGTTCGAGTCGTTCGGCTCGATCACCGAACCGGTGATTACGTATACCTAAAAGCGGGTATTTATTTTTTTTTTAGCGAGGAACCGGCGATGCCAATGATACCGCTGGGATTAAAAGAGACCAAAGATATCGACTTTCGGGATCCGTTCAAGGTGGGGTTCCTACCTTTTGCGGTCTGATCGGGAACACGCGCGACTTAACGCGCACCTCGTTCGAGCGGTGGTACTTGCGAATAATCGTCGTCGTCAACGTTTTCGCGCCGAGTGGTTGAATCTCTTTCTTTTCGCTCGACGATTCTGAAAAGGTCTACGCTGTTCGCGACAGGTCCGATTTCCAAGTACTCGCGTACACTGGTCATCGATCGTTTCGTTATTGCGGTGGTGGTGGTGGTGGTGGTGGTGGTGGCGACGGCGGCGGCCCCCCCCTTCCGGTTACTCGGGATGATCGTGGGTAGCGGATTCAAGCGTGGCATCGTCACCAAGAGGCTGCCGTTCGTCGCGTTTCTTTGAGCTACGCTGTCGTTCACCGATACCTCGCAGGGTAGAGTCAGCTGTAGCACTTTTCCCTTGATGGTAACCCGCACGTAGTCCGGCTGTACGTCCACCTCGACGTAACGCGTATCCAGATATCTAAGATACGTGTACGCGTCACCCGGTTAATCACCGATCTACGAGTCTACGAGTTTCTCTATATACTCTTTTACCATCTAATCGTGGCATACTTGTACAGGGCAACCTCCAAGACGATGCGATCGTTGTACCGTTCTTCGTTCAAAGCGAACGACACCTTCGGTTGATTTACGTTATACGGCCTGCCGTCCGGGTTGAACAGCTTTGGTTTAGAAGCGATCCGCTGTCCGTTGTTGTTTCCGCGATCTCTCTCCCGACTCTGTCGCCGCTGCTTTCGCAGAAATCGTTCCGCGATCGCGACTCGCTCCTCCGGCGTGTGACGGCTGGTCCGATTCCAAAACGTTTCGTCTTCCTCGTCTTCCTCGACCAGCTGCTGCTCCTCCTGCGCACATTATCAATGGATATTCGTGGGAATCGATCACGTGGAATATCGAGGATATCCTTACCTCGAGGGGTGGTTCTCCTCGCTCGGTTATTTCCGCTTGCCTCATTTTCTCGTGTCTCGCGCAACTTCGGAT
This sequence comes from Xylocopa violacea, assembly GCA_963969225.1. NCBI lineage: Eukaryota > Metazoa > Arthropoda > Insecta > Hymenoptera > Apidae > Xylocopa > Xylocopa violacea. The sequence continues at coordinate 32,302,787 of CAXAJV010000006.1, read as the reverse complement.
GATCTCCCCCTCGATTCGAGGGTAAACTTGCAACGCTTTTATACGCTCGGATCTCTCGATCGGAACGCCGTCCAGCTCTTTCAATCGCGACAACACCACGATCGCGTACTCCCGGTATCCTTGGTAATCCGTGCACGGGTTCCCAGTCAGGAACAACTGTTCCAAGTGCTCGTTGCATCTGCGCGTACAGAGTGGTGGTCGTAAAAGCGCACCGGTTTCGGTCGTACCTTGAGCTTTTTGTTTTGATAATCGGCATACCTCAAGCTTTTCAATCCTCGAAGATCGCCGATAAAATTAACCGTCAGATCCAACTTTCTCAGACTCTCGAGAGCCTGCAAGTTTTCGATCGCCTCGATGTTGTTCAGTGCCAAATTCAGGTACTCCAAGCTCTTCAACTTGGCAAGATTCTCGATTTTCGATATAAGATTGTTCTGTAGCAACAAAATCTTCAAACGTTTGCACGTGGCGTCGATCAGCTCGATCTTCACGATGTTCTCTTGGTGCAACGCGATCTCCTCGAGCGTGGAGATCTCGCCCTCGTTGTGCTCCGAACGTTTTCGCAACAGATCGAGCGTGATCCTCGACATTTTCGCGTGCCCGTCCCGAAACGGCGGGATCCGAGTCGCGCGGCGGTCGCTAAGCAGCAGCTCGGCTCCGAAATAACGATTAAATAAACGCGCGTCGATTGTTATTATCCGCAGGACTTTATCCTGGAACACTACAGCGAGGATGGGGCCAATTACGAGGAGGCGATCGCCGATCTGATGGACACCAGACAGGTAAGAGAGGGAGAGGTGGGAGGTGAATAGGAGACGGTGATCGTCCGTTTCGTTTCGATGCGATGTTCAGGCGACGCGAACACCGACCAGGGACTCGGCCGGCATCGCGTTACTTTTACGCTACTACAATCAATTGTACTTCGTGGAGCGAAGATTCTTTCCACCGGATCGAAGTCTGGGCATCTACTTCGAATGGTTCGACTCGTTGACCGGTGTGCCGAGCTGTCAACGCACCGTAGCGTTCGAGAAGGCCTCGATTCTGTTCAACGCGGCCGCCCTCTACACTCAGTTCGCCGCGAAGCAAGATCGTCGGTCCGCGCGAGGCTTGGACCAGGCGATCGACGCGTTTCTCCGAGCAGCTGGTACCTTTCGTTACATACACGAAAACTTTACCAACGCGCCGAGTATGGATCTTGGGCCGGACATGCTCGAGATGCTCGTTCAACTGATGCTGGTAACCAACCACGCGTTCAAAATCACCATTCGCGTCGAGCGTAGCTACTTGGCTGGCGCGCGTTACACACGTGGACGCGTGATTTCTGATTTCAGGCTCAGGCGAGGGAATGCTTGTTCGAAAAGTTGGAATTTCAATCGAAGGACGGACGGAACATCGACGTTTCGTTGGACCTCGCTCAGGAAGCGTCACAGGTAGCGTCCATCGACGTTTTACGTACGCGTGCCTTTAATACGCCTATATTTCGCCTAGATTGCCCGAACCATTTTACCGAACGGCGAACGATTCGGTCGTCGATTGCTTAGGTTGCGGCCGTCTACAACGACGTCCACGGATCGATCTCGCGCGAACCAGTCCGCGACTACGTCCCCGAGACTTGGATCTCGTTGATCTTGGTCAAGCGAGAACATCACTTGGCTCTCGCTCACAAGCATCTCGCGCTCGGATTGTTCGACCGGCCCGTAGCCGAGTGGCGGTCGGAGACTAAACTCGCGTTGGAGCGCGTACAAAGGAGCGATGGAAAAACTCAACTGGACGTGATCGTGCCACGGGACGAGAACGAAAGGAAACTGTTAGGTGCGTACCGTCCGCGCTCCTCCAACCTATTCCCTCTCGCGTGACCGCGCGGCTTTTTCGTGCCCGTCAGGTAAAGCACATCTGAGGGAAGCTCTGGTGTTGCACGAAGAGAGTCAAAGGCTGCAAAGGATGTGCAGAGACTTGAAGGCGAAACAAGCGCTCGCGAAAGTTCTAAAGAGAGTGCAAGAATCAACGGTGGAGAGTTACAACGGTATCGGCGACGAGGATGATTTTCGCGGCTTGTTGGATCCCCCCGATATCATAGGTAAGCCGATTCGAGGTAAATCGAGGCGAGCAATTACCTAAACGTGCCCGTCGCGTTTCGTGTTGCCGCAGCGTCTACCAAGTTTCAATTGAACATCACTCATCCGGATTTTGGACAACACGGGGTGGAGGATCTGTTCAGATCGCTGGGCCCGGTGGCTATATTCTCGGCGAAAAGGCATTGGACCGCGCCGCGATTGATACAACTTCAACGAGGCCCGGACGGCGAGGGGTTTGGCTTCAGCGTTCGCGGGGACGCTCCTGTGATAATAGCCGCGGTCGATCACAACTCGCTGGCCGACGTAAGTATCGGCAGCTTCTCGCTCGGTAGCGAACACAAATTTCGTTCGATTTTACCGATGTCTGTTCCCCTCCTCCACAGTTAGGCGGTATGAAGGAAGGCGATTTTATAGTAGGGATCGGCGATAAAGACGTGAAATGGGCCTCTCACGAACAAGTGGTCCGACTGATCAAGCAGTCCGGTGATTTTATTCATTTAAAGTTGGTCACGCCAATGGATAGAAATTACTTAAAGGTAAACGAGAACGGCAAAGGTCGTTGATCTTGAGAGACGACCTAATAACCAGAGACCTGTTACGGATATTCTAGAAGCCGGGTAAAATCGTCAACCAGCACGACAAAGGAAGCGTTTCGGCGAGCAGCTCATCCGGAATTTCCTCCGGTCAACCAAGTCCGGCCGGTTCCGTTACTACCGCTCACGTAACTAAGAAACTCCCGTGGAATCCATTTAAAAAATCAACCACGCAACGCGACAGTAGAGACCTGACGTTCGACAACGTCATTCTCAGATGACTCGTTGAGAGGACCGTCGTATCGCTCGTATCGTCGATTCTGTATAATATTTTATCTGCTAACATATACGCGTTTACATACGAACGTTTGTATACGAACATTTTAGTTCGCCAAGTACTTTCGATCGATCGATTTCGAAGAGAAAAGATACAACCGGCGTCTCTCGTTGGATGGACGCGGGATACAACGGTAATATAGGTAAACGTTCATTCATCGCCGACATGCCGATAGTATACGTATAATATTATATTTCGTTCAAGGAAAACGAGTCATTTATTTTTATTCCCTAATCCTTTTTATCCCGTTACATCGGATGTCCGGGGGATAAGATTTCAGTTTCTCTATATCGCCTGGATGATTCGAGAAACCGGGCACTCCGAATGTGACTCGAGCGCGGCTCGGCGGCAACTTTCACCGAGTCGAAAAACGTCCTCGTACAAAGCGATCGCATCGATTATTACGCAAGCCGAACGAAAAGAAATGCCAGTCACGCGTAGCGAACGACCGTGGTCGAGAGACGTGGTTGAAAAGCGTCTGCTAGCGAAGCGTTTTAAATACGAGACCTCGAACGAACGGCGCGAGCGTTTTCCGTGCTCGGTAGACCCGATCGAAAGAATAGAACTCGCGGTGAAAGTAGCAAGCAGAATTACAAGAAAAAAGTGAAATGTACGAATCGAAAATTGAAAATTGTGAAAAGCGGAAAGAGCGGAAAGAGCGGTAAGAGCGGGCTGGCCTTAAATTGATCGGACGAGCAAGCAAGCGGGTTACTACGGTCCAAGTCGGTCGACGAGCGAGGTTTCTCATCGTCGAGGAACGCAAAGGTACGATCTGTGATCGCGATTCGTACGCGTCGAACGATATCGATTTCTATCGTAAAGTCTGCCAACGCCTGTTCTACGAACGTGCGCGAGAACGAGAACGAGGACGTGTGGAGACGGACGTGGAAAGGTATAGGACTGTTGATCGCTAGAAAGCGCGTCGAAGAATCGCCGCGAGGACAGTTATACTCGTGCAAGTAGATCGATACCGAACTTTCTCCTTGACGACGACGACGACGACGACGACGACGACGACGGGCCGTCGAATGGCGTAAGAACTCGTCGCGTCTCGTAATCTTTGATAACTTGCTTGATATTCGAACGACCAGCGAAGAAACGAGGACGCGTTTCACAGAGTGGGAGAAGGGTGGGGGTGGGGGGCTGGAGGTCGGTACGAGGTAAACCGAGCGGAGGAGAAAGAGAAGGCGAAGGAGCAAGAGCAATAGCGGTAACGATAGCGGTGGCTGCCAGTAGCAGTGAGGACTAAGACAGGAAGGAGGCGGCGAAAGAGGGCAGAACGCGGACGATGGCCGCCGAGTCGACGGAAAACGAATACGGGCGTGTGTTGAGCGATGCCACGAGAACGATCGCCCGCGTGGAACTTCGCGAAGACGATGCCATCAAGGAGGAAGCTCTGAATCAATTCAGACACTGGATCCGCAAGCATCCCAACATCAAGCGTTGCAGAACGGATGCTGCCTTTCTCCTCAGGTTTCTCCGAACGAAAAAGTTCAGTGTGCCGATGGCGGAAGAGATGCTGGAGCGTTACCTGACCATCAGACAATTGTATCCAAACTGGTTTCAAAATCTCGACATCGAGGATCCGGACATCGAAGCGATCGTAGACGCTGGCTATCTGGTACCGCTGATAGAGCGCGATCGTCACGGCCGACGGGTAATACTTTCGTGCGCCGGTAAGTACCGCATGCGCGTCACTGATTATACAATCCTGTTTTCGAACTGTGTCTCGTCCCACTTTCTCTTCTTCGTTTTCTTCTCCTTTATTACAAGATTACGCGTACGTTTTCTTTTCTTTTCCACGTTCCAGGACGTTTCGATCCGTACCGATTCACGTCCGCTCAAATGGCCAGAGCTCACAGTCTCGTGGTCGAGGCTCTGATGGACGACGAGGAGAATCAGGTTCGCGGATACACGCACATCAACGACGAATCTGGATTGACGATGGGTCACCTGAGCGCCTGGTCTCTAACAGACATTCGTAACATGTTACGATGTATTCAGAACAGCACACCGATGAGACACAAAGAGACGCACTTCGTTAATATTCCAAGTTGCGCGATCAAGGTTATAGAGTTTGGCATCTCTCTTTTAAACGACAAACTAAAAAATCGAATTACGGTACGTAACGGTTTGCGAGCTTCAACGCTAATTGTCGCAACTGCGCACGTATTTTGCAACTGATCGCGTTTTATCCCCGTTCAAGGTGCACAAGAGTCTGGACGAATTGAGAGACGCGATCGATCCAACAATTTTACCGAAAGAATACGGAGGAGAGCTTCCTCTCAGCGAAATGATCGGTAGGTGATCGCGGATCGAGACGATCCGCGAGTTCCTATTCCGGAGGATACGTTTTAATCTCGATTCGTTTTGCTTTTCAGCTACGTTCAAGAGAACCTTGAAGGAGCAACGGAATCGAATAAAAGAACTCGACGACATGTACATAGATATTTCGTCGACGGATTGCCAGTATGTTTCCAACGACAATTTAAGCGGTATCTCTGGCTCTTTTCGCAAATTGGAAGTCGACTGACCGAGTCCTTGTATCGTTTCTTTCCACGTAACGAGTGAATTCAATTGAAGCTCGAATTTATTCACGCTTCTAGAAAAATATTTATTTTTATCTCGCGCATCGGAATTTTCGTGCCGGTGGTATTAGTTACCTACGATCGTTTAAATGTATGTATGTACGTAACATAGGATAACATAGGATAAGACACGTGCTACGCATCGATATTCGGATCAAATCTGCGGCGCAAATTCCGCGAGCGATAACATGGAATATTAACGTGAAACGAAAGCAGTCTACGTGCGATTGTATCGAACCGTACTTCTTTTTTTTTTTTTTTTTTTTTTTTTTTTTTTTTTTTTTTTTTAGAATCGTACAATTCAACTTGACAATTTATGCTACATATAGCCTGCAACAATGTTTTCGATGTCAAAATACCGCGACGTAACACGCGTTAAAACGTACACACTGTACATGATATTATTTCCTCTTTCCTTTTCTTCTCTCCCCTCGTTTGTTTCTTTCTTTTCCTGCTTTTTTCCCCATTTTTCTCTTTTTATTAAGCTTCGTCGACATTTACGAGCTCGCATTCACGTAGAATCTCTTTTAAGAACTCTGTACTCGCAGGCGCCGTGGTGTAAAGATTTCCTGCAACGTACATCCACGCGAAACCGATAAACCTTTGATTAATTATCGAATAATTCCACAATTAAAAATTAAATGTACGCTTAGTCTTACTTACCGAGAAAATTTTTTACGTTATTATCATAAAAAATAACTTTACAATTGTTTCTATGCGATATTTTAAATCCTAAGCAACGGAATCTTTCGTCCGTTTTATAAAGAGTACTGTTTTTCTGTGAATTCAAATGTGGTTGCCCGCTGAATGGATTGATAAAGTCTGCCCAGTATCCCAATGTCCTCAATTTTGCGCAGATATCCGAAGCAGCTATTACAAACTGCGGCATACGGGATAAAAAAGCGGATAAAGCGTTCCTTTAAGTATAAATGGACACGCTGTAAGTATTACTCACGTGTTTAGCTAGTTTCTCGGTTTCCATTTCATTGTTCCATCTCATAACTTTGGCGTTGACCAATTGACTGATAGTAATTATAGTGAGTTGCGGGGATCCGACGTCCAGGCATCCTGGAAATAGCTCCTCTATACCTTTACGTAACAACAACGGACACTCCTGCGCGACGCAGCGTAGGATCGAATGCTGATCGGGGTCCCTTAAACGACCCGAGCGGCGAACAGACTTTTCTTTAGGATCATTCGCCGAAACCTTTTTATCGCTGCCACAAAGATCGAGCAACTGCGATCTAACCTGAACGGTTGTGGTTACGTCCGACCAGCCAGGACCTATGCTCCCGGGTAAATAGAATCTAAAACCTCTCGGTGTCAAAAGTTCCCAGTTGGAATTTATTCCGAGCACGGCACCGTCCATGTCTGGAAAGATTCGTCCACGACGACAGTGAAGAAAAACGACACAGACGACGAACAGATGCAAGAGAACAGTTACATTTACCATCCAAGTTTTCACCATTTGCCTGCACGACTTTGTACGAGTTCGTGCTCTTGTCGTTACGCCGGGAGTAACAGTTCTTCGCAAGGTGATTAAACAGGGTTGTGGTACTGGTTTTGCTCACATGTCTTAAACAAAGCATCTGAAAAAATTGACGTTCCGGAGGTTATGTTTGAAAAATCACGAACGTACGTACGAGCAACGAGTCATTCCGAACAGTTCCGCGAATAAGTTGGTAACGCGAAAAGTAAAGCGTATCGTTACCGTTAGATCACGATTCACATGCTGAATAGAAACTTCCTTTTACGAATATACCGTTTTGCGCCTGGATTATCTAACCCCGACGGTAGTTTTGATCATCCGTGCATTTACATGTATGTATATATAAAAGGGTGTACGTACGACGATCAGCTACGATCAGTACGGAGCGACATCGTTCGTGCATGAACGGAAACTGCCGAACCGATAGTACCGATTCGATCGTCAGATGGCCCGGTACGTTGGTCATTTTTTAAGTTCCGAATCGCGTTTGATTCCAGAAATATCTTTATCAACGGTCGTTATCCACGGATCCTTGTCGAAGTGTACCGTCCGGAAACCGCTATCGCTCGTTTTTCTCGCTCGGTTATCTCGTCTATTGATTCTCGTTCCATCGGACGCGTTCGGACAAAGTTCGAATACACGCGAGGTGTGCGACAAAAATTTCACATCTTCTCGGAGATTTCCAACGGATAGTATTCTTTTCTCCTTGGATACGGAGATCTTTAATCCATTGGGGTTGTTTTCTAGTTTCTAACCTAAAAGATCCAAATGGCCGAATCGGAGCAGAATTTCGGAGATCGTAGTGACAACGACAATTTAAAGACGGATAAGCTATTTATCTTGAAGAAATGGAATGCTGTGGCTATGTGGAGCTGGGACGTGGAATGTGACACCTGCGCGATTTGTCGCGTCCAAGTAATGGGTAAGTTTGCGTATATAGAAGCGTAACATTGTTTATAGGTTAGGGTGCTGCTCTTGTAAGGAAAGGTTGAGGCGAACCGGAGTAGTATGTAACGAGTAAACGTTTGAAAAAACGCCTTGTTCTTAATTAATCGAATGATTCAATATTTTTCGCCGCTGTACAACGCTGTATTTTTAAGAGGATATTCACCGGAGTCGGGACAACGAATCAACCCTTTTTTAGTTGGTATTGTCCACAAAGTCTCTGTACGAAGAAAGAAGTTTGTAAAAAATTTCACAAAGCGAAGTGAAAAAAGTTTGCTTAGAACGAATTTCTTTTATTTCTTTCTCGATTTCGAATTCGAGGTTCGAGTTTGAGATCGCAAGAATTTTATTAATTAGAACGAAAAAATTAATGCTTTGGACACAACCGAATTATGCGTGAAAGATCGCGTGCTACTACGTGTCTCGCATTCGGGGTGGGCGGTATTTGCGTTTTTATATAATTTCGTGAGAGGAAAAGAGATGTGTACCGTGTCAAATGTTGTATTTCAATAACTTACGTTAAAAATTTACATGTAAACTTAACGAGAGTAGTAATGGAGTAATAGAAATGGTGGTGGCGACGGTGATGATGATGATAATGGTAGTAGTAGTGGTAGTGGTGGTTAAAAAACAGTTTTAATGATATTTTCATTGAATTTGTTTCGCGAAATTTGGTACCGTACCTTGTGCCTCGAATGTTCGTCGGATAAATAGAAACAAGGTTAGAAGGATTGGTACGCGCAAAGTCGGACGTCAGTGTATTAAACAACGAGACGATACTAGATGTATATACATGAATTGACGTCCGAATTAGCATGAAATAAAAGGAAACAAAAGTTTTACTAGATGAAAGGCGTATATGTACATTGCTCTCGATGCGATGCCATTGATTCGAGATTGTAAGTACACGGACTATTGTACAACGTTACACGACTACTACTGCCTGCCTGCCAACATTGAGATTCGGAAACAAGTTGCGACGACGGAGATATACGAATGCGCGTATATCGTAATTCTACTGCTCGAAAATAAGAAAAATTAAGCGTAAAAAGAGAGAGAGAGAGAGAGAGATTCGAAAGGATGAAAATAGATTGAGGAAAAATCGAGAAATATTCGTGTATCGCGGGGTGTGTCGCGTGCAGGACACGTAACGAGAATACACGCGCGCTTTTCTTTCGTTTGTTCGTCGCGTTCCGTTCGCCGGCCAGTTAGTTATACACCGACTCGAACGATGAAAAAATAAACTCGCATTATTTTTATCTCTACTTCTTAACTATATCTGACGATTTAATTCGTTGGTAGATGATGCAATTGCTCGATGACGCAAATCGCAAACTACATACATATGTACAAATTCGACGGTCGACGTCCATGGAGATATGTACTACGCAAAAATTGTTCGCTCGTCGTGTTGCGTTGGAATTTTATTGTCGCGGTCGTAAAGAACGAAGTAGCGTATTCGTTCTTAGCGTACCGTACGTGTGTAGCGTTGTTCTCTTTTCTTTCTTCTTCTTCTTCTTCTTCTTCTTCTTCTTCTTCTTCTTCTTCTTCTTCTTCTTCCCCCGTTTCGACGCTACATTGTGCATACTCGCAGGCGGCGTAAGTACAGCATATCCGAGTATTCTCGGATCTAGACGCGCGATACGTATACTAATTAAATAAATCACGTTCGTCATAAACCTACTCGTATACTTTTAGTAAAAGTACTAACTTGAGGTAGACCCTGTAAAAACTATCGAATAATAACAAAAGTAACAGTTACATAGACACGTCTAGCGATCACTTTCGACAATGAACAGATCATTCTCTTCGTTGAGCTTCGCATTCTCGAACAAGAATCGAACTTGCGCTCTTCTCGATTGCCGAGATGGTAAAGGGGGGGGGGGGGGGGGGGTAGGGGGAGGTGTTGAGAGAAATTCGGTTGGAGGAAAAATATGGGATCGATCACCGATCCCCGTTTCGTCGCGTACAAAGGAACGAAGGATGATGGGAGGGGGGAAGGAAAGAATCGTTTGCTTCGAAACGAAGCGACGCGACGCGACGCGACGACAGATCCAGCGTTGATCGTCGCAGCGATTGATCATCGATCGGCAAAGACCGCGAGAAGATTAACAGGCCATGGGCATAGGTTTCATGTTGGCTACCGCGCTCATTCTTCTGACCGGTCCGGCGAATCTTTTCTCGATCTCCTCGAGAGATCTGCCTCGCGTCTCGGGCACGCAGAAGATGACGAAAACGAAACCGACGAGAACGATGCTGCCGAACATCCAAAAGGTCCCGTACGGTCCGATCAACGAGACGATATCCTCGTAAGTTTTCGTAACGACGAACGTGCACGACCAGTTGAAGGCGGTCGCGACGCTCGCGGCCGAACCGCGTATCTTAACCGGCAAGATCTCGCCCATCATCAGCCACGGGATCGGGCCGAATCCCAGGGAAAATCCGATCACGTAAACGATCAGGCTCAACAATGGTATCCAACCGAACGCCGTTACGTCCGTTCCACCCGCCTTCACGTAGAAGAACGTACCGAACGTGAACAAGGTCAGACACATCGACACACCGCTTATGTAAAGCAACATCTTTCTACCCAATTTGTCGATCACCGCCGCCGCGACGAACGTCGAGATAAAGTTAACGATACCCACGATGATGGTGGAAATGTTCTCGTCGATGCTGCTTCCAGCGTCCTGAAACATACGTCGCGCAACGATGTATTATTCGCTCGACTCGAGCGTTACCAGCGTTACGAGCAGTCTCTATGCTACCTTAAAAATTTGGACGGTATAGAATATGACCGCGTTGATTCCCGACAATTGTTGGAAGAACATCAGGCCGAGCGAGATCAGAAACGGTTTCAGATGACCCTTCTTGAAGAGTACCATGAACGCGCCCTGCGACACGTTGCGTTCACTTTCGACGTGCAATTTCTCGACGGCGGTCAGCTCGTCGGTGATATCGGTGCCCTTGCCTCGCAGCCATTGCAACGATTTTCGTGCCCTCTTCGTTTTCCCTTTCGAGATGTACCATCGCGGAGTTTCGGGAATGGTGAACATCAATATCATGAACGGGATCGGTAAACTAGCGCCGAGTAACGCCAGATTTCTCCAGTCCAGGTACATGCCGGCCACGAAACAGATCAAGATACCTGAGAACGGAGAAACGAGGAGAAAGGTTGGGTGCGATTCGGAACTGGTGTTTCGAAGTGGAAATTCATTTCGAACCGATCGCCGGACGAATCTTACCAGTGTTACCAAAAGCGGTCGGTAGGAGTCCAAGAGTGCCCCGTACCTCCGGTTGTATCGTTTCCCCGAGGTAGACTGGCAACGAGAGCGAAGCGATGCCGACGCAAAACCCGCAAAGGGCCCGGCCGACCAGCACCATCGCGACGTTCGATGCCAGAGCGATCAACAGCCACGCTGCGAAAAGAGAATGGATGTGAAAAATTGCTCGAACGTTGTTCGCGCGTTGAAACCGCGTAAAATGGATCGTGGGAACGCGATCGTACCTGCGATGAACGGCACCGCGGTGGCCAGAATAGTGTTTCTTCTACCGAGGTATTCGATCGATGGACCACCGGCTATGCCGCCGAAAAGTGCACTCAACGGCATGATCGATCCTATCCACATGCCCTGAAACGTCGAAATCTCGCATTACGATCGTGCTCCGTATTTACGTATTTCTTCGCGGCCAGCGAAGGGAAGGTCGCGAGGGCGGAACGCGGAAGCGTATATCCGCGTATTACGTTGTTGTTGCGTACCGAACCTCGATCGATGTCGTTCGATCAACGAACGAAAGAACGAACGAAAGAACCAATCCCGCGTCGCGGCAATCGAGGCTGGAGGAGGCGCGTCGACGAGGCTGATTCTTGGACGCAACAACGATTATTGACGCACTCGACGGGTTAAAGTCTCAATCATTCATTGACCCCTTTTCGATACGCGTCGCGTCTTTTGGCTATTTAACGCAAAGGAATGCCGCGACGAGCGAGAGTCTCGAGAACAACGAACGTGCCTCCTTCTCGCGTTACGGATCGCGTTCGTCCTTCGCTCGATCGGTCCGATAACGTTGTTGTTCTCGCGACGCACGTTTCTTTCGAGAGAAAGAAAATGTTGTTTCGCTTACAGTTTCTTTCGTCACTTCGAAGGTAGCCGTGGCGTTGTTCTGCATCGAGACCAAACCCGGAGAGGTATAGGAACTCGAGTAACCGACCACCATCGAGCCCAGTGACACCGACAGGGCGGCCAGTACCTGAAAGCATTATTAACAACCGATATGTAACCGATATGTACCGCTAAATCCGGTAATACATTGGGCGGTATACGTTAGGCGGATACACAATAAATAACAGAGACGATGCGAAAGGTCGAACATAAGAGAAGATAACGGATCGGAGGTGACGAGATCGGAGCGAGATTTCTATATAAAGTAGCCAATGTCGATGTCGATACCTGAGTGAAGGTGCATTTAGCGACTGGCGCGTTGCCCGGCAATTCGATGTCCACATGGGTATCGGCTCGCATAAGAATCTTCATGATTGCCGAGTGGGAGACGATGCGACGAGGGACAAGGTGAAAAACTGCTCGAACGAATATCTACGGTCCGACGGTGGTAGGATAACCCTCCCCGGGATACGTAAGAATCGGATACGTCTGTCGAAGAGACGAGGAACGATCGATCCCGCCTAGGCGTTAACCGCTCGATCTTCTTTTCGCGTCGCGTCCCGCGACGCGCGTTTCACCGACGCGAACCGATCGCCAACCAACCGATCGCGAGATCGATTTAAAACTTGATCGCACTACCGAATCGGTCGGTTCGTTTCTCGCTCCTCTTCTTCGTCGTCGTCGTCGTCGTCGTCGTCGTCGTCGTCGTCGCCGTACAATATTGACACGCTATTGACACTCGTGGACCGGCGGGTAGTTCCCTGTTTATATAGGGGAACTGATGCTGGGGGGCCGCGACTATCCCTTCCCTTGTCATCGCGAGGATCCATCGTCTGCGAATCGGACGATTATACGTACCTACGTGTATGTATGCGCGCGACCGTTTCGCGTACGCGGCTTTCAACGCGTGAGCGCAACTCGTGCCATTCCGTTCTACCTTACAGAGATACCACCGCGTACGCGGATCGTTTCGTTTCGAAACGAACGATTCCGATCGAACCGAAAAAATACCGCGAGACCGGAACGACCCGCGATCGCCTATCGGCGGATTTTCTGTTCCCCTGCGCGTTTCCGCGCGCCTCAAAATGGAACGGCGTTGAATCGCGATCGCGTAAAGTACTTATCGAGGAGGAAAAAAAAAAAAAAAAAGGCTCGCGCTTCGCGATCTCACGGAATAATCGCGTGGTTGTTACGATCGATCGACCTTCTTTCGCGTTGCGTAATCATCTCGATCGGAACGCAACGCGATGTTCTTCTTCTTCTTTTCCTTTTCCGCGGCCAACCGTTACCGTTGTTACCATATTGCGTACCGTTTCGTTCAGTCCACGTCCGCGTTTCATTACCGAGCTAGCACTCATTCGGTTAAGTCAGATATTACTAAAGGATACATGGACGCGCATCGGACGATCGATCGTGCGCTTCTTTTAGCCTAATTGTTAGCGGTGGTAGAGTGGATTGGTGTTGGAGAGACCGTCGCTGGTAGCTGCCTCGGACACTTGCCAGTCTTTTTCTCGTTTATTAATTGTTTAACGCGGATCGCAGACGTCTTCGGTGATACACGTGAGCGATGTACGTAGAAAGAAATTAAGTTGTTAGTTGTTATCGTACGCGTGCAAGGTCGGTGTAGACGGGTATGTACAAACGTGCATGCACGCATGCGATGCATGCATTCATCTTTTGTTTTTTCCAATTGCCCGTTTCGATGGAGCAACCACGAAACACGCGCGAGATCAACCTGCCTCTGTAAACGGCGAGGGCGACGATGCTCTCGCGAGTCGTTTAGATCGCGGGCCGGAGAAAGAAAAGCCCATCGAGGGCAAGGAAGTTGCGCAACGTTCCCTTGAAATCGCGAAACGAAATTCCTGTTCCGCTAGAATATTCGCGAGAGTTTCAGTTCTAACGTAGTAAAGCGAATTCGAGGCGAATGCAAAAATGGATCAAGGATGTCCCGTTCGATTATCCTTGAGAGTTTGCGGTACGCCGGCGGTGCGCGGATTATAAAAGTCACGCGTGGTACGCGCGGTTACCGGTTTCTCCGATAAAATCATCTCGAAAGCCTACGATAACGACACGACGTTTACGAGTCTCTTACCTGACTAGCGTACCGCATCGCCGACGGTTTCTCTTCCTTTTGGAACTGATGCCTGCTGCTGGCCTCGGCCGAGACGTTGTTGAACGATTTTACATCTTGCCCGCTCATGTCCTGCTTGTTCGCTATCAGCCCCTTGTACGGGATTTCGCCGTTCAACAACGGATCGAGCTGTTTGTAATCGTGGTCGGCACCTCTGTCCAGGGAATCGTATATGCGAGACCCGTTCAGGGCCTTCTGATGGTTGTTCCTCAAGTTCTGTTCATAGTAATGGTTTGCGGAAGTGCTCGCCGCGGAACCGTTGCCCGAAGGGAGGACCTTTTTCTCCGTGATCAGGGCCGTTTGACTGTTGAACGGGCTCGCGTTCGTTACGAGCGTCGCGTTCGACGAACAATCTAGGTTGATGCCCGAACTGTTCGTCGACGATCTTCCCACCGATGGCACCCTCGTGTAATACTTTGGTAGAACGCTTCGTTCCTGAAAACAGATGTACACCGGTTTGTCACTTTGTCGCAACCGTGCGAATTTCCGTACGTAGCGGAGATACGCGCGTATAAAGCATTCGTCGCGGAACGATCGACCAACGTCCAAGGGATGATACTCGCAAGAGTCGGAGTATTTATACTGGATTCGATTATCGGGAATCGTGGAAACAAGGACGGACTTGACAAACTTTTAGCGATTATCGTGGTAACGGACCAATGATGAAAAGCGAGAGACGAGCAGAAACCGGAGTGTTTGTTGCTCGCTGATTAGATGACTTTTACCCCTGATTATATTCTACAGATAACCTCCGTTCGACTCGAGTCCAAGTTCTTTCTTCTCGCGAATACAGCGAGTTTGACCCCCTCCCCCACCGATCGACCGATTCGACGAGATTCACTAAATTCTTCTCGACAGCACGCCTCGAACTCGTGTTTCCCGATCGTCCAGCCCTATTACGTAAAATAAATGTATCGATGGTTCGTCGAAAATGAAAAGCCACCGTATCGCGCGGTGTATCGCGTTGCCACCGACTAACGCAGATTTGCAAGTAATCGCGCTCGCATTCTATTGCGAATAATTACGATTGTTTCTATGCGCGCATCCGATCTTCCACGTCGGTATTGGCTATTTTCTTATTTCAACGGATACATATTCCCCTCTGGCCCCGCTCTTTGTTCGCGTTTCCGTCCTTTTTCCTTCTTTTCTCGCTTCCCTGTCGCCATCGTTACTGTTTATCGATTTATTTTCCCTCGAATCTATATTTACATTTCGCGAGAAGAACCGTTCGCGTTGTTTACGGCTACGTTATCGCCTCTCCTTTGAACTCGATAGTCGATCTCCACGCGTTAGCCTTCGTCATAACCGCGGAAAAGGAAAACAACGATCGCGTTTCCGTGGCATCGTTTACAACGATGGTTACAACCACGGGTATCGCTCGGGACGACGGGGATGATCTCCGTTAATTTCACCGGTGACTACGCGCGTCCTTCGACGTTCGATCGGTGATCAGAGATTCTCGTAGCGGTCTCTGGTGCGTGCGTTCGGTACTAGCAACGAGCTACCGGCGGAGAGAAACGGGGATCGCGAGAAGAGTACGAGATTATTGGCATTTTATCAATCGAGTTCTTCGACAGCGCCGAACGAGCAACCGGCGGCGAATCGTTCGATTCGTGAAACTTCAAATAATTTAGTTTCGCGTGAATACTTTTCAAGAAAGTGACGTTCGACTTTCCAGAGCCAATGCGACTGTCCTTCGATCTTATCTCTTTTTCATGCACGCGATGATACGTATGTACATAACTACGGTAATCGTGCTGTGTAAATTGCGAAAGGTCGAACGTTTACAATAAATGCAAACGGACGGAAGTAAATTCGTTACGCCCGTTGGAACGAATGGATCAACCCTGAATTTCAAACGCGCTCTTTCGTTCGAAATTATGTAACTTTTTGTCCTGTACACCTTCGTCGTGTTCGAAATTAGATTTGCGCTCGTCCATTTGCGGAACGCGTGTTCCTCGCGCTAGCAGCCAGCGCACGAAATACATATTTTTAACGTTCCGTTCGCGTAGGCTGACTCGTTCGACGATACTATTTTCGTTTCTCCCGAACGACGCCGAAGAAAAGCGTTTCGATAAAAGCTCGTCGCTTTCGTTCGTTTCGCCGTTCGTCGAAAGTCGTCGAATCGGCGAAAGGAAAAGTGAAAGGAAAACGATAAACTTGGAGAAGATCGCAACAACGAGAAGCAGTCGGTAAGGAACGAGGGGAACAATGCATGAAATAAAGTAAAGTTGCATCGTTCGAATTTACCGAGATGTGTGCAAAACAAATCTGCGATCGGTAAAAAAGATCGCCGGGACGAAAGAGTCGTGTACACGTTCCGTGTTTCGATGATCGAAATTTACGATACGTATTCGTATCGTTATCGTAGCGTGTGTCGCGTATAATACAGTTGCGTGGTACAAATGCTAGCTACGTGATATACGTATCTATATAAACCAGCGGTAATGTATATCGACCAAGTGATTATCGCGTAAAAAAAAAAAAAACGAGTCGATCGATTTTCTCTATTTTTCCGATAGGTTGAAGAGTCGCGGGGAATCGAGTCACGCAAAAGAAAGAAAGAAAGAAAGAAAAGGGGGGAAGAAAAATTGCAAATTCGAGAATCGAGAGTTTCATCGATAACCGGTATCCGTGCGAATGCACGTCGGTTAAATCGTAAGCGAACTTGGCCTGACCGTGAATTCTATCGTGTTACGTCGAGTGCATGCTTCAACGATATGCGCAAATTCTGCGCGAGCAAAGGAATCTGCATGCGTGTACGTGTCGCAGAAATGAAATACGAATGTAGCTAACTACGCTTAACCGATAGACCGCTTGACGACGAACCTAGTGGACCGGTTTTTTTTGTTTTCGCATCGTCGCTTCGGACATTTCCGAGCGAAAATTGAAAAGGCAATTAAACCGTCAAAGCGGAGAACTCTTTCGTGGCGTCGCCCGAATGTCGATCGCGTTCCTTTTTTTTTTTTCCCCCAAGCTGCTAACTCTATTCTCGAATGTCAGTTTTATTTATAACCGTTAACATTTTTTATCTCTTTTAACAGGACTCTGCGCAGAGTTAGTCATGTTAGTTTGAACTATATATGCATATTGTGCGACACGTTCGAGACACGTGACAGACGCAATCTTCCCAAAGAACAAACTATATAACAAGCGCGGCGTTACCAAGAATGAGAGTATCGGGAACAAGGAGAGATGGACGTATATACATGCGTGCGCGGAATGGTCTTTTGTACGTGAACGCATCTAACAGGAGGATGATTAACGAGGATCGTTGCATCGACGTAAAAATGCAGAGGCCGATCGAATCCCTCCCGAAATAACTACAATTCCGCGAAGCTGGTAAAACGCGGTACAACATTCGGTGCTTTCGTTTGCGATAAACGGAGAAAAAAGAGAACAAAGGGAAAGAAAGCAGTGGTCAAGTGTATCATCGAATACACTTATGGAGTAACTAGAAGTATAGGATCGTTCGCGCGTGTATTTGCTGTGCGAATAAACAAAGGAAACCTTCTTGGATAATACGATAGCGAATGTTTTCCATCTGTAATTTCTCAATGATTATTTAAGATCTGCTAATTTCAGTGAGACTCGAGTAAACGTTACCGTCATTTTACATCGGACGGTAATACATGTTGGGCATTCTGTAACGTCTGACCAAGATGCCGCATAAGAAATGTATAGAAAAGTAGAATAAACTGGAAATGTTTTCCGCAACGGAATACGTTTCGGAACAGGACGTTTTGCACGACGAATCGCAGCGTGAAAAGCAGCAAGCTAAAAAGTGAAACCGTTTTTCCTCTTATACGTTCTACGTGCTGGTCGATTCGTTGTCTCGAATCAACTCTAAATATTAGTCGTTAGTTCCGCCACCATCGTCCTTTCGTCGTCCACTTTTTACGAATTTTCGTGATCGGTTCGTGGCCTACTAAGGTAGTCGTCGAACAGTTTTCGAGTAACATTTCCATCCGGTTAACCGGAATTAGTAACAAACCCCAAGTAATCGTGGAGAAAAATTTCCTCGAGGCAACGAATCTCGCACGACGCTATGGGTTCGGTCGGAACGAGAGGAGATCAGCCGTAGAAGCCACGCATACAAGTGTTTCTCTATGCATTTATTTCTCTATGGAATTGCGGTAGACTTATAGAGCAATAGTGTGACGTACCAGCGGCGTAGACACTTGTGGTTGACGAAGCATTTTAGCGCTGCGTCCGTGACAATTAACGTAGAGATAAGTCGACTGCAATGCCCACATCTTGCTGGTCGAAATATATTATGCTACGAAAAGCGACATAGCGGGGAGTGTTAGATAATAATTGGTAATCTTGGGTATCTAGTCTGTCAGCATCCGACACGATATACGACTTTTCGCTACCGTTATCAACGCGTTTAAATCAAACGTCGCGATTACTCGTTCTCCCGCAATTCGTATGCGACGATTCGCAATAGTGCATTCTCGCTAGCGAACGCGACGCGGTTGGAAGCTCTCCGGCTTCTCGGCTCGCGGTGTTTTCTTTCTACGCTTTCGTATTTTACGCGTTATTCGGAAACGAAACGAACCAAAGAACAGAGGTAAAAAGAAATTTACGAACGCATTTCCCATTTCGCATTTCCGACCGCGAAGGAAGATCCCGAACTATCCCGCTAAACGAATCCCAGAATAGTTGGTTGAATGAGATGAGTTCCGAGCGAACGTAAACGACGATTCGATTTTCGAGTACGAGTGGTATGGAAGAAGCAGGTCCGAAAACACTTAGAAACTAATGATAACGATTAAAAAACATCATTTATTGAAAAATTTCTTTCTTATGTTACAAAATTTGTGCCATCTTTAAATTCGGTACACACCGATCGACGACGATTCTGGTGGACGACAAGTCCTAAAAGATAATCCAAACTTCGAAATTATATTGTATTTTTATATATACATAAGTATATATGTGTACGCTTGCGTGTGCGTGTGCGACGAAGAGAGACAGCAATCGTAATTTCATCCGTGCGTGTACTCGGTCGTCGTAGTCGCCGCGATCTCGATTGTTCGACGCAAAACAGGCCGCGAACACGGTGTACGCAACCTATTGTGCGCGTGATTCCGTCGACGATCGAAAGAAACGAACCGGTTCGATGATAAAAAGGAAATGAAAAATCGCTACGTTATACATATGCGCGCGGTTTTAACGCGGCGATCGATATTTTCCGGATGCATGAAAGAAGCGTGCGCATACCAACGACTTTATCGATACTCGAAACAAAGGACACGAAACGGACGAAACGGAGTAACCACGATTTAACCACTGTACTGTGACCTCCGCCGACGTTAATGCACGCGTTCATCCTTCTTAAATGTAAAACAAAGACATTTCCATATAAAATAAAAGAAGGGATGCAAAGTGATGTCCCTTAAAGAAGCAACGAAACAGCCATACTTATAATTCGATAATATTTGAAAAACGAGACAGCGAAGAAGAAGCGAGATCAAAAATCGAAAGCTCGATACGCGTTATGCGTGATCGTAGAAAGAAGAGTTAGATTCTGCGTTTGTCTAAATGATGGTAAAAAGAGAAGAAAGATGGAAAGAAACGAAAGTTAAAGGGATAAAACGAAGCAGGAATAAACGTGCAGGTGATAAGAGAAACGTAAAGTGAAAAGTTGCAACGATGACAGCGGTGGTGCTGACGCCGGCCAAAGCACCGACACCGGCAATGGGGCTCCGGTCGGCGATGGTGCTGGTGGCAGCGGCGGCGGCGGCGGCGGCGGCAGCGGTAACGATGGCGGTGTCGGTGGCAGCAGCGGCGGCGGCGGCGGCGGTGGCGGTGGCGGCGGCGGCGGCAACGGCAATGGCGGCAACGGTAACGGCGGTAACGACGCCGGAGGCACGTATAGTGGAACTTTCCAGAAACCCAGGAGAGGGAGTAAGAACGAACCAGTGAGAGTGCGGAATTGTGGAAGCAGACACGGAAAGAGAAGAGAAAGCACGTGCCGAAAGAGAGAGAAAGAATGAGAGAGTGACAGAGAGCGAGCGAGCGAGCGAGCGAGAGAGAGAGAGAGAGAGAGAGAGAGAGAGAGAGCAGTTGACATGGTAGACGAAAACGAGCCGGCGGAGAACGGATGGTTCTTCATCGATTACGAGCAGGCGAGCGGGTACGCGTTACGTGAGAGATAGCGTGTCTTACCTTCGTTCTTGGCAAAGGCATAAGGCACAAAGGCCATGGCACCATCTGTCTTCTCTGTGAATTGGACATTTTGCCTCAAAATGTCCGTGTCTTGTCAGCTGTGCGTGTCTTCGCCGAGTCAAGTTCGACTCGAATCCCCCGTTGGCACTTGTGTCGCGTAAATTCGCGCGTTCGATCAGCGACAGGTTTCTCCAAACTCCTTATCGACTTTTCGACTGTCTCTTCCTTCGTGGCGTAAACGTATCTCTTCCTTGAAACCTTTTCGCGATTGGTTGCCGACGATCTCGCGATTCGCGTACCTCCGTAACGACCGGATAAAACCGAGCGGTGGTTTTGATGTGAAACCGTAATATAAGCCGCACAGACTTGTTTTCAATTCGATGAAACGAGCGCGGGAGAGTTCCACCTCTTCCCTCGATGCGTACGGAACAACCCTTACGAGACTGCGCAGGGAATGGCTAAAGTCTAAATGATGATGCCGTGTGTTTCTTAGCTTGAGCCGAGCTTGAGCCCGAACCCACCACCACTGGTAAGCGGTACCAGCGACACTATTACCCTCCTGCTCTCTGGTGCCGTTGCTATTTGTACAGGGTCGTATCAGCCGTCTGCTTTGCCGGCTTGTCTGCTTCCTTCGTTCTTGTTTTCACGTTGTTCCTGTTACTACATACATTTGCCGCACCTGCGGCACGCACGTTCTCGCGTTCGTAATCGTAAGCTTCTCGAGCGTTTTAAAATCGTTGATCGACCGAAATTTCCTATTACACGGTTTTACCGCGAATAGAGCAATTTTATCACGGTTAACTTTCTCCCTTTATCGTTGTTGGTTATCGACCGGTTCGAACGCCAATGGTAAACCGCTTCGTTTCTCTCTAACCACCTTTTAAACTTTCGGTATCGTTATTTATTCGAAGAGTACGTTCTACGTAACTCGCAAGCTTAAGGTCGTAAGGAATATGAAAGAGTAAAATGCACTTTTACGTGTGTTGTTTGGAACTTTGCTAATCAGATCGGGGGGTTTGTCTCTTTTATATAGAGGCCGGTGTGGTCGTAAGCGCCGCCTCCAGCTGGCGACCGATCCTGGTGGGAGAGTCGGAGGGAGCGTTTCCCCTTCGCTTCGTCTCTTCCCGCTCGCCAGAACCTGGCCTCGCCATGACTCGCGTTGCTCGTCTCTCGCCTTGTCGCGCTTAAACCTGCGCCTCGTCTTCTCTCCTTTCTTCCAACCGCGTCTGCTCGATGCGCGCAGCCCGTTCGTTCGTTCGGCTACACCGCGTGGCCCACGCGTCGCTTACCGGCTTCTCACGCGAGTTTGACGTACACGATGTACAGATCGAAATCGCGGATCGCGCGGATCGACGTTTCTCTTTTTCGTCCGATCGTTCGAAAAAAACGTATCTCCTTTTTCGATCGACGACTCGTTACCGACGATCGGATATAGGACATCGGAAATCGTACTAGCTACGGAATACCTAGTTTCGGAATAGTTTCACGGTAAACGCGAAGGATAAACGAATGGTAAGGGAACGAAATCGGGACGTTGGGTTTCTCCAACGATCCGACTGCGGCGACGCCAATATCCTCTGGGCTTTTCACGGAAGGTTCCAGTCGTTCGACCTCGTTCGGTCCCGTCCGTATACAGTCGCCCTGAATCCTGTCCGCTCGCGCCACATGCTATGCGTGTGTAGACGCGCGCGTCGCATCTCCTTCGCGCTACCTTCTCTCTTTCTTTCTACTTTACGGTGAAAACAATTGCGTTACCAGGAACTGTACTTTTTCTTACGTAGCTACGAGCCCGTATCTCCCGTAGCCGGTCCCATACGTCGCGAAACTCTATCCCGATCGCAAATTGGAAAGAGTTAACGCGCATGGTATGCACAGGGTATATACGCACGAGTAGGTGTATCGTACACGCCTACTGAAATACGTTGCGTCGACCGTTTAAATTAACGAAACCGACGAGTCTCGGTCTCGGGTGTTGTAACGGTGGATCAAAGGTCTCGAAGCGCAACGCGATTCGTTCACATTCGGTTTCGAATGATTCCATTTCAGAGAATTAGCGGAGAACGCCGAGTTCGCGACGCGGCTTTGCCATTACATTTCGCGAAAAAGGAACACGGAAATCGCGTAACGTTCGCAGAGAAGTCGAGCAGCAACAATTTCGTGCTAATAAAGTCCTATTTCCCTATTCCGCGATCTTGAACTTTACATTGGCATGCAGAACGTATTTTTTAAGTGGCGCACAAAGTGAACATAAATTTTCTTAGCGCTTCGTCAAAACATCAAACACGTTGGTTCTACGTCGCATCTCTGGTCACGAGTTGTTTCTTTACCAACGGACATGCATATGTATTAGGTGTAGCTCGTAATATAATGTAATACAATATGCGTAGATGCATATTGGTAAACACGCGAGTGGATAAAGTAACGTGTTATGTTGATTAATCGCGACTACGATTTGCGACGAGAAATTATACGTTTTCAGTTGGTCGAGTCGAGGATTTCGAGGAGTTCCAGAAGCGAGAACCAACGCATTACGAACGGGTTAAGAACGCGTCTCCTCGATGGGAGACCGACTCCTTGCTCTTCTCTGTTTCTCCGATGATCAGTAATTCCTTGGCAATTGTCGCGCATCGTTACATCACGGAACACGGTCAACTCGTTGATCGATAAAGGTTAATCGATAAAACGAATCGTCGGTATCGTATGGAAGGAAAAATACCTGGTAGTTTCGATCATCGATGATCGATAAAAATCGGCGAGTAAAATAGCGATCGATCGATCGATTGGTCGACCGTGCTCATTTCGTAAAACGGAAGGCGCCTGGGCGGAAAATGAGAAACAACGCGTTGACGCGTAGTATCTGACGCGTATTTGGTCGTAGTTGTTTTCCGTATAGCGGAACGGACTTTTCCAAAGTCGCTCGAGACGTATGTGCTTGAGTATGTAAATGCGCGCGAGTGGTAAGGCACGGTCGCACGGAATTTTGTTGCGGCCACGCCATTCAATTATTCCCTATGCCCTAGGTCGTCGCGTCGCGTCGCTCTGTCGCTCTGTCGCTCGTTTAGCGGCGGCACGTGACGAACGAAGGATCCTGCGTTTCCTCGGTTCAATTCTCTATAATATATTCGTTCGCTCGCAATCAGATCGGATCAACCGTTGATCTTGAGAGTCGTCGATGCTCGACGCCCGTAATTAACTCTGAAATTTTGCATTAGTTTCGAACGATCGATCTACGAAACACCGATTGCTCTCTATTGGCCCCGCGGATCTCGCGGAGAAATATCGATGGGGTGCGTACTTCGAACGTTCGAGAACGCTCGTCAGAGAATCGAAGTGATCGATGCAGCCAGACTAGAGAGCCGTGCCTCGATAACTATCGCAATTTAATCGGCGTTAAGACGTACGGCGATCACCGGCCAGCCGAGTCTAAAAGCGGAATCCGTTTGTCGGTAAATTATTTTCTCCAATCGCAACTGGATGCGATTACTTCTTTGCGTATCATCCGTATTCCGATTTCTAATTCCGTTAAATCGATAAATTACGCTCGCGGGATAGTTACCATCGTTTATGAACGATCGAGGTCGATCGAGGTCGATCTCGACCGATCAGGTTCGTCTCGTTACGTGATCGGTGGATAAAGGAGTAGAATAAAAAAGAGAAACCAAACAAACGGGCAACAACAAGGGGGGAAGGAAGTAAGGAAGGAATGCTCCAGAAGTCGTTGCACGATCGTGTATTTCGCGTGGCGTCGTCGTATCGCGTCGTTCGATTCGTCGGAGTTAATTGGCTCGATGCCCTGCTCGCCTAGAACTCGGGGGCACGGCTGACACGTTTGCCCGGATCCCCTGTTGCGGGTTAACCAGTGGAGCCAGCTCTCGATCGTCATCGTCAACAATTAATCGGTCAGCCGTCCTATTCTTCGGAACCGCCAAACGCTCGGTAGTTCGCAGACAAACAGATTACTTCTTACCCACGTTCTTTCGTCTATGTACATCGTCTAGAATTCTAGAATAATCGTTCTCGACACGGCCACGAGAGACTCGTTGCCGTGTTCGTTAGATAAGACAGTGGAATTTTCCCGGGCATACGCATACCGCATACGCCGAAATGACGAGTTGCTCGTCGGATTTAAACATTTTTCCGTCCATCACCGTATGCCCGTTCCACGATCCCTTGCCTCGATCAAGTAATATCCATACGGTATTATCTCAAATATTTCTCTGTTCGTTTTCAGACGCATGCCTCCGATGTCAAGCGGAAAGCAAAAAGGACGATAGCCGACAGGACTGCGTTGTCGTCTGGGGAGAATGCAATCACTCGTTCCACTATTGCTGTATGTCCCTTTGGGTGCAACAAAACAATCGTTGTCCACTATGCCAGCAGGAGTGGTCCATCCAACGAATGGGAAAATAACAGAACGAACCAGACGAAGCGTTAACCATCGTCTCTTTGTCTTTTACCAGCCTTTATACTTCCTTCTCTCTCTCTCGCTCTCTCCCTCTCCCCGTTTTACTTTTCCACCAAGTTTAGTGTTTGAAAATTTGTAGAACGTAGCTACTGAAACGCGATAATAGTCGACTCGTTTAATCGGTAGAATTTGTTCGAATATAAGTATGTACTCGGAGCACAGTAGAAATATTTCCCGACTTACGTACATTCGTAGCTAGTTCGACGTCGCGCAATTCCATATTACGAACTATCCATTTGAAAGAAGGATATTATTATCTTGGCGAATGTTTCTTAGCTATTATGTAGTCGATACGACGAAAAGGGTTGTTAAGGGTCGCAGTTAAATAAAAGCAATGCTTGGATAAGATTGTAAATTGCATATCGCTTTGTTTGAATTTCCAAGTGTAAAGTGCAATTTGTCTGCACTAGCGTTACGCGATTTTCGATGACTATTGAAATTTTTTTGTTTCGAGTATTCCGTTACGTCATAGATAAAGATTGATAGATACCAGGAAAGTTCAATGTCCATACTTCGCGGAACTTTGGAAGTATGATCGATCGAACAGCATTTTATCGCGCGGTCTGACAATTTTCTTAATCCATCGATCGAAGTTTGAAAGAAGCGTAACGTTTTATCGACAATTCGGCATGATTTTGGTATTCGACATTTCGCGACACGATACGGTACAGTGTGGTACAGTACGATACAGCGGCACGTAAATACATAATCGCGATTCAACGCTCGAAGGTCGCTCTGTTCACTTCTACTATCCCCGTCTGGTCTGTCTCGATTCTTCCTTTTTCTTCCCCTTCCTGGCTGCTACGTAGCGCTCGGCCACGGCACCGATTGTCCGTTTCATCGTTGCTTGGCGTAGCGTGTCGTCACGAGCACGGAGGCTCGTCTGGAGGCTCGACCAATCGAATAGTAGAAAGGCACGGCAGCGTTTATATTTATGACCTCGCAGTTGCCGTCACCTCTCGTGCCTCCTTTTTCTTCATTTTCTATGGCATACCAACCACCATCCCCTCTAATCCCCTCATCGTTTCCACACCATTTCTTCTCCAATCTTCTGTACTCTGGCTGCTTCCTCTATCTTTCTTTGGAACTCGCGCGTACTACGTGCCCACACGCACGGAATCTCCCCTTTTTACCATCGCTATCCCATCGATTTTCTCCTTCCTCCTTTCAAATTTCAGTAGTATTTCGTCTATTGCTACGCAGAAGAATGACGCGATTCACGAAAACCTTAATAACGCAACAACGTGATATCAACAAAGTTTTGGTTATATTTACACGTTTGCAGTGTCACTACAATTTTTAAATGATCAATTGGTCAAAGAACAAAAATTCACTTTATAAATATTTATAACTTTTACGCGAGTAGATCTTTTCGAACAACGAAAAGATCGATCTCGTCTGACTATAGAATCCTTTCGCTTACAATAGATATTTAAATGAAATACATACTTTGTTATCCGAACAAATAAATATAAAAATAACCCATCGATGTGATCGAATAACAAAAAATTAATAAAGTAAGGTCTGAAACGTTACTATCTTTTATCGGTTTATTATCAGTGCGTCTCTACGCATTCCAATTTTCGAATGTGTCATTCTGACAGAGGGAGAGGGGGAGAGAGAGAGAGAGACACAGTTAGGTAGAAATGATGCAATGACACGCAAATTTGCTTGTCACGCTTCTCTTGAACAGCGGACACGCAACGCCGAGGTCAACTAAAGTCGAGCCTCCGCGGAACTTGTTCTTTCATTGGCTCTACTCTGATAATAATCAGACTACAGACTGCCATTTTCTTTTCTGCGGTATGCAATACGCAAGTGGTTAAAAATTTTTAAACATCGATCGGGTTAACGATCGATATAGTTGTTCCCTTTCTCTGTATTCGGAAATTATTGTCCATTTTCGTGTCATTAAACTTTTCCGTTTACAATATACAACGTATGATTTTTAGCATTACTAATGTAAGAATTTTCGTTACAAAACATTTTTCAAAAGTGAACAAGTGTACAGGCAAAGAGAATAGAAAGCTTGACACGTACTCAGATATGCGGTTACGCAGCTGCGTACAGTCACGTAGCGTTGCACAAGCTCGTATGCCCCTTAAATGCGAATATTAGACATTTTTTATGCACATAGCGGATAAATTCTGAATAAATGGAATGTTGTTTGTGAATGGAACATAAATAATCGTAATATCATAACTACGTATTAAAGTAAACAAAATTCTATTACTTTTTCTAACGAATGTTCAACGCACGACTTGTTCAACGTTCGTTCTTTTTGCGTTTAACGGGAAAACATATCGGTTAAATTGGCTGAAAAATGTAAGTAGCACTAGTAGGAATATACAATACGAAGGTCGTTTCACTCTGACGGAGGCTCGCCACGTTCCACCAATCAACTAATAGCATTTCAAATTGTCTTTCTAACCAAGTTATCGTTATTACGATATATATTACATGTAACACCTCTCCTTACTTCCTCTAATAAGCGATTAGAAATAAGTGATCGAAATAAGATTAATTGATTTTATCTCGTATATATTCCGCGTGATATCGCGCCATACGAAATAAAGTTATTTTTTATTCCGAAGCGTCGGTATTCACACGCGAGGAAATTCTCAAATGAAACGTTTTAGTACTTCGATAAAGTATAGCTCCAATTATCGGAAAAGACTTCTATTATGGCAAACATTACAAATAACGAATAACAGAATGAGCAATATTTTTTTAAATTAGAAAAGTTTTAAATATAGCACAAAATTCGTTCGATCTTTTAATCGGATATTGGAATCTAGTCGTGAAATTTGAATTTTAACAGAAGCATAAAGTTGATAATAGATGGATGGTTATAGTTACCTCGATATTTTGTGTGTGTATGTAATATTCTTATAAATTGTATGTATCGGAAACAAAATGGAAAGTCTAACGTTACTTTACACGACTGACTTGAATTATTTAGAACAAATTTATTTTTTCTGTCGCCACATATGTTCAAGTTCTATTTTCTCTCTCTCTCTCTCTCTCTCTCTCTCTCTCGCTCTCTCTTCCTCTCCATCTCTATTTCTGTTGTACAGACATTTTATTGTCTATAAAAATATACGCGAGGGCATGAACGATTTCGCTAAACGATAAAGAATTATTTTATCAAGCATACAGTGGATGGAAGTACAGTGTTTTCCATTATTTTTGTATCTTAGAATATATCTGTTCATAAATGGCAGGTAGATTTAGGTACATAATTCACGTCATTCTATGGCAATTATTATTGCATACGTACGCTTTTATCCATGCCGCGAGATTCTCGATATCTACATTCTGTAAATATTCTACCTTAAATTACCGCGATCATCGTAAATCGCTTATCCGATCAATGGCCTTCGTTCGTACTGTATTTTGATCTTTTATTTGATCAAGAAAAATGGCATTAAGTTTCATTACACTGTTTATCTTAAGATAGTTCGATATAATGGAACAGCTATTTTTCGCAATTTCTCTCGTTAATTCCACACAAAATATTTATACATTCAAAAGTATGTCTTGTCTATTAACGATTACTTAAGATTAAAACATTGCTTCAATCGATAAATACAAACGTATCGAGAATATTTAGTAAAACGCGTCAGACTTCACAGTTGGATAATGCGAACCACTTTATAGCGGGTATTTATTATGTTGCTTCGATCTCTAAAAAGTAGACGATCGTTCCTGAAATTCCAGTAACTTCTATTCTCGTCACATGTTGTTATAACGAAAAAGGTCGCAACGCGTGTCGAATAAATTAAGTCATCGTTTAATTAATCAGTTTTATCTTTCCTTTTTAAATTCTGCAAAACGTACACCGCCAATCTAAGGATTATTCCTTAAGGTGCTCCATTAAATTTACGTTATCAATATTTCTGATTAAAATAAAACTATTCAATTATCTCATTAAGTACACGCATATGATAACAACGTTTATGAATGGGTGTTCTTATTCCACCGATTAGTCGTATTTTTTGTCGCTATTTAAATAAACGAACCGCATGAGATTTGCTTTTACTATCTCGTAAATGATTTCAAATGTAACGCGAATAGCAAAACCGATATCGAAATGAAATAAAGATTGTAAACAAGGATAGAAAAGCATAAAGAAGCGGTGCTACTTACAAAGGCACTTGAAGGTGTACTGTGATTTGTTAAATAATTCGATATAAAAAATATCTTTTACAATCCTAATGCCTAACACAGGCAATATAGACACATTTATAGTATAACAATTTTAAGTTAAGGCCACAATGGAATGTAAGGCTGTTTGACAATCAAAAGCCAGTTAATGTTCCTAAACTCTACATATCGTAAAGTGTAACATCTAACAACAAACAAAAGGGTCGTAGACACAATTACTTTTGTAATTTATGCCCGTGTTAATGAATCGGTTAAAGAATCCTGCTCGTTATTTTTACATCGACTTGTCAACAATTCGTATGTCTAGAACCCCTCATTAAAGGTATTAAAATGCTTGGACTCTGCGCCTGCCTGAGAAACGGATGCTGTAATAATTCAGTGGCCGTGGCTCTTTGCGCTGGATCTCGAACAAGCATTCTTTCCAGAAAACCTTGGAGACGCGGACTGACCTTTATAACAACAAACGCAATTAATGCTTGATCCGTTGTTCCCCGTACCTTTCGTTCGTAAATATTTCATCGCGCAGTCCTTACTTACTTTATGCGAGTTCTTCAGTTTTGGCGGGGGCATATCTCTGATGCGTCTCATAGCTTGTAAAGGCGGTTCATTGAAGAACGGTGGTTCTCCGTCAACCATTTCGATAATCATTATTCCTAATGACCAAATATCTACCTCAGGACCATATGGTAACCTGAAACGACAAATATACACGGGTATGGGTATTCGAGGACATAATTATACAAAATTAACAAGCGTTGCATTTTACCTGGAAATAACTTCTGGACTCATCCAGTACGGCGTTCCAACAAGAGATTTTCGCCTTGGTAATTCTTGAGATACTTGGGCGCAAAATCCGAAATCAGATAATTTCACCCTGCCGTCGGCTGTTAATAATATCGAATCGGATTTAATGTCCCTATGAATAACACCTTGAGAATGCAAATAAGCAAGTGGCTTCAAGCATTGCGAACACACTGTGGCTATCTGACTTTCGTCCATGCGAGAATGCGTGACGATATCAGTAAGCGCTCCACCTTCCAGGTATTCCATCACGACCCACAATTCGTCATCCACTAAGAAACTGTCGTACATTTCGACGATATTCGGATGATGATAGTCTCTCATGATGACAACTTCGTTAAAGAGCAGTTCGCGTCTTTGCTGTTTTCTCAAATCCATTTTCTTCACTGCCACTTGTCGATTTGTATTTTTTTCGGTCGCTATACATACCGTTCCAGTACTTCCTTCGCCGATTTTAAGGAAATTCTCTAAATTTTCTCTTGGATCACCTCGGCTCACCTACGGTTTTAAATAACTGAAACTAGAGAAAATGCGCATTCGCGCATTGTATTCCCCCCCCCCCCCCCTCCCCTCCTCACCGTCCGTCACCCTCTAAAGCATATCCCATAAAGTATTCATTGTTGACATTAACATTTTGTTTTCCTTACCACCATCTGTAAAGCCGCTCGAAATTGTTCGTGAGTAAGCCTTTGTTCCGCTGTTTGTTTATTAGACGTACTCGAACCCGAACTGACTGCTAAATTTCCCGAAGACAAGGCGCCTTTCATATTTTGATTCTGATCTGGAGATGTGTTGTTTCCAGAGTGCGGTAAGCTGGACTTTGATAAATTATGCATCGATTGAGACGCTTCGATTGGTTTTTTTATATGGGATTGCAAAATAGACGAATTGTCTGGTGTGCTGTACGCTTGTGAATATTTATTAACATTATGCGTACTCAGTTGACTCAATGGTCGTTGCGAGGCGATGGACCCGACAGGTGAAATCTTCGGTTGTAACTTATGCAATAGAGTGTTTTGAATTAATTGTTGGTCCCTCGAGGATGCTTCGATATTTGAAATCTATATACAAAGAATAATGCGCGTGTGTTGTTGAAAGTAAATTAAATAAAAAGTAACATTTTAATAGCAAGTCCTACCTGAACATTTCCATTGTATTGACCAGACGTGGACATTTGAGTATTTAGTCTATGAAATTCGGAATCTACAAGTTGCGGAGTACTTGGATTTTGTGTAGGACATTGCGAAGTTGTGATGGGACTCAAATTTTGGAAATTTAAGGACAAATTTGGAGCAGTCGAGCCAGCGTGCGTTAAATTGGGGGACGACTGCATATTTGGATTAAGGTTTTGCAAATTTGGAATCATATTTTGCACATTAGGATTCAATCCACCTGGAACATTGAAGGAATTCTGTCTCAATTTATCAAGATAATTATGCTGCTTTCCAAAACTGACGTATCCCTGAACTTGATTAGTACCAGCTGGTATCTCTTGTCCTTCTGGTACGGACGGTGGTAAATTATTGTTGTGTCTGAAGAATGAAAATTATAACAAGATGATTTTAATATCAGCGATTGTAGTTTAGTTTCTGAATAAAACAGGAAAGGTTACCTGTAATCTCTTCTGAGTCTTGGCGGGCTCGAAGAACGAAGAGAATTAGATCTGGCAACGGTGCTAGTCTTAGGTAATCCATTTTCAGTATTCTTTTCGCTAGTAGACGTCCGTCCTTTCGGATCGTTATGACCTCGAACGATAGTCTTTAAGTCTAAAATTTCTGTCGGCGTGATTTCGCTCGGATCTACCAGTGGTAGCGGTCTGTTTGTAGATTTTAAAATTTGATTATTTCCAACAATAGATGCCCATTGCAACGGAAGTCCGATAAATTTTCCTTCCCGTTTGTCAAATCCTGTATGTACGCGGTGTTCGAAATTGGTCGGAGTGGATATTTGCGGTTTCTTTTTCTTCTTAGCAAACATCGCCCTTTCTGTAACAAGCATGTTTACAGTGACACATTTAATATAGACGCGATGCAAGTTAACTAAGACGCTACTTTAAATGCTCGTATATACGCCTTTGCGTTGGAAATATCGTACAGTCTGCGCAGCATAAGTGTTTAATTATACATTTCTAAAACAGAGAAATATAATTTTGAAAATCAACAATGATGTCCGAATCTGTCACTGGTGTTCATCGTTTGAGCTTGTTCTTTAAAGGATAATATTTAACAGACTACGAAATCTGTAGTATTCGACATGTTTTTAACATTGATCGCGATTCGTGAAAAGACTAGAAATTAAAACTTGTACTACTGCTTAAAATTTCGACGAAATGATAGAAGGAGGAGAGAAGCCAAATGACAGCAACGCCTACCGCAGTAAGTGATGTGTGATCGCCTTAAAACAATCTCTTTCACCGGTTGGTTAGATCTTTGTTAGAATTATTATTTTCCGTTGTCGTAAAAACTTTTCGAAGAAATGCCAAACTTGAGATAATATCGAAACATGAAAGAATTAACTGAAGTTAAAGTAGGTAAATACAGCATTTAGCCTTTCGACAGGTCGTTCACACACCGGCGCTCCGCGCGGAAAGCTTACGAATCTTTCTTGGCATTTGGCTCGTGACAATTTACTTAAATGTGCGTGAGGTAGCACCTGCAATGAGATTACCGCAAAGAATGTTACGCACAGAAATCTGTGCCGAGAGAAAGCGATTACCGATCGCGATTCGAAAAGAAAAGGTACATCGATTTACGATCATCTTACGAGTCAAGTTGGTCTATACGTTAAACAAAATACATAATACCAACATACCTACCTGCGCGTATACATTATTACGTGCCTACTGTATACGTACGCGTGCATACGCATAGGGACGCGTTTTAAAAGCGCGCATTAAGGAATACCTTGGTCGTTAAATCAAATTTAACGAAAAATTTATTTCGTAAGGCTCGCAATACACGCGTGTTTGTGTATGCGCTGACGCGCGAATAACATTTCGAGAGATCATCGATTTGAAAATAATTCATACAGACACACGTGTTTTTTGTTGTATACGTACCCCACTATGAACATGCCCGCGTTCTAAATGTTAAGGGTGAAATCCGTTACGATAGAGACCTACGACCGAGAGATCGCGCACAAGATCGTACGACAACCACGTTTGGGTCTTTCTCAAATTGAATTTGCAAGAAACAGAAAATTACTTACCACGATCCGTTCGATCGATCAAACTTGTCGGTATTATTAAAAATGCACGAGGGAAAGAGAGGCTGTTTCTACGCATCGTCGGTCCGTGTTTGAAACTTTAGCTGAGAAATGTTTTATCGTTGTTGTTTCTAACTACTTTCTAGTTAATAGAGCAAATAAAAATGCTACGGAGAAACTTCGTTTCACGCGACACGAGCGACAAGGCGAAGTATTAATCGGTTTCGTACATTTTTTACGAGCTTCCTTCAAATAGATCCTGCAGAGTTTTTACTTTCTCACGTATTTAACGTTGGCGCCTAACATTATCGTCACCACGTTTACACGAGACGAACATGCCAGAGATAAAAATGAAACATTCAGCAACAGGTACGCTTAACAAATATTTGGCACTTTTCAAATAATATCTCATACACGTTTGTATAGATATAGACTATGAATGGGCAGTTAGATTGAATCGGACTAGTTTGAAAATAGTTGGTCTTTGGCCTACGGAGGAACAAGATACGAAGGAGAAATTTTTAACAACGTTACGCGCAATCGTATTCTTGATGGTGGTAATTTTCGTTTTTACGATTCCTTGTCTATGCGATTTGATCAAGCAATGCGACAATTTGATAGCAGTGATAAATAATCTTGGATATTCTATTCCATTGATGATAACGGTGATGAAATATATCGTCGTGTTTAAGAAAAAAAAAGGTAAGCTTGCGTTCTTTTTCTTTTTCTTTTTTTTTTTTTTTTTTTTTTTGTTTTTGTTGCGCAATGGAGAAAGAACATTGGTGGCTACCTACGTAGGCATACGTGTAAGCAAAGAGCCTCGTTTACTACTAACGCTTCCTTCCTTCAAGTTCTACTGCCAATTGTGAATATGATCGCGGAAGATTGGGCAAAGTTGAAAACAGAGTTCGAAGAGGCCGTAATGGTACGACGTGCGCGAGTCGCACGAGCAATCAACATATTCGGTTACACGTTAATAAGTATCATGATGTCGTTAATGACAATTCTGCCAAGATTTGGTGTCACCCTTCGATACGTTACGAACGGAACCGACGTAAGAAAAGTTTTCCCGCTGCCGACTTATTATATTTACGATGTTTCTGAAACCCCGTATTTTGAGATAATATACGTCGTTCAAGCAACCGGTATGCTGATGATGATATTTTGTTATACGGGTATCGATAACTTTTTTGGTCTACTTGTTCTTCATATTTCTGGTCAATTGGAAAATCTTCAAACTCGTTTAGCAAACATAAACGATTCGGAAACTTTCAATCGTTTCTTTGCCGCCACTGTAGAAGATCACGTACGACTTATCAGGTATTTTCTCTACTCCCACGTTTCTCATTCCGTTTTAACGACTCGCGGCCGTTTACTTTTTATACGTACTGTATCAAAATCGCTATACACTGGATTAGAAATACGACTAGCCGTGAAAAAAAACGTTGATTTGTGAAAAAACATTGTAGTGCGGTCGATGTGATTGAAAATACGTTTACGCTGTTACTCCTCGCGCTGTTACTTTATTTTGGCATATTTGTTTGTATTTACGGATTGTTATTAATCACGGTAAGCGATTATGGATTTATATTTGATGTATTTACGTGTTTCAAACGAATCAAAATGATCCCAATTCTAATTTATTTAACGCAGATACTTGTTGAAAGCGAGCAAATTTCTATGCTTCGAGTAGCTTTCTTGATGGGCACTTTTGTAAACACGTTCGTTCAAACGTCTCTTTACTGCATGGCGGGACAGATTTTAGTAAGCCAAGTAAGTAAATATTCTCATCAAGTTTCTTCGTCGCGTTACTCGTAACATCGCTTACATGCGTTCGCTTTAAATTTCTTTGCGGCGCATGAAGGCTGAAGGTGTGTACAATGCTGCATACAAATGCGAATGGACAAACTTGAAATCGAATAAAGCAAAAAAATTGATTTTGATCATGGCAAGAGCAAAGAGGCCACTTTATATTACCGCGGGAAAATTATTCCCTATGACGATGCTAACGTTCTGTAAGGTAAGATGCATTCTCTTTCCCATCTTTTTCTTTACGCATCTTTCTTTTTTTATCTCGAATCGTTCCAGATACTAAAAGTATCGCTCAGCTATATATCTTTTCTATTGACAAGATTATAGTACGATTACGCAGTTTATTAAAATTTGCCGGTGAATATAATAGTCGATTTGTTATGTCTCTCTCTCTCTCTCTCTCTCTCTCTCTCTCTCTCTCCGTTTAAAGAAAAACCGAACGTAGGTGGTTTCAATTTTAAGAGCAATTATATTTTTATTCACTGTACCAATGGAAAATATGAACAAAATTGTCACGAGAGCGTTATGCGAGT
The DNA here is from genome assembly GCA_963969225.1 of Xylocopa violacea. Taxonomy (NCBI): domain Eukaryota; kingdom Metazoa; phylum Arthropoda; class Insecta; order Hymenoptera; family Apidae; genus Xylocopa; species Xylocopa violacea. Next base: position 32,267,373 of record CAXAJV010000006.1, on the reverse strand, counting down.
TATAATTTATTTGTAAAAAGAGCTGCGCGTAACGCATATATAAACTACATATGTAAAATAAAGGGATTGCGAATAAAAACTTGAGATGATTTCATTCCAACGAAGTGTTCGAAAATTTTGGTGCATTCCAATCGATTCGATCTCGCTTTTATAATTAGGAAAAAAGGAAAGAAAAATGCTTCTGTGAAATTACGTTATCGAACGCGATCGCTCAACTTGTAGACATGTACTTAGTTCCGTCTAAACTTGTTCGACAGTGGTATCATCGAATAACGAATTTATGCGCGCATATACACACGCGTGTACTACCGTAGGTATGTACATATGTATGATCGTGTAAGTATAATGGTAACTAGATGTATGGTATTTATGTAACGTATGCCTGTGTTGTGTGTCATGTGTAGTGGAACGCGCAGTATAGTTTCATGATAGAGAAGTAAATCGATCGATCGGACAAGTTTAATTTCTTCGGGAAAGTGATAGGATATGTCTTTAATTATTAAGTATGAAAGAAATTTCATACTCTAGGAGAGGAAATAAGGATAGAAATTAACTGATTTTAATTTGCGTGTTGTGCTTTGTGGGTGAAATGTGTAATCTCAGCTGTAAGTATAGATGTAGAAGGATCATCGTTTACAACTGGTTCGTTTGTAAGAGTTAACGAACTGATTAAATTATCGTATGGAATAGAATTTTACGAATGATATGATTCCACGCGGCAAAATTCTTGGATCGACAAAGTCCTCTGTACATTTAAGGTTACATGACTCTCTACAATATTGACCACATACAACCAATCTTGTGAAATACGATTCTTATTTTTTATATTATAATCAATTTGTTTGCGTACAGATCGTGTTGCTATCAAATATATGCATGAATTTCGCTTTCAGAATAAAGTATAGCAAATGGAAGATTTTAAAGTGAAAGATGAACCAATGGATGTGTTAAACATAGACAGTCAGGTTATGGTAAACGTTTTCTATGAAACAGCAGCACCATACAATACAATGCTTCCACCAGGACTCTAACTTAAACCTTACTTTAAGGACGAAAACATTGTAAGCGTTGTACTTAAGGAAGAACCCGGCGATAGATTTGATCCCGACTACATGGAGGACATCTGCTCTGGGACATTCGAGAAGGTATTTTTACCTATCGAAAATAACGAAGTTGACTTCTCTAATGAAATGGTAAATTTCGTACAAAATTGTCAGCGATCGAGTTTCGTTTATAGAAGAGTCAATCGATCCAACGAAACGATTCTAGGTAAAACTTGAACTGGATGGGGAATCCAGTAGCCATCAAAATTGGACGGCACAAATTACGAGCACGAATCTGTGCGACAAAGAAGATGGTGCTATGCAAAGGTGTTTAGGGAACGCGAACTTTGCTCAAGCGCACGATGCAGATAAACATTCTGGGTTTTGTCCAAACGGGCAGCAACCGAAATTTTATAAAATACAATGTTCCATTTGCAAGAAATGGTTCTTAAACAACGATTCTATGGTAACCCATCTGAAAATGCACTGTAACGGGAACCAGTGCGAGGTTTGTCAACAAAATTTTCAGGATAATTCGAGTCTACACGCGCATATGTTGACTCACGTCGGGATGAGTCCATTGGAATGCAACGTTTGTCAAAAACGATTCGCTTATAAATGGTGTTTACGTAGCCATATGCAAATGCATGCCCTAGAAAAGCCATACGACGATGCGTTACAACAAGCATTTATGAAGAGACCAGATTCTGAGCACGACCAATCGATAAATACAGACGAAAGGGTATTCGAATGTGACGTCTGTCACGCGACGTTTAAAGAAAAATCTAGTCTAAATCGGCATGTGCTTACTCATACAGAGGAAAGACCGTATAAATGCGACGTATGTTTCGCAGCATTTAGAGAAAAGTCAAAGTTGAACATGCATATGACGTTACACGGTGGAAGCAAACAATTCAAGTGTACAATGTGTCATAGATCGTTCATGCAGAAAACAGCGTTGAACAATCATATGTTAGCGCATAGTGGTGAGAAACCACACGCGTGTAATGTTTGTGAAAAGACGTACAAACGAAAGTCAGAGTTGATAAGGCATACGATGGTTCATACCGGTGAAAGGCCGTACGAATGTAAAGAATGCCTGATGACTTTTCGGGAAAAGGCGAAATTGAACTCCCACATGCTTGTGCACACAGGTGAAAAGCCACACGAGTGTCATATATGTCATAAGGCGTGCGCCCGAAAGTCCGATCTTAACAGTCATATGCTATTACATACCGGCGGTCAGTACGATTGCAAAGTTTGCGATAAAATATTTACTCGTAAATCGGATTTGAATCGACACACCTTAATACACACAGGCGAAAAGCCGTTTGCCTGTGAATTATGCGAGATGGCCTTTAGAGAAAAGACTAGATTAAATTCTCATATGCTTATACATACGGGCGATAAACGACACGCTTGTCATATCTGTCAGAAAACGTTCAAAGAGAAGTCTTCGTTACGAAAACACATGTTGAGTCACACCGGTGACAGACCGTACGAATGTTACGTATGTCACAAAGCATTTACTCAAAAAACAACGTTAAATAGTCATATATTGGTACACGCAGGCGAACGACCGTACGAGTGTAGCGCGTGTCAGAAAATATTTAAAGACAAAACAATGCTGAAAAAGCATTTGTCTATGCACATAAATGAAAAAACTCACGAATGTCTGATCTGTTTAAAAAAGTTTGCCCATAAAGCTGCATTAAATAGTCATTTGTCGACGAATCATACGTCATAATCAGGGGGATCTAGTCTATTATATTTCGGCTTTTAGTTTCTTTTTATCAAGCACTGTTCGCGTCTATAACTGCGTAAAGATGATTATGTCTATGTACACCTGTTTTATATGCTCACTGATTCAAATGATCCTATTCTTTTCTGTATATCTTTACGTATAATAAATTAATTTCTAACTAATTTATGATTATTTCTTTTTTTTTTCTTTTTTTTTTTTTTTTTATATGTGTATCTAATGTAGTAAACGAAATGGATACTTTTTGTGATAATAAGATGCCAGGATACTTCGTTAATTACATGCACGAGTAATTAATTTTGCAACCAACGATGTTGGTCAATCTTTCGGAGTACTTTTATAGATGTACGCCAAAATAAGATGAAAATTACGTCCCATGATTTTGATTTTTAGAAGAATGACCGATGCATATTTCTATATGTACTCTTCCTGATAATAAACATTATGTAGTCGCATGTAAGTGCTTGCCTTTATGTAGCATACTCTACGATCAGTCTTGAGAAACGGTGCCATTTCTCATTGGACGACCGCTGATCCGTGTTTATGTAATGGCACACGTGTTTACAGTCAGTGATGATAGATGGCACCTATGCTTACTATTAAAAAATACTCTACTAATATAAAGACGTGAATACTTTCTCTATTTTTTACTCATACTTTATTCTATATAAACAAAAATAAAGTGAAAGTGATGTATATAGTGATCATATATACACATGTATGCATATATTTAATTTTCTTAAATTCTTATGTTAGCTGATATTATGTATTATTTATCCTACAAAAACAGCTGATAATTGTATATACACAAACAGTAGTTGCGAAATATAGAAACTGTTTTTACAAATTATTTGCGAATACTGTGCTTCAATTGCACTAAAACGTATCAAAACGTGCTAAATAAATGCAATATTTATGGAAGCGCTTGAAATTAATTGATCGGAACGAAATTTTTATTAAATGGAGTTATCGCAAAGTCTTCAAATTTCGTCTGACACAAAGACCAAAGGATTTGATTTATCGGCTGGTAAAACATGGATTTACCCAGAAAATTATCCTGTCAGAGATTACCAATTCAATATCGTTCAAGCCTGTTTATACAACAACACAATGGTTTGCTTACCCACTGGTAAATGAGCATATCTATATATATATATATATATATATATATATGTACATATACGTATATATAAACAAGTTCAATATTGTGAACAAAAATTGCGAAATATTTATTACAGAACTTTGTCTTTTTAATTTCTGATATTAGGATTGGGAAAAACCTTTATCGCTGCGGTTGTAATGTATAATTTTTGGAGATGGTATCCACAGGGAAAGATTATATTCTTAGCACCCACAAAACCTTTGGTTGCTCAACAGATATTTGCGTGTCACAATATAATGGGTCTACCTAGTACAGAGACTATTGAACTTACGGGTATAATGATAACCCACATTTATTGTTTGTTTATTTTATTATTATTCGTATCTTAGATAATATTGTATTGTAGGGGCAGTCAACCACAAACAACGCGAACTAGCTTGGTCAAAAAAAAGAATAATATTTGCTACTCCCCAAGTTTTTCATAATGATTTAGATAAAAACATTGTGCCTAGCGATTTAGTGAAGTGCGTAATTATAGATGAGGCTCATAAAGCTTTGGGAAAACATTCTTATTGCGAGGTGACTATTTTGTATGAAAAAGTTGGTTACTATTCACGAATAGAAAAGTATAATAAATTTTTCAGCGTTTTTGTCCATCGATAAGAGTTGAATAATGGTATTTCCTTTTCTATTCTTAGTGCATTAGACTGTTATGCAAAAGGAATCAAACTTTCAGAATACTAGCGCTTTCTGCCACTCCAGGAAATAAAATTGACAATGTTCACGAGGTACACCCTGCTAATGTACATTAAAAATATTCGAACTGCTCTTCAATAGAATTGCATTTTATATTATCTATAATATCTACAGAAATAATATCTTATATAGGTGATACAGAATTTACTAATTGCTCATGTAGAATTAAGAGATGAAACATCCTTGGATATTGTACCTTATATTAATAGGAGACAAGTTGATATAATTCTAGTACCGCTTAATAATGAACTAGCGGAGTACAAAGAGAGGTATATTTTTATTATGGATCGTCATGTTAAAATTTTACTTCGACACAATGTTCTTCGTGGAAATACAGCAAATATCTCTAAAGGAAGGGTAAATTACACTATTAGGTACTTTATTCCGTTCAGATGTACAACAAAGAAGCAGAACGCTTAATGATTCGCTTCGTCGTCTAGGTGTTTCACTTATTAAAAGAATACCAGAAAAGGACAAATAAATCAGGAAATTATGGACAAATTGTTAAAACACTGAACATATTGATAACAATGTACCATGCTTATGAACTTATGATCAGAGATGGACTTAGAGCATTTCATAAGTTTTACCAAAGTATGAAAGTTGATGTTCCTTTCTTTTAATCGTAGAATTGATAATCAAGTGTTTACTCTACTTTCTTCATAGACCATTCTGACAAATTTTGGATGAACGAGGAACCACAATTGCAGACACTGCTTAATGATATTGGAATGTACCTTGGTCCATTTCCCGATACAAAAGCTTTAAGCGAGGGAGCTGCAATGAACGTTTGTATAAACATACCTAGGATTCATAAATTACTTGATATCTTTTTCTGTGTAACTGTGAAGATGAATTTCAGATACCGCAAAATCTTGTATTTGGACATACGAAGTTTGATAAATTAAAGGAATTGCTTTTGCATCATTTTAAAAGCAGCGAAGGGAAAGAAAATAATACACAAGTTATAATTTTCGTCGAGGTTTGTAATTTTTAAATTCAACGACGCAACAAAATATCGTACAGGACATAATTTTTCTGTTGTTCAGTACAGGGATATTGTGAGTGAAATTTATGTTCTCTTATTGCAATGCCAACCTGTAATAAGACCGCAAATGTTTGTTGGCCAAGCTGGACAGAAACAAAAGCAGCAAATAAAGGCGTTAGAAAATTTTAGAAAGAATCATGTTAACGTTCTTATATCTACAAGTATAGGTATAAATAATATAATACGTAATAGGTATCTATATATTCATGTTCATGTAGGAATCTAATTACGTTGTACGTGATAGGTGAAGAAGGATTGGACATTGGAGAAGTAGACTTAATAGTATGTTTCGATATATCTCATCATTCTCCTACTCGACTAGTACAAAGAATGGGCAGAACAGGTCGAAAACGTGATGGGCACATAATTATTCTTGTCACAGATGGAAGGGAACACGAGGTAGTCAGAAATTAAATGCCCTGAATTGTATAAATCTCGGAATTTAACAGTTTATAAATATTATATATTTGTTCATGGTTACGCGTGATAATATTTTAATATTATAGACATTAAAATCCACAATGGCCAGGAGAGATTCGTTGAACCATAAAATTTTAAATACGAGTAACATCACTTCTTCGCTTTATCAAAATAATCCTCGTATGATTCCTGACATTTTCACACCAGAATGCATGAAAATGCATTTTGTCGCGCAACCCAAATGTCAAGCTAAAAGGTATAAAAATGACAAAGGAAAATCGGTTAATAAAGAGAGTAAACGTCGAAATACTATAAAAGGTATAACGAGTATAGGTAATGAGCATATAAATTCGGACTGCAATGCTTTTTATAAATTCTTCTACATTTTAGAGTGCAATTTAGAATCACAAGTGGACGGAACAAAGTTTCCGATAACGAGATATTTAAAAGAAGGTGAACATCTGAGAAGTCACGGGAAAAATAATTGTAACGTATTTTGTACCGATATTACCCAAAATAATGAAGTCCGTGACATCGTACAACCGTCGGACGTAAAAATTCTTTCCAATGACGGTGATGCGATCAATTTCCTTACGGCGTGTGCCTTACGGAACTCCGAAAAAGAGGATAATATGAAAAACAAATGTAAAGCCGAGAAGGCGCCTCCTGCATTTGAGTTCTCTCATCCGATTAAAGATTTCTTTAATTTTTCAATACCTGATATTAAAACTCTTAATTGTTTAAATACATTGAGCGATATTCCACTCGATTATATAAAAAATGAATTAGCCAATGATAACGAAAATATAGCCAGGAGCGACCCGTACATTAACGGATCAATGTTCGAGAACAGAATAACTAACATCGTTGATAAATTCGTAGACGTAGAATCGAAATTCGAAGATTTGCTTGACGATAGCAGCAGCAAGTCGTATGAAAGCGACCTATTGACAAGTAACGGACATTTCACTTGTGTTCCTTCGGTCGCCACCAAACGACGTAGAGACAATGATTCCTCGGAAGTAGTCGAAACAACAAATAAAATGAATATATTAACAAATTTGGAAATTAACAATTTTGAAGATATATTGAACGAAACATCCGATGATGCTGAAAATTTCAAGCAAACTCGAACAAAAGATATCTCAAATAATACTCGTAACGATGCAGAAGTAAAAAACTTCCCGAATACTGTAACGGTAGATGATAATATTAAATCTGAGATGATCGAAGTAAATAGCGATGAGAGAATAAGTAAGAGTAGTCATATCACGGAATTTTTTACATCCAAAAGTGAGGTAGTACAGTTTAATTCAAATCGGACGGTCGCAAATACGATCAATGACTCCGAGGATGATATGTTTGAAGATGACCATGTTCCGATGCAAATTGGTAATCTGTCAAATTTTAATCAAGAGATAGTCAATAAATTGGAAAGTTTAAACAATGGGAAAAGTATAATTGATACAGAGTTTGAGATAAAAGAGTATAAATGGGATGACGACGATTTTGAAATTCCAGCGGATCCGATTCAAAATTATGTAAAAACTGATGCGCTCGTACAAAAAGAGGAGAATAAGAAACTAATAAACGATGAAACATGTTTTGCGGATGATGAAAAATGGATTTCTATTGAGAAATCAGCGGATATCTCGGTGGACGGTTCTCGTACGAGTATAGCGAAAAAATTAGCGAGCGTACGAAAGTCTCGAAGCAATAGAAGTACTTTAACGAGCAACGATCGATTTCCAAATGAAAGGGAAGAAACAAGCAGCCACTTTTTTAACGAATCAAACGATGATATCGACAAAAATGAGAAATTGAACGGTACAGAATTAAAAAGAGAGTGCAAAAATTGTCGAAAAGGAATGAAATATTTTCAACCGAGTAATCGTGGTCGACATTTGAAAAAAAGAAAAAACGAATTCATACACGACGAGGCTGATGTTTCTCCGAACAACAATACAACGGACGAAAGTTCTGATATCAACACGGATCTTGAAGATTTTGTCAGTTACACGCAAAATATACACGATACGTCCGATATGTACGCTCATTACTTAAAGAGCATTAGGAGCCCGATAAAAAGGCAAGATGGTTTTCTATTCAAGCAGCAACGTACGCCCGATACCAGTATAGAAATATATTCGCAGCCGGTAACGCTGGACGAGTCGTATATAAACGTAAGTGAAATGGTTGCGAATATCTTGGTGTTTCGAGTTGTAAATTTCTTGTTCGTACATTGAATTTTTTAGGATTCGTTTTGCGTGGCAAACGGCGAAAGCGAACACGATGAGTTATCTGAATTGGAAAAAGCAGAGCAACAACTTGAAATCCGAAAACGTAAACGCACCCATGATAAAGAATTGGGCCGAAGCGTGAAAAGAACTAAACGGCGAAATATAATAAATTACTTCAGTAGTAGCAGTGAGGATGAAACTGAAAAGCTGCGTAAAGAGATAGAGGAGAAATCACCAAATTGACACGATCTTGATCATTTTTATTTCAAGAATATCTAGTTCTAGTCGCAGTTGATAACGCATTTATTTTTTCAATATAATATATACATTTCATAAAAATCATCAATTTTTCCATTTATTCTGCACAAAAAGAATCGCACGAAGCAAGCAGTAAGCTTGACGAAATCAGGTACCAGTCACGGTCTCAGGTATGTTAGGAATCTCAGGTAGAGAAACGCCATTACAATAGCGAAACTCATCCGTCGAAAGGGTCAGGGATGACCTCGCATCTATATCGTTAGGGGTAGCAGCGGTTTGTCTTGTCTACCAATCGTCCCTCCTTTTTGCCTGGCTTTTGGGTTATATAAAGCTGGGACTGAGAATACTTCTGCCAGTCTTCCGAATCGGAAGTACAAACATTTCATTCGTTTTAGAAAGTGTCCGTCGAATTTTCTCTCGCCAAATTAAATATTTATACGATAGGATGCATCGTGTTTTGATCGTTTGGCTGGCGATCGGCTGGTGTAAAGCTATAGCTGTACCGATCGATAACGATGACGCCAACAGCGAGCTGGTGATCCAACATCAGGAGAATTCGAAGCACAGGTCATCCGCAACATCTCGAATCGATGACCAACAACAATTGCCTTATTCATCGTTGACCGGAGGAAATCAAGTGCCAGTCAATCGATACGTCTATCCGATTTATCCAGAGTACAGCAGCAACGGATATACTCGTATGGTTCAAACGGGATACGATGATTTCTTTGCACCTACGACCCTTGTGTCAAGAACTGTAGATACTTTTTCGTTTACCGAGATCGCTGCAAGTTTGTTTGCACTCTCCGGGGAAATTCTAACTTATCTCGCACATTTTCTTTTCGTCGTTCTCTTAGGCAGTACTTTTATGACCATAATCTGTACATTTACATCGATTTGTGCAATCAACTTTCTCGGCTTTAGCCCTACGGAGAATCAGGTAACAAATTATTATTGCTGTAATTTCGTTACGTTCGATATCGTCGTTATTATTATTATTATTTGTTACTTAAATTTCGTTTCGAAGGTTAAGGAGCAGGTGGCGGAATTAGCTCGATCCTACGTAAGTACCGAAGCCGTAAACGCAGCCACTCTTTTGGTTTCGAGAGCCGTGGAAGAATATGTAGCGATGCGCAACAAAAAATACGAAAATGTACGAACAAAGGAAGTCGAAGGGGCGATCCGTGGATCAAGCACCGCGGATTTTTGAAAATTCTAATCGTTCGAGTCGTTTGATTGGCAAATAAATATATATTATAATGACAGAATCGTTTTCGTTACAATTGACCCTTATTATCAAACCGCGTAATGCTATCTCGCGTCGTCGTGATATTCGTGGCTGACCGACTCGTGAATCACATTCTCTTATCTACGGAGGAGAAGAATAGAAGAATCCTGCGAGTTTATCGGCCGCGCGGTTAACGGTAACCGAAAGGACAAACGAGTCAGCCGACCGGTTTCGAGTTTTATGAATTTCCGTTGAGTGTTGAGAGGCTAGATCGCACCAACGAGTTGCGTCTCGCATCGATCGATCCTCTGTTTCCTCGCAGTCGGGTTTTTCCTCCTTTTATCAGTTGGAACGAACAACGATAGTCATGAATCACGTCGCTGGAATACTGGGTGAGCAGCAAGATTCGTTTTCTTTACGAGACGTGAAAACACGATCGAATTTCTCATCTTAACGGTCTATCGTTTATTTAATTCGATCGCGAACGGTTGAAAGCGATCACGTTTGCGTGTTACGATCGACAATAGATATGTGCGATTTTGTTTAATTTCAGGCTATTATATAGCGGTCGCGTGCCTCGCGACGCTTATAATAAAAGAATGCAAATCGGAGATAACGCGATCCTCGATTCCCCTTGTTACGAACGAAACTACGGATATCGTTCCTGAGATTGTGTATCGCAACGAAGATGAGGATGACTTTGTACCCTATCAGGGCGAACGTTTTAGTATATTTGATTGGACGCTCTTTAAAGTAACGTGTACAACGCTTATTTTAATACGCGCATGTATTAAATCTAATTCGCGCTTTATCCGTAGATCACAAACAGCAAGTGTTCTGGAAACGTGTTGCTCTCACCGCTGTCTTTAAAAATTGCGTTACTATTGTTGTACGAAGGGGCTCAGGATGAAACCGCGTATGAACTCGCTAGCGCGATGCAGTTGCCTGCTACTCGATCTGCTACTCGGGATAGATTTTCCACTATTTTACGATCGTTCCAGGTAAACTTGCCAGATTTCCGGTTTTAGACAACTAACGCCCGATATTTACAGAGAATAATGGTTTTTTTTTTTATCGTTGCTCGCCAGACCAATTCGTCAGCCTATACTTTAAATATTGGAACACGAATTTACATCGACTCGAACATCTCGATCAGACGAAGATACGAGGCCATTGTAAAAAATTTTTACGATACCGACGCGATCACGGCTAATCTATCCGACTCGCAACCACTCGTTCGAGGAATTAACGATTGGGTCAGCAATGTTACGCATGGTAATATTCCTCGAATGATAGAAGATGGTAAGAATAAATCGACAAATAATCGATTCCTCTTTCGCAAGGTAAAAAAGTTTCTGAACTCTGTTTCTCGACAAATCAGTTTCACATTTTCAGAGGACAGCATCAAGAATTCTGTGATGTTGGTCATGAATGCTCTTTTCTTCAAGGGATCGTGGCGTAAAAAATATTTTTCCCCGGAAGATACACGGACTGGGAAATTTTATACAACCGACAACCAAACCATAGACGTACCTTATATGCATGCACACGGTCGATTTTACTACTCCGAGTCCTCCGAGTTGGATGCAAAAATTCTACGTCTTCCATATGACGTACGGTTTGAAAAAAGAAATTTTACGTGCCAACTCGCCCTTTCGCTTATCCCTTCTTTCTTATTTCTAAATTCAATTTATTTTAGGGACATAAATTCGCTATGTATTTAGTGTTACCGCGTACGTTCGACGGGATCGAACAGCTCGTCGACAAAGTTAATCCCTTTGTGTTGACACGACACGTGTGGTTGATGCAAGATTTACCTGTACACGTCTCTATTCCAAAGTTCAAATTCGAGTTTTCCAGCCACTTGGAACCTATCCTGCGCCAGGTACGCGTATATTATATACCCGATCTTTGCCGTTCTGTTTACATTTAATTCTGTTTCTTTTTCCTCGAGCAGCTTGGAATTCGCGACATTTTCGATGATACCGCGACATTAACAGGCATAATACGACCCAAGGGAAGTTCGAGACAACTGAAAGTCACAGACATTTTACAAAAAACCGGAATCGAAGTGAACGAGAACGGGACTACAGCTTATGTGGCCACTGGTTGGCCAAACTTTCTTCCTTTTATTGTGCCATCTGTATATGCCTACCGACCCATATAAAATTTTTAGTCGAATTACCAATGTTTTGTTTTCAGCAATTGAAATCGGAAATAAAATCGAGGATGAAACGTTTTTCGCGTATCATCCGTTTTTATTTTACCTCGAAGATGAATCCACAGGAACGATCATTTATATAGGCAAAATGATGAATCCTCTTGATACGACTGGTACTACTACCCATTCGAATCGGCGTCCACCGTCTAATGCTCCTTTAGAAATACCAAACACAGGTAATAACGTAAAACTTTTATTCCGTGGCGAATAAAAAGTAATTGCATACGACGTTAATCCGAAAAGTATTTTTAGATTTGATCTTGCGACCAGGCTTGAATGCTGAAGATCGCAACAATCTTTTCAACGTACACTTTTCACAGGTATGACAAACGAGTGTGTATTGATATATACTGAAATATATTGAATTATAACGTTTCTTTGTAGGTTCTGAGCAAGGAGTATAGAAATGGAAACCTAGTATCGTCACCTGTGAGCGTTAAAATTGCTCTAACGATGTTGATGGAAGCAGCGAATGGTAAGGCAAAGTCGGAAATTGTTTCAGTGTTAAGATTACCGGAAAATGAGTCGCGTAGAGAAGAACTTACCCAACGTACTTTGGTATCATTAAAGGTCGGTATATACGATAACGAAGTTGGAAGGTATAGATAGATTAATTTTGAATCGAATGTACGAAATTTGTCAATTTTAGAGAAACAAAAATGGTACAGAAATCGATTTCTCCTCGCGGTTATGGATACACGAAAATCTGCGTGTATTGGATAGTTATAAAAATATTCTACGAACACGATACGAAGCCGACGTAGAAAATATAAATTTCGAGAAGGTGCAGGATGCAGCATTGCTCGTATACGAATGGATACGTCGGGTAACGCGTAATACAATTTCTTCGGCTTCGTTATTAACCGAGCTCGAGCCTGATACACGTCTCGTTTCGACTTCGGTTATTTACTTGAAGGGGAAGTGGTTAAAGTCATTCGATAAAGCGAAGACAAAGTTACAATGCTTCTACCGACCCGATGGAATATGCCGAAACACATATTTCATGAAACACGAATCCACTTATCGATATGCGTACATTGCGTCTATCGAAGCGCATGTTTTAGAAATTCCGTACTCGGTAAGACGAATATGTGAAATATAATAAAAACAAAAAAGGCAATTATCTAACCGCATTGATAACTTTTCGAGGACGGTAAAACATCGATGTTGACTTTAATGCCGAGCAGTAGAGAAAAAGATCCGGAGCTTCGAATATTATCCGAAGATTTAACTACCGTTCCAGTATCTGCCATCTTGGAAAATTTAAAAGAACGCGATGTTACCATTTATCTTCCGAAGTTTAACATTGAGAACAATCTTAACTTGATATCCAGTTTACAACGCGTAAGTATTTTTATTTGAAATAATTTTACTTTCAATTGGATTACGTTTAAACAAGAATGAATTTACTAAGCGGATATTAATATTAAAATTAATCTTATTTTATAGTTAGGTATTAAGAATATTTTCCAATCTAATGCAAATTTGACCAAAATGATAACCACCGACTCGGTGTACGTAACCAACTTTGTGCAAAACGTTAAAATAGAAATAGACGAAGAAGGAACGCTAGCTGCAGCCGATACAGGTATAAGCAAGGAATGTACAGCTTCTACGGTTATATTCTCGATATTCTTAATGCGAAAAATATATATCATTGCAGAGCTTGGATACAAGTTCCTTTCCTCGTGGGGTAACGACGTAAAGATGGACAGACCGTTTCTTTTTATGATCGTAGATTCTGTTACGAGTACAATTTTATTTTCTGGTCGGTTCGTTGAACCGCTTTAGCATCGACCGACTTGGCGATCGCGCATTGATTTTCATAAAAATCAAAAACTATAAAATTGAAGAACCGCTTCTCTCTCTTTTCTCGATTAAAAAGCATTAGATTTATGTAGACGATGTTATCATAGATTATTTACAATTTATATTTACAGTAAACGTATGACGCAAACACGAATGGTACTGATTAATTCTATTCAAATGAACATAATCTTGCTATCCTATTTGCTAGACTGTTCTTTATTCGTTACATCATCTAATACAGTTGCACGATTAAATCTTCATTTCGTTTCGTATTTGTGTTTAATATCCTTCCATTGTTTCTGAAACAAAAATTGTATGGACGATGTTTGTTATGCAATGCCTTCAACAAAAATATTAGATAAAATGTGATTAACAGTTCTTAATAACGATGCTATGCGATTAAAATTACATTAATATTAATCGTTAATCAGTGTTTTATGCATTTGAACGACGTATAATTTAAAATGGTAAAATGTTCATACGTACCCCTTTGTTAATCCTATCGAATATTTCATTTGTGGCTAAATCGAGTGTTCGTTCGAAGGCAAAGCAGGCCAGCAAAATGGTTAGAGCAAACGTGGAAGTTCTTTTAAAAATATAGTTGTACAGAAAATTTTGCATTTTGATTACTTGCATTTTGTGACTTTATTTACGTTTCTACTGCTTTCTAACATGAAAACAGTTAATTGTAATATACAAATAACTTATAGATCGGAAGATGAATTTTTACTTGCTACTCGGATACGACGATCAAGTGGTCTGTAACGGAGATGATTTCGTTACTGCTACTGCTGCTACTGGTACACGATAACGCGACATCTATAGATGCGAGAATGTCCTACTTGCGATTGTTGGTAAATCTAATTTTAGGATAATTTTGGAAATCTGTGACGTGTGGTGAATAGATTCGAGTAATTGCCGAGTAATTGTAAATTTCGAAGAAGAAAAAAGAAGAAAATCGGATTGGTCTCTCTCTCTCTCTCTCTCTCTCTCTCTCTCTCTCTCTCTCTCTGAAAATACAACGGATGTTAAGTCTAGGTTGTGGCTTGTCCATGGTAAAACGTCTACGGACGTGAAGGGAAACGATGAGCCACGTCAACGTCCGCTCAATTTCGATTAATAAGCAACTTCTGTTGCGAGTGACAGACGGTGATCAATGCGTGTCATTCTTGACAGATTGTCTTTGTTCTGTCAGAAGTTCCGGGAATATTCAGTAAATTTTTCGTATAATGAAACGTTGCGAGAAATCTTTGGTATGAATTCGTTATGTCGAGTAACATGGAGCCCGAAGAGGATGAAGTATCTTTGGATTCCAGTATTCCAGATACGTACACGGAAATGTCAGTTCCTATTGAAAAGCATAACCTGAAAGTTATTAGACGAAGGAATGTAATCGAGACAGTTAATTCGGCATCGAAAGAAGAGGAAAGTTCCGATTCGAGAAATGAGATACCTCTCGTAAGAATGTCCGATTCTACGAAGGCATGGTACGACAACGTTATACCACGAATACCCGATATCGCGGAGTTTAGTTGGTCGGATAAACAAAACGGAATGTTGGATCCGGACGATGCAGATACGGAGACGTTCACGAATAGAGAACGGATGAAGATTAGCGTAATTCGGGGAAGTGTTGCCAATCCGAACCTGTCGCTGGGAGAACTGAAACTGTTGGGTTGCAGCAGCGAGGGTCTAGTGAACGGTATTTTATCAACGTGATCGTGTATTATTATCAACAAGGAACCTCTACTTGGACAATATAGTTTAATTTGTCTCTAGATCTTCGCCAAGTCAGGATCGCGTATTCTGCTAATCTATTCGAGATAGCGAAACAAAATTATAGGTTCCTTATTGAAAATAATTTAACGCCTGGTAATTAAATGTTGAAATCATAAAGACGATCTGTAGATGATATAAGAAGGGTTCTGTGGCCAAGACTTTTGAGGCTCCCAGAGGAAGGTACACTTTCCATAAACGGATTAGAAACTGTACACGATCGTATACCGAACGAAGTTTATCAACAAATATTAAAGGACGTCGCGCGCAGCGGCAGTCATATTTCCCAAGATGCTGTGCAACACGAGATAGATCACTTTTATGAACAATTAACGCAACTAATGTGTTGGGTTCTTCACAAGCATTCTAAGTTAAAGTTAGTATCACGCGTTAGTATACACTTACCGCTTACTATTGTACGGTATTATTCGCTTCGCGCCGTTAATGAAAATATTATATGATGAACATATTAGTTTTAGACAGATATATGTGTAGGTAATGCAAAATAAAATAATACGTACTTAGTTATTACCAGGGATATAATGATATAGCGGCAACTGTTCTTCTTGTCATGGGTCTAGAACAAGGATTACGCGTACTCGAGAGCATTTCCTTAGAATTCCTCGAAAGATTTATGGAAAAAACAATGGAGAAAGTGAATCAAGAATTATTTTATATATTTGCGCTTCTAGAGAGAGTGCATCCTACTTTGTTAGAACACTTGGAAAAGTTAGTAAAACCAACGTACCTTACCCCATGTATTGTCATTTTTATAAAAGTCAACGGACTTAAGAGAAAATATATTTGACATTTTAGCGTAGAATTGTTTCCACACTTTGCATTGGCGGAGTATACGACATGGTATGCGCACAAATACGCAGAAAATAGAAAACTGTTACACAGACTATTCGACTACTTTCTTGGTAGCCCTCCACTGATGCCTCTTTATCTAAGTACTGTGATCGTAGCGTATAGAGCAACAGAAATTTTTAATACCACACCAGATATGGGTCATACGCATAAAGTTTTATGCACCGTAAGTAATATTTTCTAACATAATACGGTCTATACGAATGGTAACTGTGTTTCCAAATGCCGGATATTATTTACATTAAAAAAGTTTCTATCGTTGTAGTTGCCAGACGATTTGCCTTTTGAAACGCTGCTAATCGAGGCAAAAAATTTATACCGTGAATATCCTCCTGAATCTATTAGTAACGATGTTAGAGAATACGATCGGAAACGAAAATGTAAAGAACAAGAATGGAAGGCAAAAGCGGAAGCGTGTCGTCAAGAAAGAGAAAAACAACGTCAGCTTAGAATCGTTCGCTCTACTCCGAGAATACCTTATCGTATCAGAAGCTACAAAACAATCACAGTAGTAACAATTTTGGCTTTAGGATTATACGCTTTTTTAAGATCTTCATCTGGTCTCAACTGACATTAAACGAACTTAATCTATTTAAATAATAGATTCATTTATATGTCTTGGAACCAAAATTCCATTCTACCGAATACATACATACGTATTAGGGCTGGTTAAGTAATAAGATGAACTGTTGGACGCAAGAATGTAACACTGCAAAATATGTATGGTACCAAGAATCGTTGGTGATCTTATTAAACAGCGATTAAATAATTTATTTCTGAAGGAATTCAGAACAAGTATTTTTCAGCATTCCTGTGGTGCTGCCTTTATACCGGATTCTTTCAAATCGATATGTACTTGTGTGTTTATAGTGTAAAAGATTAACAAACAAAAATTTGAGACTATACGGGGAAAGAGGAGCGAGTACAAGCATACATGCATTGATAATAAAAAAAAAAAAAAAAAAAAAAATATATATATATATATATGAATATGTGCAGTATGTATATTTTAGAATATTAAATAAAATTTTAAAACTGTAAAAATATATACACATACACGTACACACGCGCGCGCGTGTGCGGTCGGACACGTAAGCAAGCAGTGATTAATACATGAACGTAATTCTTCAATTTTATTTATTCCACTTTATACGTTTCTAATTATGTTTGTTACACAATTTTTTTTAATTATTTTAAAATACGAGAAATATACATTACTGCATTAAAACTTATAGTTTTGAATATTTTGTCAAGATTCGAATTCTAAAACGGATGAAATTATAAAAATTGTAGAGCTTATTTCTAATAAATTTGTACCTGAAATGTTACGATGAGAAAAATGGGGTAGTAATTTTAATACATTATACGAAGTCCAACACACACACACACACACACACACACACACACACACACACACACACACAGAGACACACAGACACATACACAGACTGAAAATGGCTTTTTCTTACGTTCTTTAATGATGTACAGTAATTGTATTAAATAAATAGAATATAAAATAGATATAAAAAATGTATAAAATTTCAAAAAGAATATCAATTTTCGGAAGTGTAAAATAAGATAAAATTGTACTGTGTTTTTGTAACCGTTTAGTCGCGCTAAAAAAAAAAGGGATAATACGTTGGATGGTTGTTTCGTCGTGAAACAGACTTTTAAAATACACTTACTCTGCTACATTAATAAAATACTCATAATTGTGATGTTATATTTACGTGTAAAAAAAGAGACAGTTATTATTTGTAGCTGCAACTTTTTATCGCAAAATACCATTATCGGTATATATCATATTCTTGTAATGTATTACTTTTTGGCAATTTTGGTATCTAATTTGGTAATTACATGGAGAATGGTACATGAAAAAACCATTGACTAAATAATAAAATATCATACTTTTAAAACGGTTCTAATGTAATTTAAAACGTTAGTATTTCGAAGAATATCCATATGGTTTACACCGGGGAAGAACTGAAAATAAACCTTTTGTTTTTGTTTGCCCTGCCAATATTTACAAGCCTCTAAACTTCTTAAATTTACAGTGCCATCACCATCACCAGAAATTAATTGAGGAGTTCCTTCTATCGAAGTACCGGGTTTGTAATATAATCTGAGAACAATTGACGAAAGTATGTAACCTATTAGTAAATTGATATATCATAGTACAATTATATACCTTTGCACAGTATCTACGCCATTTCCATATAGACAATGCGTCTCGACCCCTGGAGCAGTAAAATCTAATTGATACTTTTCGTTATCTTTCCTAAATTCCCAACCATTTGGAACATTTATATCCCTGAAAAAATCAGCGAATATTATTTTCTCTGTAGATAAGCAAATATATATATATATATATATATGCTGAAATGTATATATATATATCGTACATTAGGTAGTCCTTTAACATAGACAAAGTGTAATTCTTTTGCTCCGATTCTACCAATACTTCGTTTTCTTTCCAAAATAATCTCGATGGTAATAACCAGCCTAAACTAGGGCTGGTTATTTGTTCATCTTTGAGAGTACTTTGGCGCAAAAGATATGCACCTAAATCATCTCCTGGGATCGCAGAACACATATAATAAGTAAGAGTATACATATTTATTTGGACGAAATATATTTATGAATTATATTTCATACCAATCGCAAACACTTTGAGCGCTTTAACGCTGCCTCCCCAAACAGCCGAAAGAGTGATTAAGCAATTGATGTATTTGTCTTTCCACTTTTGAGATTGACGTTGCAAGAATATAAGCGACATTGGACCACCCATACTGTGCGCTAATAATGTTACAGGAACTTGTTCGTTTCTATGATACGTTTCTTCGACCAAATCTTTTAATTTATTGAAAAACATGTCATTCTCATCTGAAAGCAAGAACTTTGTAGAGTATGATAATGTCGAAGAAAAATAAATGCAACAATTTCTGTCAATTTTAACGATAACAGGCGTACATACTAGGACCTTTTCTAAAATCGTACGGTGCGCCGCGTATAGAATGATTTCTAACGTATCCAAGCTCGTTAACTAATGTGTTACCGATATCCTTAAAGTAGGCTCCCGGGGAGGCTTTACTTGGATCTAAATATTCGACGACATACGGATCACCCCAGCCTGGTATACGTATATCGACGCCGTCTTGATTTCTCGTCGTTCTTGTAACGTTATCATAAATTAATTTCATGTTGTCGATCTAAGAATTGGATGCTTCGATTAAATAAAGTGTTCGTTTATGTATTATTGAATGTTCAACGACTACGTTGAAATAACGATTACCCAACAGTCTATGATAACTGGCACAAGTAATTCTAAATTTAACCAGATATTAAAATATTCTGTAGACACTTTTTCGCATAGATAATGAACCACCGTTGTTTTGTTTAGTTTTGCTTCGACTTGACTACCACCATCACCTGGAACTTGTAACGCAAAGACCTTCCTCATTATGTATAACTTGATGTTAGTAGTAAAATGTTATTTTATCAGAAACGTTTACGCGTACATGTACATACCAAATATAACAGGAGATATTTTCTTAGTTTTTAAGTGCCATGATTTCACAAATAAACAACAAAACAAAGAAATCGTTACGAAGATAATAAAACACAAACGCATTGTATATCGCAATGTTTCTGTTGATTAAGCTTTTAATTTCATTGAAATCGTGTACTTGAAAATAATTACGAATGTTCGTAACTAACAAATCGAAATAGGTGCCTTTTTCTGATTCTCGTGCGAATAATCGTGTGTGTACATAGTGCGCAATCAGCTGTGATGACGCGCACGAGCTTCTATAGCGTACCTATTTATTTCTGTGCGCGTATATGTTTGTGTACATGTTCAGGCATGTGTAGGCAGAGTGAATATCGTAAATGAACGTGGTCAATGGTCCGATAAACAACTTTATCGGAGATAACGTTTATCGTTAATTCGAAATAATTTCATTGTCACGTAAAATTAATTAATATATATTTGCTGCACAACGTATTCACGTGTACAAGGTCATTCGCGACGTGATTGCGCACACGTTGATAAATGTGATTACTCATCGCGCCATCTCTCCGCGGAAGGCTGAAACCGATCGCGCATCATTATCGACAGCGAGGTAAATTATCGACAGACGCGTGGCGCCATCTCTTGGCGGAAGGCTGAAACCGATCGCGCATCATTATCGACAGCCGCGTGGCGCCATCTCTCCGCGGAAGGCTGAAACTGATGCCCGAACGGGTTGAGCATTATTTACAGAGATGGCGCCAGCAGCGCTTCGAATACGATAATAACGGTAACCATGTTCGATCAGTTCGAGCACTCTGCGTATAGATGGCGCCACGGTTCGCGACGATTGCGAGCCGTCGCGAACCGATATCTCTGTGTTTGGGTATGTACGCGCGGACAACCTCTTCGTTTGCGATTCAAAGAGAAATGTAGCTAAGGAATGAAAAGTAACGTTATTAAAAGAGAAGAGCTGTCGCCTATGAGACAGCGATCGGTATACGAATGTTTCCGTTATTGTCACAACAGAGGCATAAGTAACCTAACCTAACCTGAACACTTTATATCGGCATCGATATGTGATATTTCGAAAAATTTGCATCGACCAGTGTAACATACGTATATATACATACTATTCGGTGTGAACATGCCAACGGTTATAGCATTAGATGTGTCTCTGTCGATGAGACGTCCGGTAGTAGGAAGCGGATCCGGAGAAAATACTCAGAACGAACAACTAACGAGACATCATTTGGCTGTACATGGAATAAACGCATTGTTGCATTATTTACAAGTGAATTCGAAATTGGAATTTGTCGCTTTAGTAAGCACTTATCGATAGTTAAGATAGTAGTAACGATAAATATTATGTTATTCCATTTAAATTTGTATTAATTCATGAATTATTCTTCCTCCGATGCAGGTTGTTTTTTCATCGTTATACGAAGTTATTTGCCCATTTACCCGTGATTACGATAATATACGTTCAAAGTTACAAAATATCGAAGAGTGCGACAAGACTTGCATCGAAACTGCCCTTCACGGTGTTAACAATGTTATTATGGCGGAATGGGGTAATACTACGGCGTGTCAAGTGGTATTGATCACCGATGGTAATCCCGGAGTAGGACCAATGTCGTTGGGTGACTCTTTAAATTCTTTGAACGTAACAAGGGACGTAAATCCGTTTCCACTACCTTTCCCTTACCCGGGAAAATTGAGCGTCGTATGTATCGGGTCGCATCAAGGTATCTTAAAATTTAATTAAAACATATAGTACTTGAATTGTTCTTGCGTTAATATTTCAATATATTTCAATATATTATCACAGATAACGGGTTACACATCGGTTTACCGCTTTACCAACGTTTAGTTGAACTTGCCGGCGGTGATAGCGTAGTTCTAGTTCCCGAAACACCACTTTCAAAGCATTCGGTAACAGCTTGTTTTCAAAAATTGGCAGAGACCAATTACGTATCTTTCCAAGGATATCTGAAGTGTGGAAATTTAGGCTCTCGTATTCTTCTGTCACCAGCTCCCATGGTAAATAACGCGTACACGGAAGTTGCTTCCGATTTGAGATGAAATTTTGCTATTTCAGCCGTATACTAAGAAAACGGATTTCGAATTAATATCCGGTCTGATGATATCGAAAGCCATAGAAATTTGTGGATTTATATCGGTAGCAGACGTAGGCAGTCCTAGCGCCATATCTAGACACTTGGTGTTGCCGTTAGCGACAGAGAAGAGCCTAAGTATGCAAGGAGTATCGCTAGAAGAAGATTCGGATACAGAAGAGAACGGCGACGAAGGAAAAATACCATCGTTCTGCGTGCTATTACACGGAGCTCTAAAGGTAACATTTTGATAAACTGGATGTTTCGATTTTCTAGATATTAAGGAACGGATATCTTTCGCAGGTTGAAAACATGGTAGCCCTTTGTTTATTAAATAACGAATGGTACGGTTTCATATACTCGTGGGCAGATACAAAGAAAAAGTCAAATTTAATGCTGACGGTGCTGGAGCCAGGTTTGGATGTTGTACCTTGGTTAGGTAGCTTCAACAATTTAGGCCCGGTCGATTCAACAAAAGATGCCGTTGTTGCATTTCCGGTTAGGCCAAGCGAGAAAAGAAGTTACACTCAAAATGCGCCTTCTTGGATTCGCCAAGTCGGATTGCAATCTGATATTCAGAAAATTTTAAGGCACGCAAGAAAATTGCCCGAGAAGACGCAAAACTTTTATAAGGTAGGTTACTAGGTAGGTTACGTACTAGGGTCAACCGTAAAACAGTTTTATCTGTATTTTTATTTCCGAGCAGGAGGTGAATCGATTACGTAGAGCCGCTGCGTCTATGGGTTTTGTAGAGCTACTAGAAGGATTGGCGTGCATTTTAGAACGGGAATGTACCTTGTTGCCCCCAAATTTGAATCCCGATTGTACGATTCAAATGGGTCATGTAGCTTCTATGATAAGGAAACCTGAATTTCTAGAACTTCGATACAATATACCACCGGCGCGTACTAGATTTCAACACGGAGGATCGTGAGCGATGCGCACACGCATATATATGTATATATAATTACGTACGCGTACGACACGCACGCGAGATAAAAATAATTTCCTTTTTAATAATCATTTTAGAATTTCAAACAGCTTAGTCTTGAACGTTAGAAATGAATTTTATACGTTATATAAAAAAAAAGATCGTTTGAAAAACTCATTGCTTGCGTTTTCTCACATCCCTCAATATATAACATAATATATCGTATAAGCCTTTCGCAGTTTGCGCACTTGAATATTGATCGAAATCAGGAACGTGAACAAACAGTGTCCTGTTAGATGCGATCCGCAGAGATTTGTAAAAAATATATTCGCACAGATATCTTCCTGCATCGTAAGAGATACAAGCGTTACATTTTGTTTTCGATGTATTGTCATTAATTATATCGCAAATTTGTTTAACGTTAACTTTAGTTTCCAAAACTTGGAATTCGATGTTACTTTCGTCCGGACGTTTATCATAAATGTCTGGTCTTCGGTAGCCATTGCTGCGAGCGCAACCTTCTATAGTTAAACATTGCGCTTTCCCGCTTACACCGCAATGCATAACTACCTGATGGAAAAGAAACAGGACAAAGCGATTGCTTAGACCATCTAAAAGATTACGGGGCGTAACTTGATAATAGATCAAAATTTACGATAGGTTTATATTCTCTCCAAAGCGCAGGTACACAAGTAGACACGTCTTCGTACGAAACTGGAATCTCTTTTACGACCACTTGAACATCCGACATCTCATTCGAGTTATCGCACAGTTTACTTAACTCTTTCACAGCTTCCCAGCTGGCATTAACAACATGATTATCAAATTGGCCAAATCCAGTTACCAAGATTACATTCTTTTTCTCGAGTTCCATCGTTGAATCTTAGAATATCCTTAAAAAACTAAACAACACTTTTACACGTTTCGCGTACATGTGTGCACTTTTACGCTGTAAAGGCACCACATCGACTGTCCAATGAGAAATGATTTTATCTAGTCCTACGTACGTAGGTGCCGCCGCTTATCACGTGACGCGACACAAATCATTCGGAGATACTCCGCCTGGACATGTGCGTCCCATACGTATGCAAATATTTATGCAAATATACAAATACAGTACGCGTGTACATGTACATGCCACGTAGAATCTTTATTACGCGTTTCTTTATTACGCCCCACCCACCGTTCTTCGCTACGTAATGTTGGTTACGATTATTTTCCAACGGTGCAGGAATAACGTTATTTTATTCGCTTAAAAATAATGTAATCGCATTGCACTTGTACGGCAATTGTTCGTTGAACTTAATATTCGTATCTCGAAAATATGTTTTCTTAATTGAATACGCGAGACGCTATCTTGTTTGCACCTTACCAATGATGGTTAAGGGTGAATATCGGTTAGGGAAAATGGCTGACGACGTATTAGGTCATGTTTTGACAATTTTACTTGTTCGGATACAATAGTTAACGGCAAAGTGTTATGTTCGAAAGTATGTTAACCGTATATTCGCTAATACACATTGTGTAATAGGTAGTTTCGCGAGGTATTGAAGATACCTGTTTACGTACGTGTCCTAGATTGTCGCAGAAAATCTTGTCAAAACTTGTTTGGACCTGTTTCGAGTAGCTGCCATTAGGAAATACTCATAATGAACGTCTGAATAAATTTTTTTATCGCTTTTGTAAAGGACACCGCGTAGGTGAAGGATTTTTGTACCGTCGCTGAGTATAATAAAAAAATTTGTGTCGTTTAAGAGGTAAGTTTTTGTTTTTCTTTAAAAATTGCCTATTACAATTTAGATGACATTAATTTCTCTGCAATCGTTCCGTTCCAAGGATAAAAACGTAAACTGTTTAAACGGAATCTAACAGTCGTCACACCGATTACTTAGGAACTAAATAAAGTAGTATACTTCTCTCGCAGATGATCAAAACTATCCATCGACTGGGAAATTGATGCGATAGAATACAATGGTATTATCCGACGCGGAACTGTTTATAATACCTCTCTAGAAGGAGAAATAGGAATGAAATAGTCTTGAGGGCAATAAAATGCCTGTCGATCCGTTTAATAATGGGACAGCATTTCGCTAGTCTCAGAGAGTTTTTTAGAATGGACAATGAAAGGCAATCTTCGGATGCGTATACGAATGTTATTCAAACGGCGCAATTAGAGATGACCAGTCCAGATGGCTCGGAAAATTTATACGATAACGAGAACAATGGAAACGTACCTGCATTGAATTTAAGTTTAATCCTTCGCGAAGAGTGCAAAACGGATAGGAATTTGGACAACGATCGTTTAAATTTACATCTGGATAACCATAATTCTAGATTCGAAACTTTATATAGCCAACCGATCGAGTCTCAGGATTCGAAACAAATTTGTAGCAATGGAAACTTCAATAACGATACGTGTTTCAAGCAACAGGAAGCGTGTTGCAGCAGTTCCGGAGGTAGCAATATTAGCAGTAGCTCCGAGGATAGTCCCGTAAATCCTCCTTTAAGAAGGTCTTCGAAAACCTTATCATTTGGAAAGCGGAAAGGTAGTAAAGATAGTTTTTTCCTCCATCTTCTTGCGGCAAGTATAAAGACGCAACGCGTATATGAATATTAATATTATTATTAGGCAAGCAGCGCAACAAGGATCAAAGTCCAGTGTGTACTCATGTTTTATCATCGAAAAAGAAACGAAGTAGCTGGGTACTAAAGTTTAACTGCGCTAAGAACAAAAATTCTAAAAGCACAGATATTATTCCTAGTCAAGGAAACAACAGCTCGGATTGTGTTTGCACCGGGTATAGAAGAACGGAAGAACATCCTATGGGAGCTGGTGTCATATTTAATAGTAGATCTGCACCACAAAGTCCAGTACTTGGACCGCTTCCACCCAGTCCCGTGATCGATCTTTCAAGATTCAATCCAGAAGAATTCCCAATGGAGGTACGCGATATGGTTTTCGTGATACAGGTTTTGAGTGAAATACGAATGATTCGTAAGGAACTTTGTCGCAGGATTGCGATGAAAGAGCTCGATTACAACGTGCACGAGAAATGGAGGAGGGAGTCGAGCCGCCTCCTGGTTACAAGCCTAATTATCCTTCGGGAATTCAAGTACATCCAAACGGAATAACCGTAGATAGCTTAGCGGCTTTGTTCCAAGCGCATGCTGGTATACAAGCCGCAGCTCTCACGGCGTTATCGCAAATTGATTTTACGTTAATTCCGAATATTGAACGGCCTGCGCATACGCAGGTATGTAGATTAATTTAATTTTTACTTGGCGCACAGCTAAATAAAATAAAACAAATGAAGCATATTTGGTGACATTGGTAATTACATAGCGTTTCCATTTATTTCCAAGGTCGATTACGTTCATTGTCTTGTGCCGGATCTCAGATCGATCACGGCTTGTTCTTTTTATTGGGGTAAGATCGATAGATACGAAGCTGAACGTTTACTAGAGGGTAAACAAGAAGGTACATTCTTGTTACGCGATTCGGCCCAAGAGGAGTTCATTTTTTCTGTTAGCTTTCGAAAATATGGACGATCCCTGCATGCTCGAATTGAACAGTGGAATCACAAGTTTAGTTTCGATTCGCACGATCCGGGAGTTTACGCTTCAGAAACGGTATGGAATAAAAATTGTCCGTTTTATTCTTAAATAGGAGATACGTATAGAACATATTTCGTACGAGCTTTTTTTCTTTTCTTTTCAGGTCTGCGGTTTAATCGAACATTACAAAGACCCATCGTGTTCTATGTTCTTTGAACCTATGCTTACGATACCGTTGCATCGAAATTTTGCTTTCCCATTACAACACTTATGTCGAGCGGTAATTACTACACGAACGACGTACGACGGTATAAATAAGTTGCAATTGCCAAAGACGCTCAAGAGTTATCTTAAAGAATATCATTACAAGCAAAGAGTACGGGTTAGACGGTTAGATACTGAAAATGATTTACAATCAGATGGAAGATCCATATCATATTTACCATTAATATGAGGAAGAATCTCTGTTTATTCATATTTAATAGAGTTTGACGCGCGTTATTTTATCGACTTTGCATTCGCGTCTCTTTATTGCGGCGATTACGTGGCATATGCGCACAGAGTGTCGACACGGTGTTCAAAATTTTCTGTAATTAATTTTTCGTAAAATTTTCAACATTCGAAATGCAGTGCCCCTTTTAATACCTTTTTTCCTTCGTTTTCTTTCCGTTGTAGTGTACTACACAGAGTACCCGTAATAGATTTCTTATCTTAGATAAATATCGAGGATATTTTGCGGATAATTTTAAAACGATGCAAAAACAGATCGATTTGAAATCCTTACGATGTTCAGGATGAATATTTCTTCATTCATTCGTTTGAATTTAATAAAAAGGATCGCAATACTAAAGCAAACGAACCGTACATATTCTCCATAAAATAAGTGAACAACTAATAAACTATTGAAACAGTAATCGTTCTTTTGCACTTTATCGTTGCCTTTTCGCAGTTGCATCACGGACGCATGAAAACGTTGTTCAAATGAAACATAGTGACGTGTAAATATATTAGAGTACGATGTCAGCTTGAAATACACGATATATTGTAAGTTTTATATATTTTAGCGATTATAATGTTTTCTTATATAGTATCGTATCTTAACGTTTACTTGTAACTTAATTCAATTGATATTCGATTAAAATACAATTCAGTGTATTATAATGTTGCGATTGTGTATAGAGAATTAAAAATACCTGAATTTGAATACCATCGTGCCGCTTTCTATACGTATATAGTTTATTGTTAAATTTTCTGCAAGTTTAATCCTCTTGCGTTGCTTAATTAAGTATTAAACTTTAGAAAGATCTTAGTTAATGTAACGATTAAGTACAAAGAGAATTTGTTATTAGCTGTTAATTTCTTTTCACGCGCGAAATCAAGTAAATTATTTATTAAATAAATGTTTAATATTTAAATATGTAACACAGAAATGCACGCGGTGAGGTTCTGTGACAGGAAACCGCATTGGTATAGTTTCAGCTAGTTGAACGATCGTTAATACATTAATGAATATAATTACAACATGTCAGCTGTTTTTATTTGATTAAATTAACAGTTAGGTTAAAAAATTGTTTCCCTCGAGTACAATGTGTACTGCGTAAATGGCAGCATAATCTTGTAATTGAACAGAAAAAAGGAGAAAAACAATACAATTAGAAATACATCTATTCGTAGTATAGGAATGACACGTCAATTTTCAAACGTTTCGTTACAAAATTTACCTGGTTCTTGAAATGTACAGGCAAATGTGTTCATTTTTATAATTCTACGCACATTTGTGTTAAAAAAGGATACTAATAAAATTTCTTTCCCACTTTTCAACCATATACAATTCTGTAACGAGCATGTACCTGAAGTACCAATATTTTAAGAAAGAAAGTAACTTTTGCAATGGATTAATCATGTTCGTCAAAATATTTCCAAGATGTCCAGATCCAACTAGCGATGTTATCGTATATACTTTATTTTATAGAAAGCAGACACGAAAGAGACACGACGCACATCGTTTACTTCGAGTGGCTACCAACTTTGTAGCGACAAGTGTCACAAGAGAAATCAATGTCGATGATTACATATATACACAGTCGTATAGTGTGCGAGTTATAGAAGTTGTGTGGCCGACGAACCACACGGGTTCGAAGCCAACGGGGAAAATTTTTCTTTTATTTCGAAGATATTGGTTAAAAATTAGTCTATTGTTATGAATCTTGCAAAATGAAAAAAATCAAATAAAGTAAAATGATACATCACGTTACGAGAGATTGTTTAGTATATAATCGTGAAATTTTGTCAATGCGTTTTGCATATCTTGGTATTCCGCTAGCTGGCAAGCTTCTTCGAGCGAAAGCCATTTAAATGCTTGATGTTCGCCCGATAATCGAACAGGTTTCTCATCGTTCAATAACTCGGCTAACCAATAAACGACAATTTTTGGTTTTCCGTTCACCGTGTACGTTAGCTCGTGTTTCACGTCTTTGAAGATTTTTAAATCGCTAGCCAAGAAACCCGCTTCCTCTTCTGTTTCGCGTAACGCGGTCTCCATGTCCGACTCACCGGGATCGACGTGTCCTACGATAAGAATGTACAAATAAAACAGTCGTACAGAAGATTTTCATTGTTCCACGTGGAATGGAAATGTAAATCGTGTACGCGCGCGCCAACAGAGATATACAATTCGTACGAGTACTGGAGTTTAACAAAAGACTCGATTATTTCTTTTTTACGAGGTTAGGTTGTTGCACGGTTAGGTGGCGAAACGAACGTCGATCGGACCGATATGAACCTTTCGGGGGTGTCCAATGATGTTTCCCGTACGAGACTTGCATCAGAAGATATTCAATTTTTTTTTGAACACGGCGAAATATAACAAAACCACAAGCACGAGTTCCCATCGTACGTTTACGCGTAGATTCGTTGGATTAAACTGTTTTGACAAATAACGGCAAAGTAGCGAGAACGGAACGCGATAACTTAGTTAGTCGTTACATCACGTCTCGTTGATTCGGTCGATATTAAAAATGAAACGAAGTAGAGTAAAAAATAAAAGTATCGCGTAATTTAAAACTGCGGACGCGATTCAATTACCGAACGAAACGATTCGTTTCTTTGCGTGTACGAATAAACGTGGAACAAAACGCGTTATTGCGTGTATATTTTCAAAGAAAATGAAGATTTCACTGATCAAAGTAATTCGAGTAAATTCATAGTATGTACGTATAACGACGCGCGCATATTTTATAATTTTAAAAGGAATCTAAATTAGGAAACAATGTGTGTTACCATTTTATTATAAACGTTTCTGCTACATTTTGTTGGCTAAATACCAATCACCAGAAAACACTTAGCAAAGCTGTATGTACGTACCTATCTACAAATTGTCATGTATATATGTATTGCATGGTGTCTTCTTGTGGTGTATGGGTGTGTATGTGTATAGGTGTGCGTGCAGGGCGAAGTGATGTAGCTGGATGGATGACGTACCGAATCGAACAGAACCCGATTGGACCGAACCGGACTCAATTGGATTGGATTGGATTGGATTGGATTGAACTCGGTGTATTCTTTTGTCCCTCTGTCGCTTTGCTACTTACATAATATAGAAAAATCACAAAAAGCTTTTCGGCTGTGCGATGCGACGAGGGGAGACGACGCGCAACACGAGCAAGTACGCGTTGCGGCGCTCACCGTTTCGAATTGTTGCTGGTGAAACGACCGTTTAGCTTTCGGGTTCTACGACTTGCGTACTCGTCCAATTTGTTTTTTTTCTTTTTTTTTTTTTTTTTGTCATCCATCGATCATCAATGTACATCTTTATTTGACGAAGCAAGCGAGCGGCGAACGAACGTGAACGTGTATTTATATCGTTACAGTGGAGAATCGTTTCCTCGCCTACTTGCATCTTACAGGGATATATCGTTAACGCTATCGAAGGATCTTATTTTATAACATTAATTCGTAATCGCTATGGTAAAGATACAATTTCTCTACAGTATCGTGTCTTTTTTTTGTTTTTTTGTGTTTTTTTTTTTTCCTTTTTTCTTTATAACGACGACTTGATCCGGAATTATACACAGTGGTGTTTTCATCGACAAGCACAATCACTGCGAACAAATTTGAAATTCTTTCTTTCCTTTTCTATCATCCTTTTCTTCACCCCCTTCACACCCGTTCGCTCCTTCATACGCTCTCCGATCCATTCTTCTGCGTTCCTAGGTTTTTTTGTTTCGTTTCGTTTCGTTTTGTTTTGTTTTTTTTTTTTTGTTATTTTTCTCTCTTTTGTACAGAAAGGAATTTTAACAAAGGAAGAGTCCTCGGATCGTAATTCGTTTACCGATTCGATTTGTAGAGCGCGAGGTATTTATGTTCGCTGCGTTTTGTACATTCCGCGTTCGAAATCGCGTGCACAACGTTGTAGAATTCTCGGTATCGAGGCGTATTCGAAGCTTCGTGAAAGACGAACGAACGTTATTTGGAATTTGGTCGGATAACGAAGGGAAAGTATCGACGGTGGTACGCTTAAACGCTAGATGTTAAATCGGAAAGTTGGTTCTCGCGAACTTGTTGTTTCACGAACGATCAGCGAAAACGGACTTAGTCGAAAAGACCGCGCAACGAATATTTCTCGAATTTGAATCGAAGATGTTTGCTGACAGTTTGGAGGCACCTTCGTGTTTAACGCGCGTTAGAAACGTGAAAAAATTATTCGAGTTTTGTATTTATTTAAATAAATTAGTCATTGCCCGTTTTATGTAACGTAGTCGTGTTAAATCTTCTAAGCAAGTATAAAAAGATCGCGATAGTCGAGTCTCGAACTTTTTCTCGTTTCGTCTTTTCTTCTCGCGCGTCCTCTTCTCTCTACCCCCCCCCCCCCCCTGGCTACTACTCCTCCCCCTCTTACTCTTTTTCTCTTCCCGTTTCCCTTAGCTATCGTTATTCTTCTATTCGCGTTCTTCGTGTGAGGCTTCATTTAATCGATTAATTTAGTACCTTCGTATATTATATTATGTATATACACCAAGTCTCTCTAGTCGCCTCTACAGTTACAATAATTCCTAATTTAAGTTCATTCAACCGCGAATACATCTGCGAATAAAAGATTAAATAGTCGTAATAGTGTATAGCCAATTACAATACTTAAATATAACCTTACATGGTTATCCTTCGTAGAAGATAACAGATCTCGTTATCGATGATATCGTGCGCGCGTGCATATTTACTAGGTATATTCCGGAATTGTTTCAGAGCGAAGTACTTGTATCGTTACTCGCGCGATACACGAGTAGACTCGCTCGACGATCATTCTTAAGTTACGATAATTACTAGCTCCCTCTTTATCGTTTGCTGTCACGTTTAGACATTCAACATTATGTCGTAACATTATCTTTATATACCATTATTGAGAATAAAAATAAAATATATAATAATACGATGAGAGAGACGGGAGATGACGGTGATAATGATGACAATAATGGTAATAATAATAATGATAATGATAATAATAATAATAATAATAATAATAGTAATAATAATAATGATAATGACGATGACGATGATAATAATTGTAATAATAATAATAACAATAACAATAATAATAATAATAGTATAGTAATGGCAATATGTAATAATAGTAATAATAATAATAATAATAATAATAATAATGATGACGACGATGACGATGACGATGATGATGATGATGATGATGATGGGGGTGGTGGTGGTGGTGGTGGTGGTAACGACGACGACGACGACAACGACGACGACGTTGATGATGATGATAATGATGATGATGACGTAATATTAATTAATTGGCTGTCGCCTATAGTGCTGCATAGCTTTAAACTTATAGTATAGATAAAAAAGTAAGGTATCGTAAAAATATTCGGAAAGGTAAATGGTTCAACGCGTGTATGCTAGTTCGTTCACGTAGCACTCCGAAACGGTTGAATATCTTTCAACTTTCAACGAATGACAATTGTGTAAAGTTAATTTCGTTATGAGTTGAGATAACTACGTATTCCTTTACAGATTTTTCGAGTAATTTGATCGCTTATGTACAAACAGACCGCTTGTCTTACGTGCCCCTTACGTGTAAAACATAATTCGAAAGGAGGATGTTGCTCTAAAGAAAGAAGATCCCCGACGTATAAATTTTACCCGCGCGATGCGCGTTCGATGGAACATCTCTTGTTCTTCGATCCCTTCACGCTGCCTTATCTCTTTCTTTGTTCTATCATCGTTCATAGAAGGAAGCTGATATTTTTACTAATATTCATCGTTAGGCACACAGTTGAGATGCAACTCGGTATTTTCAGTTATCAAGCTCGAAATCTCCGACGATCGTTAAGCAAAAAGAGAAGAGAAACCGAAACAGCACCGAACAAGGAAGGATCGAGTGTGATCGTGTCCAAGACGCGCACATCGTACCGACTTGGTCCAGCATAATTGCTACTTTTCAATCATATATAGTTGCAGATAGATGGATAGATGGATAGATGGATGGATGGATGGATGGATGGATGGATAGATAGATAGATAGATAGGGAGGGAGGAAGAGAGAGTCAGAAAGAGAGAGAGAGAGAGAGAGAGAGAGAGAGAGTTGCAGCGTCAAGAAATCTGTTCCGGACATATAATACTGTAAACGCGCGCGAAGCATTTCAACTGGGCGATAATCGTTTCTGCGCGATCAAGGGAGTACGACAGAAGAGCGTGGTTCGAACAACTGGTACATAATATATACGATCATCGTCAAACGCTGTCCTGTGTGTGTGTGTGTGTGTGTGTGTGTGTGTGTGTGTGTTCGTGTGTCTGTGTGTATGAATGAAAATGAAAATGTTGAACTATTATCGCGATCATAGTTCTTGATAGCAACATGACGTGCGCTATACGTAATGTTGGTTAACGTCGATTTATCGGTCGATCCGCATTTTCCCCCTTTCTCTTTCCATTTCTTGTTTCTCCTCCGTGTCTTGCGCGCGACTACTTTTACCTGTTCCCTTCGTTTCGCATATCCCCGTCCCACCGGGATGATCCTGTTCCCCGTCGAGACGATTCAACGAAGAACCGATCGATTGATTTCGTTTTGGCACTGGGAAGTATTTGCGGTCACAAATCACAGTGTTCTCGAGGCGCATGCGACGAATCAATGCAGCGTCGGTCGCGTATCTCGACCGGGGCAGGGTTGATCGAGAGAATTCGATCAAATGAAGATTTCTCGGGCGTCGGGTGAATCAGGATCGGAGTCGGTGGACTCGGAAGAGTCGCAGAAAAAAGGGAAACGGTGGTCGTCGATAGCCGTGGATCCGTGTCATCGATCACGAAAGCGTTATGGGTTGGCGCGAGCAGCTAGGGCGCCTGTCGTCGGCAGTCACAGTTTAAGCTCGTTCGCGATCTTGCTAGCAATGTTTTTGAAGCCGATCGAGGTGCCCGAGATCCGTTTGAAACGTACTCCGTTCAAAGAGAGCCGTGGCAGTTTACAGACTTCGATCTCCCACTGTACTTGGCTGTCCGTGGCAGCGTCGCCGTGCGCGCACAGCAGCAGGAACCTTTCACGCTGCTCGTACTGGCACTTATTGGCGTCCAATACCTGCAGAAAATACTCGTTTCGTTTCTCTTTCCTACTTATACGACCCGAATAAACACGAACAAAATTAACATTGCCTTTCGAATAGTAAGAGTACCTTTCGAATTTCGGACATGATTTCGTTCGGATCTCGACTACTCGTAGTTTTCATACTCCAAGTGAAACGTAGACTGCGTGGTTTAACCTGCTCGTCGTTAGTGGTCGCTCCGCTGTAACAAAAGAACGTCTTAAATCTGTTCGATTAAAAGTTATTCGAATATTTTCGAGCTTTCGAAGAACAAAAAAAAAAAAAAAAAAAAAAAAAATAGAAAAAAAAACGTATCGCATCCGCCTAGAGCCTCGATGGAATCGGGTATCGTTGTCGCCCGTTCCAACATTTCGTTTGCCTTCTCGCGTCACACCGTCTCTCCTCTCGTTTATACTTTCATGCGTGCATACATGCAATTTTGTGTCTCTTGGGAAAGGGTTTCGCTTCACGGTATCGAGAGTATCTCTATACCCAAGTAAACGAACCCAATCGGGGGAGAAGTCCCAAATCCCACCGATACGGGATGTCTCGGGAGTGCGAGATAGTACAAGTGGTTGGAAAGTGATTCCGCGCGAAAAACTGCTTCCTCTTAGAAGGAAATATCCGTTTGAACATTCGTCGAGTGCGCAACGTACGCGTCCTCGTCGAATGTTTGAGACATTCTGTACGCAGCGCGTAAAACGTTTGCGAACCTGCAAGAAGAACGAAAGAGGGAAAGGAAATGGAACGGTTACGTGGAAACGCGTTATCCCTACGACGTCGCGTACTCTTGTGTACGACGCTCTTTTAGTCGCACACGAGAACGATAAAATTCTGAGCGTAGGAAAACTATTCGACGATATCGCTATGATGAACGAAAAGAATGGGAAAGGCGAACGAGAGAATAGGCCGAAAGGACAAAACGCGAAACTAGTAGATCGCGTGAACCGTAACGATGCGGTGGTGCGCACAATATAGCGTCTATCTATACAGGCGATCTATCGATCGTCGAAGGATCGCTCTCGAGCTGCACGCTGACGTTTACAGCAATTACAGTGCTAGACCCTCCTCGAACGTACGTACAGGAAACAAAGAAAGAAAGAAAGAAAGAAAGAAAAGAAAGGAAAAAAAAAAAAAAGAAAGAAAATGAAAACAAGAAAAAGTTCTCCAACCCATTTCGAACTTGTTCATTTTACGCTAATTAAACCCTTTCGAAGACACCTACGACGTTCTTCTGTTTGTCGGCTACAGTAGCAACGTACCTCACTACTGGGTGCTTGGGGGGTACGGATGGGTCCATGGGGCTGAAATAACAAAACAAAGGCAGTTGCTAACAAATACTAAACATGAGAAATCATGAAATCAAGTTCAGTTCATACGTTTAAGCACCACCATTCTGTCACCACTGCGCACCTATCGCAAAATAATGGCGGGTTGCGTTTACGAGAGCGACGACAACGATCGGAAAGTCGATCGAGGCGCGATGATTTTTAAGTTGTCTCAAATTCGATCGCGCTTTCCCTCTCGCGCTAAACGGAGAAAGGAAAAAAGAGGGGAGAAAAAAAAAAAACGAGAAAAAAGCTACAGGCGAAACAAGAATCAAAGTGAACGTCAACGTTCGGAAAACTGATTGCGTATTTATTACCGTCGCATTACCATACGTGTGCGTAGTATCGTACACAATCGGTTGTGCCGCGGACCGGCATTTCGTTTGCGTATAGAGGATTTAGAAATAAATTGATACAACATATACAAGGCAGTTTGAACATATTTATTAATACGAAATTATTACTATTTATTGCTTCTTAAAATTATTTTAAATAATATACCTATTCACTTTCTATCAGCTATTTACTGCCCTCCGTGTTATAAAGATCTAAACAGTAAACGCTTTTAAAGTAGATCCATTAAATAATCAGTTTCGGTGTCTAACACTTATCGTTGAAAGGAAAATGAGTTGAAAGAAAAAAGAGAAAAGAAAAAAAATAGTAAACGATCCTTTGAAAGTATGGACGGGAGTTGGAGTGCAGCAAAGAACATTAACCATTCGCGGATGTGCTTTACGTACGTAAACGTTGCGTAGAAAACGTAAATCGTACTGTTCTCTTTTTTTTTTTTTTTTCATTTTTTTTTTGGCGCGCGTTACAGAACGGACAATCGGGTTACTCGAGTGTCGTTCTCCGTTTCCGTTACCATCTGCGTGTGCACGCGCAACCTACCGATCTGTTCGTCGCCGGCCTTATCGTGACCGCGAGAACGGAACGTTCATTTTACGGAGACGAACATCGTACTAATCGTATTAACCCAAGGCCACTTTCTTTCCCGTTCTCCAACATACCTCTCCCCCTTCTAATTTTCACTTTATCACTCGTTCGCTCAGTCATTCTTTCAGTTCACTTTCTCTGCCTCGCAATCAATTTGCACCATACACGATGTACCTACTACGTATATCGATATATGTACATGTACACGCGTCGATCGAACGATGCTAAACGCGTCTATTGATTTTTGAAAAACTAGTGCATCAAAGCTCCTCCTATCTATCCACTTTCTCATCTGGTTCTTTCTCTTTTTTTCCCTTTTCAATTCTTGTTGTTGTTGTTGTTGTTGTTGTTGTTGTTGTTGTTGCTGCTGCTTATCTGCTTTCTTTCTCTATTTTTCTTGTTGAATGTTTCTTTAGTTTTTTTCTTTTTTTACGTTTTTTTCTTTTATAGTAATACGAAATGTATAACATCGAAAAGAGGAAGGCACGCAGTTTCGATACGATAACGATCCGATTTACGCAATATTTGAGATCGTTTAAACAATGGATTACGAGGTCTACGAGGTGAAACCCTTGATTTTCCTTTTTCTTTCGTACACGAGTTACCGGTTGTTCGTTTCGTTTTTTTCTACATATTTCTCGTATAGGCTAGAAAATAAATGAATGACGATTAGAAGAAGATGACCAACGATCGCTATCGGTTATTGCACGTACGCGATTAGGAGTTGCTTACTCGTTCTACCGAATGCAACGTAACTTCGTTCAGGGTTTTGCGACGTAGCGGTTATCAAGAAGTTTGTAACCAATCGTTTAAATCGAGAATCGACTGCAATCCGAAATCGTATCCGTTTGGTTTTTCCCTTTTAACGGTACAGGTAGAGCGTTGATTGAGATCAATGTTTCTTGTTGTCTCTTTTCTTCGTATTTTTACTTTTGAACGCACAAAAGGGTATGTAACGCGAGACGAAAATGAAAGAAATGCATTATAACGTTCGACGATGAACGGACGGTTGTCGCTTCGATACACGGAGAACCGTACGGGCATGATGGAGAGGCATGCAAAGGAAAGAATATAATGGAATGCGTTCGACGTACACGTTTCTCATCGTGCGTTCTGGAGCGCGTTTTAGAATCGAAGAAAAGAGCGATGAAAGTAGCTATCGTGGAAAAAACGCGAATGTTTGAAAGAAGAAGAAGCGAAAGAGGGAAATTCACGTAAAAACGACGATCCGATATCGATTCTTTGAATATTAATCGGAAATTTCTCGCACGTGTTCAACGCTTGCCAAGCCGATGAGAAAATATAGTTTGCCAATGCAAATAGCGCAAATATGTATGCATATATCGGACGTAATAGTTATATTTACATAAATTACACGCGTACGTGTAACACGAAATGCATTCTTGGTCGGGCGAAAGAATCGATATGAGAACCTTCTTCTAGACGCTAATTCAGTTGCGTTATTCTGTTTATATCTGAACTTAACATTTGCGTTTCCTTTCCGGCACAAGCAACGAATACGCTGGATATCAACGTGGCAAAGAATGTGGATCAACTTTATTCGACACATTTGTTATCCAACATATTTGTCCGGATGTGCAATGTGTTCGTCGTTTTAAAGGTTTTAATCTCTCTCCATCTTCCTCTTTGCCTCTCTCTTTCCCTTTTCGTCTTCAATGCACTTTTAAGAAAAACTATATTGTCTATGTTGAGAGAGGGGGAGAGAGAGAAAGAGAGAGAGAGAGAGGATAGGAATGTTGCGGGGGATAGACGGAAGAGAAAAAGAAAGAAAGAAAGAGAGAAAGGTAGGAAGGCGGTATGTAGGAGGCGACACGATTGGCCAGTCGATCGATTGTTAACTTTTGCCGGTAAATTGTTTGTAAACCGGCATTGCTTGATATTCAGCGTGCGGCTCGCTCTCATTTCAGCTCGGGGGAAACAAGGCGAGACTTCAGCCTTCACTTAGAAAACCTGTCAATGTACGAAGAATTCTTATGTACTTCGTTATGTTTGCGATAATGAATCGCGCGACGACGCTTCTTAACGCAATTGTGTACCAC
Organism: Xylocopa violacea; assembly: GCA_963969225.1. NCBI lineage: Eukaryota > Metazoa > Arthropoda > Insecta > Hymenoptera > Apidae > Xylocopa > Xylocopa violacea. The sequence continues at coordinate 32,228,819 of CAXAJV010000006.1, read as the reverse complement.
TTTTGTAAAGTTCCAAAGACGATCGTTACAGTCCATCGAGCGGACGGAGAGAGTAGAAAGAAACAAAACGATCGTTGTTCAACGACAGGGGCAACGAAAGACGCGACAGGAGGGAATTTTGACGAGGTTCAAATTTGTTTGCTCGTGCACGAAAACGCGATACGTTCTCAACTTTAATTTGTGCGACTTTGGCACCGTCGATGCGTAAAGGGGGATGATAATTTTAGAGGCACTGTTCAACGTGTATTTCTGTCGAGTAATTACGGTAACAGTGGTAAAATGGTAACAGTGCGTACGCATGCTGCGCGATTAACAAATCGTTTCTACTCTTTTCCCTTTTCCCTCTTCCCCCCTTTATATGTCCCACCGTTCCGTGCTCTTCTCCTTCCGCCTCTTCTCTTCTTTCTTCTTTGTTCGTTCCACATTTTCCTCTTTCCTGTTCGTCGATAGAGCTCTCCTTTCCCTTTTCGCGCGAGAAAAGACGAGAGAGGAACGAGCGACCGAACGAGCGCGAAGCGAACACGTTCGAATCGATTTCTACGAAAGACATTCAAAGAGTTGGAAACGGGTGGTGGTATCTATATGGTGTCGTATGGCTATCGATTCGTTCGAACCAGATCGACGGACGATCGTTGCTCGTTAAACAGCGTTACCCTAGGGCGAAGAAAGAAAAACGAAGCCGACGTTTATGTACACGCCGGGATGGATACGCGTATATAAAAATAGAAAGAGATTAGGTATGTCTTTGAAAGATGAGCGGCATAAGAGTGCACGTTCGTTATACACGTTGGCAGGCTGAGTTAGGAAAGGCACGATTTCAAATGCTAAGTCTAATTGTAAGAGGAAAAAGGCAGCAGTGGCGATGGCGGTGGCAACTGCGGCGGCGGTGATGGCGGCGGCGGCGACGACGACGACGACGACGACGACGACTGCGGCAGGCAGCGGCGATGACGATGACGACGACGACGACGGCGATGGTGGCTGTTGGATCGTCGCGCGCTGGGAAGACAGTTTGCGTTCCAAAGGATCGTTACGATGGATCGCGCAACAACGAACGCGAGTGTAGTGAATGCCGTGCTCCGACAACGGCAAAGATTCTCGAAAAGCTTAACGATACGCCACAGAATAACGGAGCGAGAAACCGCGTTATACACGTTTCGTTTCGTTTCGTTTCCTTTCCTTTCCTTTCCTTTCCTTTTTTTTCTTTTCTTTCGTTTTATTTCATTTGCATTGCATTTCTTTTCTGCTTTGCTCTGCTCTGCTCTGCTCTGCTCTGCTCTGTTCTGTTCTGTTCTGTTGTGCTCTGCTTTTTCCTTTCGTCTTTTCATTCCATTTCGGTCTGTTCGGTTTCGTTTCGTCCCGCCTGTTTGTCCGACGCATTCCGCGCTATCCGTGGATCGTTGCTCGGTAACACGGACACTTTTAAATCGTTCTTCCAGGCCGATTGAACACGGCGGATCGTTACACTTGCCGGGTTCGCTGCGTTTCCACGAGTTTCTCTCGCGCGCATTTGGCCATTGTTTCGACGAAACTCGAGCGATGCCAAGCTTTAATCGGTTCATGTCCTGTAGCATACAATATACCGGTATACACATTATTAATCCAACTGTGAAGAATTGAGCGATGCACCAATGGCTATGCCGTGTCGAAAAACCGGAGGTTCTCCGATTTTTACCGACACCTCTGCCTCTCTCTCTATAGTACGTATCGACGATGCGTACAGTGACCATATCGTGAAAGTAGAAAAGTTGTCGACGGCGAGACGAAGCGCCGGGTTGCTCTCATTATTCTGTGGCCATGCGTCCCCGCTTCGAACCGTTTTATATCGCGTACGCTTTGTTCAACGCGCCCATTACAACACGCACTGTCACACTTTTCCGATTACCGATTGTTGTATACCACGTAGTAAGATCAAGGTCCCATGTATAAAGTATATAGGTGAAGTACCAAGTCAAGGAAGTGTGTGTGTGTGTGTGTTTGCGCGCGCGCGTATGTAGGTATGCGTTTGCTGTGGTGTGGTGTGGTGTGGTGTGGTGTGGTGTGTTGTGTTGTGTGTGTGTGTGTGCGTGTGTGTGTGTGTGCCTCGCTACAGTCCAGTCAAAAAGGGATGCACAATGAATATGCGAGGTGGCCTGAACTCGAGCTGGTTAACCAGTATTACTTTTTCATCGATGAACTCTCAAGGTTCCGTTGCACAAGCGGGAGCAAGTTCAAACGTCAAGCAAATACGACGACGATACGACGCCACAATCGGACATGAAAAGGACGACGAATACGTTTCGTCGACGGATACAGCACGCGTTGTGTTTGTCCTTTGCGCTTTTTCTCACCAACGAATCGTATTCTTCTTCCATGGGGGAGCAAGTTGAGGAACGTGGAACTAGAGGAGAGGATGATATCGACAACGGGTAGATAGACAGAGAGAGAGAGAGAGAGAGAGAGAGAGAGAGAGAGATAAGATATAAACGTTCGATCTACCAAGAGAGTCGAACTAAAAGGTGCTAGAAACCTTTCAAGCAGACGTTGGGTCAAAGAAACGGTAAAAGTGTTACGGAAACGCGTCTCGTTTCAGGGTGGAATACATCTACGAGATATATCGTGAACAAGCTACGTGTTTCGTGGCTTTCACTGATAATGGTCGCTGCTCGCTCATCGGATTGCTAATCGATTCATACTGTATATCGTTTTTCCAGTACATTACGTATAAACGTGTATAGAGTACGTGTACTACTATATGATACGATACAGAAATGTATGTCGTATCGTTAAAAAATTTTCAGAAGTAGGTACATAGTCATTGTGCATCCTTAAAACAGAAATGTCATATCGCATGCAAGACGATAGGTTCGATTCGTTTAAACTATTGCAGCATGAGTATAAATATAATCTAAGATCGTTCGTTTTACAGGATTCATTTCTACGCATGCATCGGGGGCCCACTGCGAAAGCTGCCGTATTCTACGTTATTCTTTCCTTCGCGCGAATCAGATATACATATATCCAAGCACGTATACGTACTTGGTAATATATGCACGTATATATATATTCTTTATTTTCTAATCGAGACTTTGTTGCAAGATCGAACAGCGAAATTTGTTTGTTTCCTGTTGAGAAACGCGGACGATGAAAATCGATCGTTCTCTTTCGATCGTCGCGAGCGGTCAATTAAACGCGATTATATTATTACTTATGTATTACTTACAATTATATATGTACGTTTCATGTGTCTCATAATTTCAAAAACTAGATTCAAACGTATTCCCATTTTCTTCATCGTTTCGCTTTCTTTTTCACTTTTTTTCTTTTTTCGAGGAAACATTGATTTCAAAACGGAATGATTCAGCGCGATTCGTCCGTTGTGCAGACTGAGCAGAAATTTTTTACTTGGCTGAATTTTGATCGTAAACTATATGTATATATATATATATATATATATATATATATATATATATATATATATATATATATATATACACACACACACACACAGATACATGTATGCGTATTTATTTAGTTACTCGTACATAAGTAAATAAATAAATGTATATACATGTATTCGTGGACGAACGGTGGTACTTTACAGTGGTAATTGTACTAGCATGCTGTCGAATAATATGAGACACCACGTTTGTACGACGTACGTCTAACGAATCGATGGAACTTACCGTTTGGAGAACCTCGAGGATAACTTGGAGAAGAAGGACGGTCTCGCTAGTGGACTAATTGCATTTGTGTCCTGCGTATGCGTGTGACCCTGAAAAGTTTACGAATTGAATACGATTGTAGACGACGATCGTGAAAAAAAAAAAAAAAGAAAAAAGGACAGAAAGAAAAGAAGAGAAAAACTTTGTGTGCCTCGATGACGACACGTGAGAAATGATATTACGAACCTGAGTATGATTCCGCTGAGCTCTGTTCTGGCCAGAATGGAACGTGCTACGATTCGGAACATTTCGAGGAAATGCTGCCGTTATAGGTGTTGCCAGTCTATTGCTTGGAGACACACCCAAGCTGGTTGAAACACAGGGATTTCTCGTTATTATATAGAAAAACTTTTACAAACAAATAATACGTAAATACGTATGTTTTATCGGTGCGACATATACGTACGTATGTACATATGTATACTACACAGCTATGTATATACATACGTACGAATAGATAATTTTTGCTTTGCCCGTGACGATTCTTTGCTAGAAATTTTTCGTGCGTCCAAACGATACACGGGATTCTTCATTTTCGTTTCATACATCTTTCGTTACAGAAGAAGCGACAGAGACAGGATGCGTGAAATAAAAATAGAGATGAAAAAAAAGGGGAGAAAAAAAAGAAAAAAAAAGAAAAAAAAAAACAAAGGTAAAAAATATATTACTTTACGTTCGCTTAACGGGTGAGTTTGTTGCGTTAAGGTTCGAGGGCTAATTATTGTAAGAGTAGGAATGTAATAATGCACAAGCGATTGTTCTACCTCTTGCAAGACAAGCTTCGACAGTCCGAGCTAAGAAAGCAAAGTCGGGAATAAGTACACAAAAGTATGTATGTAAGTCGATTTACTAGCGTTTGTTTAAAGTCTGTTTAAAGCATGCATCGACAGAACGAACGATTAATTCTCTTTTCCTGATGAAATTCATACGTTTGAATGTACGGAAAGTTTCATTCAAGTCGATAATCAGTAGATGAGGGGCTGGGGACGGTGGACGGGTGGCAATATCGCGGTGATCGTATCTCGACACTCGAGGTTTCAACGATTACGTAATACACGAGTGAAATATTGTTTGTTCGAAGGATGACACGCGGTGCCCGATACACGTGCATCTCGTACATGTACGTCGAAAGGATCACGGTGTCGGCGTAAACCGTTGTAATCTGTCGTAATGATTAGTTGATTATCGCGATGATTTTCCGTAAACGAGGGGAGGAAACAATCGAAACGGTGTGTGCGTGTGCGCGCGCAAGAAACGAGAGGTGGGTGGAACGAACGAGAAAGAAAGAGGTAAGAGCAAAGCCTGATGATCGGAACAGAGTCATGCAAATCGAAAATAAATATGAGATCAGAGAAAACAAAAGGGGATTACGACTAGTAAATGACCAGAAACTGTCCTAGAGATAGGATTATCGGAACCGCGCGAGCGAGCGCTCGTGATACATCACGAGCAACCGTATATACGCGTGTACGTAGTGCTGGTAGTAAGAACGCGAGCGATAAGTTTCAGTCGCCCTAAGAAAGTTAGTGGCCCAAGAGAATAGTAAATAAACGAATGGATGAACGAAAATAATGTAATCGGGTCGCAATTCTATCGCAGTACAATACGCTCCAATAGTCTAGCGCGCGAAATTCTACCGTACATTATCGAGAATACGAATGGTGGTATCGAGCATCGCGACCCCGGATGAAAGTCTCGGAAACTCGGATAAATTCTGGCGCCGCTTCCAGGGGAAGCAAACGCGTAGACGAGGGAGAGTTCGGTTAACGGTGATGGTGCGCCGGTAGAACGCGCGTTAGACCCTTGTCGCGTCTAGTAAAGGAATGTACACAGGTCGGCTGATAAGGCTTAGGGGACCTGTACCTCTGTCTAAGAGGGTCAGCAGTGGCGAGTAAGGAGTTGTGGGCGTTGCGTGGTTGAGGGTCCAGTAGTGAATGGTCGCTGGGGGGTACGCCACTCGAGGAACGGTGACCTGCGCTGATGCTCGCAGACTTGGTGTGACCCCGCGTTGGTCTAGTGCCCTCGCCAAGGCTGTGTACAAAACTAATCAACAAACTGCCCGGCCCTACTTTCTTCTTTCCTTTCTTTCTTCCCTCTACTACGCTTCGTAACCGTATTAATTCCATCCTCGCTACTCGGTAGAGCGAGGAGATTCTTTACCAACCAGACGGTTCGATCGGGTGTAAGAAAGAAAATAAAGAAAGAAAGGAAAAAAGGGAAATATGACAAAGATCGAATTCCCAGAGAAATATGCGAACACCGTATGTCGTTTCTCGCGTTAAACGGATCAATCGACTAACTACACTGCTCGTGCTACGTGTAACGTATATGTATATTCTCCTCGATAGGTTGTAGAAATATTTAGCAGCACGCGGCGATTGCGAACTCGTTGAATACTTGGTAAACGGGTATATTTAGTAGGATGTGCTCTATAGGTGTGTGGTGGAAACTGGACGGGTTACGGTAAGGGAGGGATAAGTGATACGACAAATTAGAATTCTCTAACGTGTTATCAAGAATTTTAGCATCGCGAGAAATACTACGACAAGGGGAACAGAATGTGACGCTAAAACATAAATAATGATACATGTATGTATGATGATGTTAATGACTGTTTTTTTTTTTTTTTTTTTCCCTATACACGCGCGTTTGCAAATCTAAACACACGCCGTTGGTAGAAACAGAGTAAAGAGAGATGTAATGATTCTAATTGTGATCCGGTATTATTTTAGCAAGCATTTCTTGTATAATGTATACGCGTTTGCTTAGACTATCTGTTTCGGTATATATATTATATATATATATATATCTGTCAAGCCATAAAGAAAGTGGTCTGCAATGAACGATTGGCAGGCAGCAGCCAACATGCTAGAGCAATGCAACAAACAAAGAAATTCCCTGGGGCTTATAATGACAGATTTTCTAACGACGACGGATCATCGATCGTACATTTTTCAAGTTGCTTCTTTTCTTTACAAATCACACACTCGGTTCACGCTTCGCTTGTATGGTTAGTAGCCGGTGCAATCAAAACTCTATTGCTTACATACATAGTCAATAAAACGGGACACTGTAGGGTATATTATGTACATACACATATGCGAGTAACATATATGCACGTATAAAGATAATCGGTCGTGAATCGTTGGCCGATTTGTTGCGATACCGATGCAGCGAATCGAGAAGCCGCTACGTTTAAAGAAACAAAGATTTCTCTCTCTTATCTTGTAACTTGTCGCAAGAAAGATATACTTTGAGAAACAGCTGGATATCACTATACCTGGGTGCGTCGTTGGTTCTTTCGGTAGACGAAGAGGATGTTTTCGCTTGATCGTAGGAGATGGTACTACGTCGACCAACAGAGCCAGGGGCAGGTGAGGTGAGAGGCCGACCACCGCCACCTACCCCTGCGTTCATCGTGTTGCTCTTGCCTGCCCATGCCCTATCACAGGCACTTGTACCCACGCCTAGAATGAACATTGTCACTGCAAGCCTCATTAGATATAGTTCAACACAAAACAAAGCAGCGTACTTTACTATAAATTATAACAGGCATGGCAACGAGTACGAGAAAGGAAAGAAAGAAAGAAAAAAAGAAAAGAAAGAAAAGAATAAAGAGAAAAAAGAAGAAATATCGAAACGTATTGCAACGCTCGCACAACGACTGATCTGCTTCTAATCGTCTAAACGAAGTTTCGTCTTCTATGCCTTTTACCATTACTCCGGATGAGGAAATATTCATTACGAGACTACACGGTCAACGAAGCAGATACGACGCTGAAATTATTAACACAGGTACGATCGAAACTCAACTCTAGATTAAGGGTAGCGTATACAGCGTGTAACATCGATGCGAGTGCATCGGACATTTCGCGTTCGATACATTCTACGTATACTACAACAGCGCGATCGAATACGTCGTTCGCTTTTTCCTGGCAATGCTCGTTCAAAGAGAAAAGAACACTGTCGAGAGTCGAGGATCTCGCATCACTTTCTACGACTACGATGACCTAGAGTTAACGCGTAATCCGTCACTGTCTGTAACGACGTGACATAGAAATCGAGAAAAAAAGAAAGGGGTGGGGTGGAGAGGGGAAGAGGGAAAGAGAGAGAAAGAGAGAGAGAGAGAGAGAGAGAGAGAGAGAGAGTGGAGAAACGTCTGTAAACAACGAATTAATCGAAGATTCGATGGATTAAGCTCTACCCCTTTTGGGGGGTATCGCGACAACCTTGTTCAAAGTAGATTATTTTTGCTAAAGCTTGAGACAAGTACAGCGACGAGAACAATCGGACAAGTATTGGCGGATTTGCGTTGGTAAAAGTCGCGCGTGGATAACGAAAGAAGAACTCACTAGTATCTAGCCGGCCAGGACTGTTTTTGGGAGCCGAAGGTCTGCTCGCGGACACGCGAGCACTGTTCTCCTTGATTGTGGCCGCGTCCACGGTGTTTTGCCGCTTAAAATTACTACCGCTGCTTCCCGTCACTGTTCCGCCAGTCGTAGGAGTCGCGTGATTATGGTTCGTTGCGTTTCCTGGGCTTGGTGCGCCTCCTAATAAAATAAACGTTGTTTACGAGGAAAAAAAAAAAAAAAAAAAAAAAAAAAACCCGTAGAAAAAAAGATAGAGTAAGAAGACGAGACACAAGCATAATCTGTTTATTCTCCTACGAATCGTTAGTCCTTTAGCCTGGAAATAGTGAGAATCAAGAGAAACGCTTACTGAAACACACATCGATTTAATTCGCGAACGACACGCGTTCGATCTGGACCGAGGTAGACCGTCGCTAAATGTTAACGAGCGTAACGGGAACTCGAACGGGACGTTACGACGAAGAAAGAGCGTTCACTTACGATGCGTTTCAAGACCGGACGAAACTCGTCTACTTGGTTTTGGATTGCTAGCGGAAATACTTCTGTGAACACCTCTGTGCGACGGACTCTGCACGGCACCACCCGTGCCTCCTCCGCTTCCTCCGCCTCCTCCACCGCCACCGCCACCCGAACCAGCCTGCGGTGGAATGTTACGCAGCGACAATGAGCTGCCTGACCGCGAACCGTCCGATTCCGGCTACGAAATGAACGATTATAATTCCTACTCGACCAACCGAACTTGCCGATCCTCCTTCTACTCACATCAGTTGTCTTTCTCCCTAAGAGTAAATACGTGGCGAACACGTCATCGTACTTTGCTTGTCCTAAGGAATCTTCTATTTCGCTTCTTGTATAGCCCATACTAGCCAGGGCCTCTAAAACAAACAGGTGTAGCGGCATAGTCACAACCACTAAAAATACCAGAATTACACGGCTGCGTTCCGCGAGTTCATACGTATCCATATATACCTACATACACGTAGTATGCACATATGTATGCATGCGTACATGTATATGTATATCGATGCAAACGAAACGTTTCAAGAAGAAGCACCGTGCTTTGCAGTGCAAAAAAAAATGCATACGGAGACGCATCTTACTACCAACTATATTATTACGAATATCGCATACGTATTACTATCGCTACCGCTGCGGCTATTACATGGCGCATCGTTTTGCTCGCGTATGAAAATTACGCGATCAACCGGTATGATAGTAATAAGTAAGTAAGATCGCGTCCGATGTATCTATTAGTGCAAAAAGTCCAACAATCGTTCAATTACGACCATCCGTTGTCCGTTCGGAGGGTTCTACGCGTTCTACCCGTCCGCTACCACTTTTTGCTAGAGTCTAATCGCGAAGAATCGACGCGACGCGACGCGACTAAAACGAGGGATGGTCGTAAACGATGCTCATGCGATACTTTAATATTTTAGATAGAAATAATAAGTAGTAAGTGTTATGTACATACTGGCAGACTCACCTATCCTCTTGTGGTCTTTATAGTCAGGTTCAGGTTCTAAGTACGGTTTTAATTCGTCATCGTCGTATCCCATGTTCATCCATTTGTCTTTCATTATAGTCTAAAAGCACACAGAGAGAAAGAGAGAGAGCGAGGGAGAAAGAGAGAGAGAGATAGAGAGGGAAAGAGAGAGAGGGGCGGGGGCGGGGGCGGGTGGGAGAGAGAGAGAGAGAGAGAATGTGAGCGTATAGCATGCGTACGTTACACGTTCAAAGGTATGTATGTATACCTCTAAGGAGGCCCGCTTCGTCGGGTTGAGCACCAAAAACTTTTTCAATAGGTTCTCGCAGTCCGTGGACATGTAAAACGGGATCCGATATTTTCCTCGCAATACTCGTTCCCTTAATTCCCTCAGCGTCGAACCGTCGAAGGGCAGTGAACCAGACACTAAAGTATACAATATTACACCCAACGACCAGACGTCTACTTCGGGTCCGTCGTACTTTTTACCTTTACGGAAACGACAACAAACAAGCATCCGTTAATCTTTAACCGCTTACCTTCCCCCGTTGAGTATGGAAGGAGCGAACGGAGGAAAACGATCGGGACTGAGTAATTAACGTATGATCGTGTATACCCTGAAAAAGTTCGGGTGCTGCATAGGGGGGAGATCCGCAGAAGGTGTCCAACTTGTTGCCCGGTGTGAATTCATTGCTGAAGCCGAAATCGGCTATTTTGATGTTCATCTCGCTGTCGAGTAACAGATTTTCGGCCTTCAAGTCCCTGTGAATGATCTTTTTTTGATGGCAGTATTGCACGGCAGAGACGATCTGCCTGAATTTCGCTCGGGCCTCCTTCTCCTTCATTCGACCGTGTAGAACCAAGTAGTCGAAGACTTCACCACCGCTGGCGTACTCCATTACCAGGTACAAGGTTTTTTCGGTCTCGATCACTTGGAAAAGCTTCACAATGTTTGGATGATCGAGCATCTTCATTATTCTTACTTCCCGGAACAGCTGAAAACGCGTATAGTTGATTATATAGTATATAACGTTATCGGTATCGCGGTTTGCGACTAACGGTTCCTTACCTTTTGAAGACTACCGGGATTTAGCTGAGTCTTGTCGATTATTTTGATAGCCACTTCTTTCCCGGTAGGTACGTGTTTGGCAAGTTTTACCTTGGCGAAGTTACCCTTGCCAATTGTTTTGAGTAATTTGTATTTTCCAATGTGAGGCTCCTCCGAGGTCCGACTCCGAGAAGACAGCCGACCACCGCTACTCGACACTCCCACGCCATCCCCTGTCTGCAATAATAAACGAGAGCAATTGTCGTTAGCGATACGAATAATACGGGGAGCGTCGATTCTCGCGCTGCGTCGCAGCTGCGCGTCACTTGAACGCTACCGATCGGTAATACGATCGAGAACCAGGCTGCTTCGAATTTTAGTCGGTTCTACGATCACGCGCTCGACGATTACCTCGACGATTACCTCGACGATTACCTCGACCGGTGCGACAACGATGCGAGCATGTAAACACATCGACATCCGCCATCGATCCGAGAGGACAGGTACGTACGCGATCGTTTCCACCCTCGACTTACTCGTTTTAATTTTCAACGAGGATCGATGACGAAACGGCAACACGGATCGAGAAACTAGTGCCAATTCTCGTCTTTTCTTTCTGCTTAAATTCTACGTATTATTTTCCCTTCGCTCTCGAAAAGGGAAAATAGATTGGAAAATATACGCGGAGATACATTTTAAACAGCGACGGTCATTTACCCGCGCGTGGACACGATTGACCATCTTGCGAGAGGTGGCCGCCATTTTGACCGGTCTATCTTCGACGTCTTCGAACTGACAAGGGCAACGACGTGGAATCGGGGATAGAATAGAGCACGTATCGATATTGCTCGCTACCGTAGCGCATCTGCGAGCACTGCTGGCGATCCTAGATGTTCGCTAGCGACACTTTCTCCTCAATTTCCACTCGACGAACAACACTTTTCTTCGTTCCCTCTCCAGGCCATTTTCCTTCTCTCGCGGCACGCTCCAACTCAAATTACCTCGACAACGTGTGCACATGGGAAATCGCATCGGACGCGATCACTATTCGCGATCGAGTTACGTGTCAACTTGGAATAACTGCTCTTTTGGTCCGTCGCGATGTATAGTTTTGTACGAGCCGCATAATCAGGTACACGAGTGCTTTCTTGGTCGCTATCGAATCGCATCGAAGATGATCGAGTTTACGGGAGAACGCGAACGTTCTTCCCAACACGAGAGGACGACGAGTCGGCTTTGAACGAACGTGAGATACATGAGCGAGGGAGGAGCAGCTCGAGGGGTTGCAATCGGCAACCGTACAACTGCGCGCGCGCGCGCGTGTCTTGAGCAAAATGGGACGCTGCCTCCTAAGCCTGTCTCTCTCCGCGATTATATTATCCAACAGCTTCGTTCCTTTCTTTTCTCGAGCGTATGCTCGAGCAACCGGTTCGAGATTTTGTCCAATGTAACGAGCATCGAAATTGTTTATCGTTTTACGTGCATCGGTAAACACTGTTCGCCGATCGAGGGTACGCGCGGCACTATGTTGTCCGCCACTATAGCTTTGAAAAATGCGAACCGATATCACTCGTATCCACCGGTAGAAGTTCTGCTATTGGTACTATACGAGAAGAACATTGAACGCGATTCGAACACAATTCTCGCGTACGTTCGACGAACTGTTAAACGAATCGGTCCTGTTCGTGCAAGCATCCAATCGAGCCGCATTTTCGTCCTTTGCTCGACGGCGAGTCGTTGTCGTCGTCGTCGTCGTCGTCGTCCTCGTCGTTGTCGTCGTTATCAGTGGTGTTCGTCGTCGTCGTCGTCGTCGTCGTCGTCGTCGTCGTCTTCGTCGTCGTCTTCGTCGTCGTCTTCGTCGCCGTCTTCGTCGTCGTCGCGGTCGTCCGAGGACGACCCCGTGTGAACGACTGCCCTCTCCCTCGTCTTCGATGGATAGACTCTACAGCCGAGAGATGCGAAAGGAGAATCAATACACGTAATTCCACCACCCCCTGCTGCTAGACCGTATAAGCGAACCACCCTTGAAAGCCGAGCTTTTCCAACGATCCCTGCCTGGCTGGTTGCCTGCCTGCCTGCCTGCCTGCCTGCTTGCCTGCCTGCCACCCCTACAATTGCCACGATCACAACGCCAAGGATGACTGTCACACACCGGCCGCGCATGCGCTAATCTCAGAAATAAGTGCCGCCCAACAACCCCTCCAGCCGACTTTCACCGATTACCGTCGTTCACCTCTACTGCTCGATCGAGACCAACTTTTCGTCCGATCAGCTGATCGAGCAATCTTTCCTTCAACAATTTCGCCGACACCTAAATTCGAAACTCTGCCACGAAGCGCGTGCAAAGTCTGCAAACTATAGAAGGGACGACAAGCACGCGGGTGAGTTTATCAATTGAACGGCTTGATCTTTAAAATTTAATCGAACGTCGCGGCATACGTACGTTATATGTTATAGTAGACATGTGGTATATCTTGAAAGTTAAAGATAAATTAAAGTTAAATCGTGTCTCTCGTTCTTCCTCGTGAAGATGGACGCTTAAAAAAGTTGGCAGAAGTGTTTGCTATCTCTATGTAAGTGCCGTCCGTTATAAATCGATATCTACCTCCTTGTCATTTTGACTACCCTTCTGCGCGATGTCTGATCTCTGTCGTTGTTGCTGATGTCGATGTTCTTTCTTCGTGATGACGGGCCGCGCGAATTTCCGTGTTTGCTGTACGACCCTAGCTTGCGCTCGTAGTGGCGCTTCCGCTTCCTGTCCTCGTCGCGTGTCCGAAGCTGTTCTCGATAACTTCGTCGAGGCTTTCTTCGTTACGACGCCCGCGTTTCCCGTCGAGTTCCTCGTCGCGTCTCCTCGATGCAACGGCGAGGCCCTTTTCATTTCAATTGATCGCAGTCATTTTAGTTAGATGGATGCTTAGTGTCTGTAACGCGGCGTTCGCTCGGGGACGATTCGTAGGGCTGCGTGCCGAGTAGCACTTTCTCGAGCGGGGGCGTACGAAAAAGAAAATACAGAAGGGAGTTGAAAAAAGAAAAAAAAAAAAAAAAACCGAGAAAAGAGAAGAGAAAATGAGAAAAACCGAGAATGAAAGTGTGACGGAGGTAAAAATAAAAGAGGTGTAAGGTATGGCGATTGTGCGCGAAATAGTTACGCTTCGTATGATGGAAAGTGAGAAAATGTTACCCCTCGGCCTCGTCGTCCGTCACATTTCGAAGTAGATCCTCGTGTTCTCTGTATCGGAGGTCGCTATATCGAATTTCTGGCTCGAAATCCGAGCTGATCTCCAGCTGACGCGTTCTGGCCGCGAGAGTGTCCATTTCGATGGCCTTGACCTGCTCCTCCAATCGTTGAAGCATATCCGTGCTCTCCGCATCGGAGCTTTTCCGTTGCCTCGGTACGAAATCGAGTTTGATCGGGACTTTCGGATGATCCGAACGGTCCTGTTCTGGCATCAGGATAGGTTGAACGATCTTCGACTCCTTGAAGGCCTTCAACTTCTCGTCGAGGCTCGCGTCGATCGCGAGATTCGCCGCGATGGTTCTCCCGGCTGGATGCGCAGCGGCATGATTGCTCTTTTCTACCACTCGCAAGCCACGATTGCACTCGACCAATTCCCATTGCTTCAGATTCTCCGTTTGCGAGGAGCGAGGCGCCACGTACGTTCCAGTGGCTGGTGTCGAGGTTGGTTTCTTTGGTTCGTTGCTCTTCCGGTCGGACGGCGATCGAATCGAGCTTCTATTTGCTTGCGTCTGCGAGGCCGATCTTTCGCGATCCTCCATGCTCGACGTGTGGTTATCGCGCGTTCTCGATCGTTAGGAAGAGGTTCGAATCGACTGATCGATTGGCTAGCACCGCGCGATTCAACTCTTCGACATATAGTCAACCCTTCGTTCACCGATTGGACCGACTTCGACGGACAGCTTGGCAGCTCGTTTTCTCTGTTAGAAAAACATGCGTGTTATCCTGGTTAAGGATCTTCTGGTTGCTTCATTGAACGACGATCTTCGTCGACGAACGGACGATTATCACTCTCGACATGTGTCACATTTATTACCCAAAGCCGCAAGGCACGTAACGCACGAGGCACGATTCAACCGACTATCCTCTATCGGTCTCTCTCTCCCTCTCATTGCCAACAATGTGTGTGCGTGTGTGTGCGCGCGCGTGTGTATGTATGTATGTGGGCGCACGTATCTGTGTACGTAAAACGTATCGACACAAGCAAAAAGCAACAACGCATACAGGCACACTTGACGGGAATACGAAAGCTTTTTTTCCGCAACCGTGTGACAAACATTTGCGATTGAAATGCCTGGAGTGCAATCAATCTCGCGGCGAATTGTTACCAAGTTTTTGTAGTAATCGCGTTTCGAAGGATCGGCCAAGACAAAATGTGAAACGAGAAACAAGCATAATTTGCCGTTCTGAATGGGAGAAAGTTTTAGATTCGATGAAATCGTCTCGATCGCGGTATAGTAAACGCGATAAGAAGCACGGCGCCTCGTTCGGTCGGCGATAATCGTGCGGTTCGCCTCGAGCGACGTAGCGTGTAAGGTAACGATAGGTAGTGGAACGGTACCGATTTCATTAGCGGAAAAGAAGGTAGAGAAATCGTGTTTGCGGGTGGCGCTTACCCGACAGCCGAGCCGATTGCGGCGTTCTACAGAAAGTCCAGAGGGAAGAGAACAACGGTGCGTCCGACTGTGGCGGATGGTACAGTTAGAGTTGGAACGAGTTGAAAGTTGTAGTTCCGGCGGCGACTACGAAGACGATGACGACGACGACGACGACGACGATGACGACGATGATACGACTTTCGGGAAGGGAAAAACGCGTGTACCGAACGGTGCGAGGTTGGGCGGCAACGCTCCACTACGAAGAACTGGGTCCATTTCCCCTGGGCGATAAGCGCTCGACCGGCCAACTCGACTTCGTTAGACCGTTATCAGCGGTAGATGCTGATAAGAGATATCGTCTGCTTAACTCAGACTGGATTCCGGTGCTGCGAGAATCTCGTACAGGTTACGGACACGCGCAGGAAAATAATATATTTCGCCGCGAGCAAAACGCAAAGATTGGCCAGCGTGGTTCGAAACGGATACGTTGCGCTTCGGATTCTTTAGACTTTTAATTGGTTTGAGTCGATGTGAGTAAGCGTACACGCGCACACCTTGTCATACGGCAATAAAAAGTATCGCACGGTCGACTCGTTTCGAATGGTTTTTGGAGCGTGGCCAACATTTCGAAGCAGCGGCTCGCAGCGACTCACAACGGCGCGTTCAACGTTCAGGCGCAACGAGAAAAACGTTCTTCCGAAAAACTGTTAGAACTACCGTCTAACTAACTCTGCGCGTACGTACGCGACACTTTTATTTCCCGTACCTCGACTCTCTATCGGCATCCGCCCGTTTCGTTACTCGCTCGAACGTAACGACAGCGAACGCGCTACCTAAGTTGTTCGTCGCGGTTAAGAATCGAACAGGTGGCCGGCATGCTCGCGACCTTGGGAAAATATACACCCGCCTAATCGGATATGCTTTTCAACCCACGTGAATTCTACGCGCACTCTTGCTCGCGTTCGACTCGTGACAACTGTGCATTCCAAATCTACTTTTCACACATTCTCTCTTTTTCCCAAGTATCATAAACGTAGAAAAAAGAAAAAAAATAAAAGAATATGGCGAAAAACTGTACGAATTACGATTATTAGCACGTTAATTGTTAGTCGCGAGCCGTGTTCA
Organism: Xylocopa violacea; assembly: GCA_963969225.1. Classification (NCBI taxonomy): domain Eukaryota; kingdom Metazoa; phylum Arthropoda; class Insecta; order Hymenoptera; family Apidae; genus Xylocopa; species Xylocopa violacea. The sequence goes on along the minus strand of CAXAJV010000006.1, from coordinate 32,212,472 downwards.
ACGGTTACACGTAAGTTATGTAAAACGTTCGTATCCACTCTCTCTCTCTCTCTCTCTCTCTCTTTCATTTATTTCTTCGTTAACAGTTCCTTCTCTTTTCCTTCCATTCGTTACTCGTGTCTCACTTTTCAGTAAACCAGAAAGGTATACGACGCAACACCGATACGAGCGAACTCGCACGCTGTGCAAGTTGCCATCGGAGTATCGAGAGGAAATATATTTCGAATGCTCGAAGAACGGATGATGAAATCATCGTGACGTTCACTTGTAAATACGTATTTCGATGGTCGACGCGTTTATTATCGACTTTCCGCGAGCCAGCGCACTAGCGCACCCGCTGCACTTGTTCACCCGTTGTACTCGTTCAAAAATGGTGGAAAGATCGAGCGCTCGGTATCGATCCGATCGGCAATGAAACAGCTCGCCTCGAACGGTTCGAACAAACTCTGTTCAATAGGATCGCATCCGGTCGGTGGTAGTCGAAGCGCGTTCTCTGCTGCCCCGTCCACGACGTTGGTAAACCTATATAGGTAGCTGAGCGTGTACCACGTAAATCGCGATCAACTGTGCGCAACGCGACCGTACTGCGCTATCGTTCCGTCGGCTTGAAGTGCAACCGCCGATAGCAGCTCCGGCTCTCCGTTCGGCCGCTTCGCGTTACCAGTGTCGCCATCTTTTCTCCTCTTCGAGTAACCGCTAGCCGACGACCTTGAAAACCTCCGTTCGGTCACGTTCGGCATTACTCGACGATTTCGTTTTCAGCGCGCGCGCCATTGCGATAATATATCCGCCGAGTACCAACCAAGTATATACACACGCGGGTAATTAAACACCTACGTTTACGCTAGAATCATCGTGCTTTCGCGACCGAAGGAACGACGACAGTGCCACGCGTGCAAGAAAGTGTCCAATATTACGCGCTCTAGATGCACGTGGTACGTTACGCTCTGATGCCCGCGATTTATGACGGAGAAGAATGAAAGTTAGTACGTAAACGATTTCGAGCTTTCGTCTACTCGGCGTTAAGTGTAATTCCAAGTAACGAAAGCCGCGTCTCGATTGGTTTACCCGTTGTCGAACCAGGTTGTAGCTAGTCGACGATAAGAGAAACGGAATGGTGAGCGGGCAACGCGTACACACCTAACAATTCAGACGGCGAACGAACGTTCTTTTTTTTTTTATCGGTCTGCACTCCATTATTTATCTTGACAGTTTTAAAGCCAGAATGCAGTCCATAAGATGAATTAGAACGGAAACGTAATCTTTGCCCAAATCAATTATGATCGATGACAATTTGCTAATACGTAAGACGGTCGTATTAACGGTGATATTAACGATGATGATACTATATATCTATGTCGTTTGGACTTTTCGCGCAGCTAAGCATTTCCCTCGAGACGGAAAGAAACGGGAATTTGGAGTAATCTTTGGCTCGGCGCCTAGGTGCTTCTCGAGCTTTTTTCGAGACGCCCGTTTCACTCGTGATAAGAGCTTGGGAAGATAACAGGCTGCGCTGAAATGCTTTTTTTTTAACGAACCCGTTTAGCAAGCAGAAATACGAATGTTGTCACCGTTTCGTTTCGTAACCTCTCGCGTTGCGCTGAATTATCGAGTGGCAAATGGCTACCGCGAATCGCAAGCCGACCGATCGATCGCTCGCGTTTACTCGAATCGAAATATCCAAAATAATTGTTCATACGGATCGTCGCGTACGGGATAGAAGGAATGGTCGACTGGTTCGATGGAAACGACCTTGATAAAACTCCCATCCAATGTCCGTAGGAACATTTGCCGTGCACGTATGTACGGATGGACGATCCCCCGGTGGCTATCGCGGAAGTGAATCGTTTAAAGAACATTCGACCCGTTGGTAACTGGTGTCGGCAAAGAATATTTACGATCATCGAGTAACGAACTATTCGACCGAGTTTTATTGTTCCCCGATGGGTGTACGAAATACCGAGCAATTTCACGTCACCCCGTTCACAGACAAAAGATACGATAATATCTTTGATAAATATATAGAGGAATTTCATTTGTACGAGGAATTGTTTAAAAATGAGATATTACCGGTTAGCAGTTGCTGGTGAACGTGGCAATGTTAACAAACCATACGGGAAAACAGGCTGCGAATCAACTTTACTGTTACACTTGTACGAAGATCGCTAGTTTTTTAGCTATCGTTATTTTCGACAGCCAGAGAAGAGATGTTTATATTTGCGATTAAAGCAGAATGCGAAGCAGAAGACGACGTGCCTTTGCACGGTCGACGAAGGCGTACCACGCTATTCCATAAAATCCAGATTGCTAGGCACGCTCGCATTCTTAAACGGTGAGAGGAAAGCAGCGGGAAGTAGCCGCGCTACGGCATAGACACGAATACGACCGACTAGGGAGTGAATAATCGGAAATGAATCATTCTACGATAGATTTGCTTTTCTGAAATGTCTACGATACACAACCGAACGGAAGATGTGAATTAATAATTGTTTCGTTTCGTCTACGAAGAAAGTAATTATCGTGGTCGAAAGGCGCGTTACATACTTAAATATGATCGAATCGAGACGTTCGACGATAAGTTTTGCGTCTCGGGCATTCGGAGAGCAATTAAATTCGCTTCAATTATGCTGTTAAGGACAAGCGGTCGATTTGCGAAGACCCCCTGCTAACCCAGATGTACGAACAGCATTTTTGGTGCTGCTGTTGTTTTCGTTGTCACCATTATTATTACTATTACTTATCATTAACCTAACCTAACCTTCTTTTTCGACGTCGAATTTCTCACGCTGCTCTCGTCGCTTCCGTCGATCGATTTAGATCTGTACCGTCGCGATACGTTGCGTAATCGTCAACAATGTTCTCGGAGACGTTATCGAGAAGCAAGAGGAATAGATCGGCAGTTTAAGAAGATGCTGTTCACAATGAGATTACGTAAACTTGCGACTACATCGCGAAAAGAACAAATATTCCGAACGAGCAGGAAGAACTCGAATAAAGTCACGCAGACCAGAAAGAGGGAAAGGAAGAGGGAGAGAGAGAGATTCGCTCGGCGATCGTCCGGATTCGATGAGGAATCCATAGGTTTTGTTCGCGCGACTGTTTGCACGCGGCACGACGCGATGTTCCCTTACCTGGAGTTTGACGCGCGGCCTGGTGTGCCGTCTGCCGTAGTTGTTTCTGCTCGAATGTTGCTCGACAGACGGTGGGAAGGGCGGCTGAGATCTTCTCGCGGTTGGATCGTTCGCGTTGTTCGTCTGGTTTCTGACGGTGGCCAGATTGTTCGCGCGATTTCCATTTGTCGTCTGCGTGATCGCGGTGGCGTTCGTCGACGGTGCGTCTCGATGACTTTTCGTTCGACGAAGCAAGCGACGCACGGTGTTTTTCACGGTGGCGGCCAAATGCGTACCGCCGCCACCTCCGCCGCCACCGCCGCCACCGCCGCGTTCACCGTTCTCGTTCATCGCTTTGTATTCGACCATTTTCGCTCTGGCTGTAGGCGCAGGTGCCACTTTATGGCTACCCGTCTCCGTCACGTACATGCCAGCCACGTTGTCCACCTGCGGCGCAATCCTGCCGAGAGTTTTCTTCCAACCTGAACGCGCGTGAGTGAACCGCGATATATCTGCTTCGATCTCTCCGCAGCTGACTTTCACGTTGCGTATATCTATCTCCCTTTTTCCTGCGTTTCTACGCGCCTTCACTCGATCTCCGTTGATCCGCGTACAGTCCTCTTCCTTCCAATTAAAATTATCCGCACCAAGTAAAACGACGCGTTCGAGTTCTTTTCCATCGAAATCATCGAATCCCCATAGTTGAAATGTCAAGAGTTCCTCGAGTTATATCACGCGCACTACATTCATCTGCGATCACAAAATTCTATCTCCTCTGGCAAGTAATCGACAGGCGTTAAATTAACGTTCGTCAACATTCGTCCGCAAGGGAAAACGTTAATCTCGGGGGTGAACAATATTTCTGTGACAGATAAAAGAATAATTCTCGTAGCTAGTCGCGAATAAACTCGTCCGTGGCAGCGCGACGGATCGTGCGAAGGTATCTCTTTGTCTGGTTGGTTTCCGTTTTGTCGCTCGGGCACAGGTGAATCTGCGGAGAGGTGCAGCTGCTGTCAAATCGACGCAGCAGATGGAAGTCAGGAACTCGATTCACTACCCTGTCGGATTTCTACTTTCGATCTTAACAAGCGTCGTCGTATTATTTCGCACTCTCTCTACCGGTGAAAATGGTACATCGTTGCGTAACAGAAAATGTCCTATTATTCGGTATATGTCTGTGCCAACCGATATTAGAACCAAATTTCTTTGCGACAAAATCAACAGGCAGAGAAGAAGTACGAGAGAGAGAGAGAGAGAAAGAGCGAGCGAGATTGTTTACTGGTGATTCGCGAAGAAGAGATAACGTCGCCGGAATCTCGTGTTTTTGCTTTGTTGATAATGGAAATTTTTACAAACGCGATTAGCCGATGGTTACGCGTTTCCTATCGATCGATTCAATCGTTACGTCAGTTACGCATACACGTACGGATAATACCTGTATACCAACTGCGGGATGTTGAACGAAATGCGAAACGCAACCGACTTTCCATGGAATGCGAACCGATCGGTGACGTACGATTCATAAAATATTCGATAATCCGACAAACTGACCTTGCCATCAAAAATCACGTAAGTAATCCATTTGATCGCTGCCAACATCTTTCGATGCAACGAGAGACGAATTTATATCCCTGCAAAGGGAAACTTCACTTGACTCGAATCGAACACGGAAAGAATTTTGCAGGACACATCGAAGGAATTCTAAGCGGACAAATCGAATGTCATTGAAGAGGAATTCGTTCGATCCAAGATTTTGGGAACCGTACCACGAGCTGAAATGCGCGCACGTTACCCATCCTGCTGTTGCTGCTGCTACTGCTGCTGCAGTGGTAAGATGCGCTTTTGTTTACACGAATATTTCAGATATAACGAAACACTGCTATACACACTGGTATAACCCAAACGCAACTTGCTAAATGCCACTATTGTAGAACGTTTTTCCTCGTGCATCGACACGAATACAGTGTGTTGGAAACGCGTTTTATGCCTACTTAGAACGATGCCACGGATTTCCGAGAGAGAGAGAGAGAGAGAGAGAGGGTTCCAGTAGGAGTGAGATGAGACTGGCTAGAAGGAGAGAACAAGAGAGCGCGCGCCCGACTTCCTAATGTCGTTAAGTTAAACGAATTAGGCCAGTTCTTCGATACGCGGACAAGTACGTAACCTTATACTATATAGTTGTGCGAACGGAGATCGCGTTGCGGCTATGACGCATGGCGTAGCCACGAGGTCCAGCCAGTTTGCTCGCAGTATTTTCCAGCGGGCGAACAGTTAATGACTTTCGTGCGGTTATTGCGCGGCGAATGTTAACGTAATCTCCAGCCGTAGCGGCTGGTATCGCTGCGCGTTAGACGCTTTTCAGGCAATCGCTACTCGGATAATAATCGCTTTCGAAATATTTCGAAGCGAACCTCGGGATAATCGGGCAGAACGAATGCGATGAGAATACCAGAACCTGTTGCGTCGACGGGACGAAAATTAAAGAGCGACCAATAGTCGCGCAATGTCATCGATCGTTACTCGCGTCACGCACCTTTTCGTTACGCGCGACTAGCGTTACCCACTTGGACTCGCGTAAACTTGCCACTCGATGAGTCACAATTCGATATATCACTTTGTCTCGCGATCGATACACGGATCCATCGAGAAGCTGTCACCGTCGCTCTTAGCTGGACGCGACGTGAACTGGAAAACTTGCGATGCTCGAACAGCAGCATCGGGGATCAAAATTATCAATGATGCTCGATCGTTATCAGTTTATATACCTAACCATCGAATCGTATTTCTACGTACTCTAGTACCCGTAGATGTTTTCTTCGAATGTCGCAAGTTCGCACGACCAATTTTTAACCCACGTACGATCGATTTCGATTGCTTCGCTAATACCTTCACTTTCTATATGGTCGTTCGTTGCATTGAAACCGGACGGGACGGAACGGAACGGAATGAAACGAAACGGAACGAAACGGAACGGAACGAAAAGGAACGAAACGGAACGAAACAGCTCGAAGTGTATAATACCTTGAAGTAATCGCTACGCTTTCCCCCGAAATATGTAACATTTCGAGCGAAACGATAGAGGCGAAAAATGTCGAGGAGTCTGATATGTACATCTCGCACGATTGACTCACTGGCAGGACAAGTCGCGTATTCGATAGAGTTGGAATACCGAGAAGAGCGACGCGGTGTCGCGCTGCCACGTGGTTTTCCGCTCCGTTTACTGTGTCGATCGACCGAAATCCAGCCGAGGACCAGGGTGATCACTCGCGTCGAACGAATAGGAATCGATGTCCGGATCGAATCAACGAGAACGGCGAACGAGTCGAGCGAGTGTGCTGCTCGATCGCGAGTCTCCTGCTAACTGAGCATAGAACGACCATGTCGGAGACACGCGAGCTCCGCTCGAGTCGAGCTCTTTCATTACTGGATCTTACATTGCCGGTACGTTCTCTCTCTCTCTTTCTCTCTCTCTCGCTCTCCTCCCTCTCTCGGTGACACGCATACGTTGTTCTCTCCATCTTTCTTCTTTTTCCTACAGTCTATGCACGCATACCCGGTTGACAGTTTCAACACAGTCGCGTTTGCGTTGCCGATTACTTCGCTACTCGAAATACACGGTTCGAAGTAGGAGTGAATCTGGTCGTCGTCGACGTTCCTTCCGAGCAGTGAATTCGATTTGTACGGCGCGAAGGCACGCGATACGACAATTGGCTAAGATTCCGAAGAGCGGCATACCGACTCACGATCGTTCCAATAACCATCGATGGACAAACGAGATGGATAAATCGTGTAAGCATCCGTGACGTTTAACGGCGGCTAGCCGATCGGTTCGGTAGGCGCGTTTACGACTCCGACTATGGTCCTCATTTGCGCGTCGTGCGTTTACTCCGGTCACGTATAGTGCCGCTGAACGTGCATGCATTTTCGCGTGCATCGAATGCCACCGCTTGAATAGAAATTAAACAGACCGTACCGCGCCTAGATACATTCGTTGTGCAACCGATACATTAAAAGCGAATGAACGAGAGTGAGAGAGCGAGAGAGCGAGAGGGTAGAAAGGAGGGGAGAGGAGCGGGAAAGGTACACACACAGCGGACGAGTAGAGAGCCGCATCCATTAGATTAATTGACTTTGGGGCTCGGTTCATCGTATAAGATGCACGAAACAAGCCTCTTGAGATTGGTCTTGCGGCTAAAAATTTAATGTCAAGGTAAACTCGTTCGAGTTTTGCGCGTTACGTTCCCCGTTTCCGAGACATCGGTTCTTCTCTCGTTAGAAGCGGTTGCGATAATTCATCCTGATCGTATCGTTACGGTAATATCGCACAGCGAAGCAGCAAAGAACAATCGATCGGAGAGTTTGGGGTCGTCTGATGCACGCGGCGTTCAATGATCGGAAAGTTTCTCGATCCGAAGTCCGCGGATGCCCCAAATAGAAAGTGAACCCTGCACAATGGGATCGACTCGAGAGCAAACGAGCCAACGGAATTATCGATTCCCGAGTTAGCTTTGCATACGCGCATCCTTGACATCCCTTTCCACGCGTATCTAGACATCGACCTAATTAATCGTCGGTTCGTGGTTTCTCACGATCTGCTGAACATCAACGCGAAGGAATTTTATTTCGAACGTGTACGAGTTGTACGTGCCGCGTTTTTTCTAGATTCGCGGTCGACCACTTACCCAGTACTTACCGACAACACCGACCGATTTTTCTTCCAAGTTTACAAGCCGCAGTCATTCTAACGAGAGTGACGTAACTGTTGCGAGACCGTATTCGTCGCTGCCGTTAACGACGTTTCGATCGAAGGAAACCGTAACGATTCAAACGACTGCGTTCTTTGCTCCGACGACGAAGCGCGATATCTATCGTGAACTTTGCGTTACGCGACCGTGCAGGTACGTACGTACGCATACAGTGCCCACTTACGGGCAGGTATACCTATCTATACCCTAAGTACGTAGGAGACGGATACGATCTTTCGTAGATCGGGAAATTGCATTTACGCGCTTTCGTTGTTAACATTTTTGAAAAAAAAAAAAGAATGTGAATCGCATTTGCAAGTACAACGGACGACAGGATAGATCGCCCGCTGTGCTCGAGTAAGCCTACCACGCTTTACACCACGCTGTCGTCGATATTCGAAACGAAAATAACTTCTCGGCCGAAGAAGCGGAAGGTGTCGCAAAGACCCTTCTCCAAGTACTTTGTCAAAGATTTCAACTATTCTCGTAGGATGCGGATATTATTATTTTCCACGCACACACGTGCCCTGCGGGTTTTACCTTCGATTTATCGAACCTCCAAACCCGTATAATCGATGCGAAGTGGGTGAACCACGTCCTTGACATTGTATTAAGAATAGAAGCGGCTCTCGAAAGAGCTCGAGCACCGTAAGAAACACGTTTGCGATGATTCAGGCGGATACGATACGAGTTTGGAAACTTCGTTCGGGAAGCAACCAAGAAGTGTCATCGATTCTGTTTCGATTCGATGCGTATCTCGCAACTTGCAATTTTTTGTTCGCGCGTGTCAAGGCTGTGAACGATTACATTACGCGCCTCTTATCGGTACACAGCGATAGGTTTACCGAGTGTCTTCGGTGCCATATTCACGCGCCTACTTTACTCACGTCGCGTAATTCAAAGGAAACGATCGTTATTCTGTCCGACTTCGTTGACTTGAAAAATGTACGACTACGTTAAGGACAAAGAACGACCGTCTAACTCTAATATTAGCCTGGCGAGCGTATTTTCAGAGACGATACGATTGAAAAACGATTCCATCGATCGCATCGTCCGCATTCGCATGCTCAACGGCTCGGAGCCCGAAGACGATCGATCGTCTTCCTTGTCCCTTTCATTTCCCATTTCCATTTCTCAACATTTTTTAAAGTGACCGAAAGAGAGAACGCGCACTTTCTATGTAACATTGAACACGTATACATATACGTTCGTACGCTAGGTAAGCCCGTTTGCTTGACGTTGCTTCGTTTCACCCGTTTTGCTTGATATTCGATTAATCTGCGAAAACCAACTACTCTTACCGGTATGAATCGAGATCGAGAGTGATCGGAAGCCGCGTACCAGCCATTTTCGAGGTTATTGTTCGTAGAATTTTCAGGGCATCAGCGTAAAACGCGTTTCCCCTGTTCTTCGAAAGGAAAAGGACGAACGTGACGATAACAACGAGCAATAACGATACTTTCCTCCAAGTTTGCACGAACAGCGCGGCGGCGTCTCGAATGGCGACTTCGCGAAAAGTGAAATGCGGTCACACGCATCGCGCAACATCTTTCCCTCGGCGAAATCGAAGCGAAGCTACTTTTATTTCGCGATGAAAGTCTAGAATATAGGCGATGCTTAACCGCCACGATCGAGGAGAACGTTGAGACGATACGCAAATTCGTTTGAAATTTTCCTCGTAATTTCGTTATCGGTTGTGGAAAAGTTGTTATATGGTAAAAAATGCGATTGGACGCTGGCGTTTGGTATCTGTCGCGCGAAAGAGAGAGAGAGAGAGAGAGAGAGAGAGAGAGAGAGAGAGAGAGCAAGCGTCGTAAACGTTGGGTGGCATTTCGTAGGTCGTAGGTGGCGATCGACGGGGGAACAATTGACTCGGGCCGAGATGGCGAACGCGAAGGAGAGGTATCGCGAAACGGGGACAATTGATTCTCGATGACCGGCTGCGCTGCCATTTATGGTGTTCGTTGCTCCTTTCCCGTCCTCGCAGCAGCTGTTACCAACAATTTTATGGATGCGTATAGCTGAGTTTGTAAGTCGATAGCTCTCTCACGCGTATACATACTACTTCCCAAGGATCCTTCATCGACGTCGTTTGCGAAGTTTCCAAGTGACGTTTTTGAAAACAACGGCGAGAAGAGAAAAAAAGTTTGATACGGTGCCGTAGCCAGAACTGGATCGTCGAACTCTTCTTTGTCTCTGCCTTCCCCCGCCCAAGCCGCTGGCTTGTCACACGGATTGCGTGCGGAGAGGCAGCGATCGCCATCTGGCGTAGACTTTACCAAGCGAACTGAAAACTCTATCGGTTCGAATCGGCTATGTATCCCGAACGAAAGGTGAAGTCCAGCTTCACGCGTTACAACGAGTCGTTTGTAACGTAAACGAAAATTTCGCATCGAGTAAACGCGTGATCGACTCGGCACGTCTGAACGCGAAACGGCAAGGAGACCGGCCAGAAGAATTGGCGAAACGCCGTGAACTAAATCCACGCTTAACGAACAATTCTAAACGAACGCGTTCAAGAAAGTAGAGATAAACTTAGACGCCGGTTAGCAACTGGCGCAAAGTTCGCGGTCAATCGGATTCGCGCGGCTCAAGGTAAATCGATAATTCGACCAAGGGCGAGGACGGCTTAGAAAATTGATTCACGACATCCGATTAACCATAGGCGTGGCTGGAGAAGTTAGCATCGCGAACGAGAAGAATTCGTTGGGCAGGCGAACCTTTTATCATAGGAAGAAAATCGGCCGACGACCACTGTTCGACCGATCCAGAGGTCTTTGTCGCTGCTGATCGTTGGCGGCGTTGCTGGCTGGAAATTCAACTCGACGAACAATTACCAACTCCAACGAGTAAGCGCGTCGGTGTCGCGTGGCTCGTCGAAGTAAAGCATGGAAGGGAGAGGAAGAGGAAAAGAGAGTGGGAGTGGGAGCGAGAAAGGGAGAGGAGAGGAGAGGAGAGAGAGAGAGAGAGAGAGAGAGAGAAGTAAGGAGTGCCGCGCAACTCGGGTTAAACTAGACTGGTGTACGCGCACGACCTTTATAAACGAGTCAGCGCCCATACAATTCTGCCTGACGCGACGCTTCGTCTAACTCTCGCCGCGATTCGACGAGTCGGTAATTCGGCGAGATACCGTCTGGTAACCATCGACGAAACCAGTCGCCGATCATAACCGTTTCCTCCTTACCTCGAGACATCGAGGCGCGATCGTAAAAGTGCCGAGAGAGGCTGTGCGAGAGCTCGTTGTAAAAGATCGCCCCTAGCCGAGCGACAGACGGCACTGACACCGGGTAATACACCGGACGCACGGGGTTTGGCTATTTAATCGGGCGACGAGCAGACCGAATGTCATCGACCGTACTACCGAAACCGTACTAGGCAACCCGCTCGTTTAGCCCTATTCAAGGTCTACCGGACGTCGCGTCGGCAACCGTTCGACGAGATTGCGCGCGAACGGGAAACGGACGCAACGCTCGCCATCGTTTGCTCGGTCTGGAGAATGAAACGTTCGTCGACCGGACACCGCCGGGAGAAAATTCGAAAGCAACCAGTTGTGAAAACCTGTTCGGTCGAGTCATCGGGTATTGCTCGTTTCTCGAATCCGTGCCTACTGGCAGCGGTGCTCCGAGAAAAATCGGGTATTCAGGTAATGTTCACAGTTTCCGAGCGAGTCAACATCGATCTCTCGATGCGAATCCGATCGTAAGCGGGACACGCTTTCCTTTTTCTTTTCTTCTTCTCTTTTTTTTCTTTCTTTTTTTTTCTCTTTCTTTTTTACGATCGTTTCTTCCCGAGAAGCATTGCGTTAGTACACTGCGATACCCTGAACCGTTAACCAAAGACGTCACGAAGCATCTTTCAATTAAATTCAATCACGCATTTGTCAGAACAGAGCAACATTACCGAACACGCACGCTCACGTTCGGACGGCTGCGTTAGCGGTAACCGACTCGTCTCGTCTCGACTCGTCGCGAGATTCTTCTTTCCGGTTACCGTGAACGTAACCCTTTTTCCGAGCGTAATCATTCAACCATATCGTTAACACGTTTTGCGTGACGAGGCACATTATCGATCGACGAAACGGCCACCGTCGTGTTGTTCCCGTGCGAATTCAACCGGAGCTTCGCGTTCTCCGCCCGCGTTCGAGGAGTCCGAGAGGCAGAGAAAAGAAAAATAAAAGACGGAGAATCGTGTACTCGGATAATTCGTATACCGCCACGGTCTATCGAGATTCTTCGTTTATAGAAACGTTCGTACGAGCCTTGCTACGCAGGATCGATCCGTGTGTGCCCCCGTGACATTTTCAACCCCCGGCTGAATTTCTCGTTAGCCGAGAAACGGAACGCACGAATCAGCGAATTAAACACGACAGGCCGTTTCGTCCTCCCGAGAGAACAGTTACGATTTACACAGCTGCAAGTGTAATATCGCGTAACGGTGATTTTAGCGTTTTCATGTTTCATTTTTCGCACTTACTTTGGAGTTTGTGACGTGGTCGGCCGGCACTGATTCTGGAACGGTTTGCAGAGTGCTCCGCATACTAGCGGACATTGTAGGCCAGCCAGTTTCACTGCCTCAAACCCTCCAACGCTTCGACGATGCGCCCTCTCCCCCTACGCCTGAAACAAAACGTGCACGCGAACGATTAAACCTTGGTAGAAAAGAAAAAGAGGAAGACGGAAGAGAAAGAAAAAATAAAAGAAAAAGGAAAGAAGAAAACGCGTCTGCTTTAATCGACGATACGACGATAATGTGCATTCGATGCGACACGCGTGCACAATTGTATCTATGTATATATATATATATATGTATGTATATACATACATACATACATTCGGACCATCGGCAATCGTCAGACTGCTTTTTATTCGCTGGTGTTTGCGTCCGATCTAACGAACCTTCTCCATTGTTGGACATTCTAATTCTTTTTCGCCACCATTCGGTAACATCGAAACGCATGATTGCCGGCTCGAACTGAAACGACGAAAATCTATCGGCTTAAAATATCGTATCCCACGTGAACGAGGACACGGACCGGACCCTGTTGCATTAGATTAACGGTCGAAACAGACCTATTACAGGTAGGCGAGAATGAATCACGCGTTGCCGTCCCGGCTAGACGTACATCGGATTATAAAAAACGGACCAGCTCTGGGACTCGCCTGACGCTCTATTTATAGATTCGCACGGATTCGCGTGCAGTACCGACAATCGGCGAACAAGATGCGGGAAAATATGAAAAGGACAAATGCGCGACAAGTCGTACGATTCTGTTCTGCTGCGAGAAAGCGAAGAACGCGCGCGTTTATCGTATAAATTAGTCAGGGAATAAATGCTTGGCAAAGAAAAGCCGATTTGGCGATAGTCCCGATTCGGTTTTTTGGCCAACGTTTCGCGATCCGATCGAATGAAACGACGGGAACCAGCGGAAACGAAGAGTCGGCGACGTGGAAGGAAAGAAACGATGGCGGAGGTACGCGATTCGCCTGTTCCAATTCAAGTTACTTGAGCGGAACAAGGTTGGCGAAAGTAGCGCCGTGGCACCGACGGGAGATTATTAATCTACACTCTGAACGTAATCTTCAAAGGCTGACTGTTTCATTCGAAAAATTTCAAGCGCTTTGTCGCGTGTACAGGATTTAAGAGAAATCGTCCCGAACTCTATCTACTAGCTATACACACCCCTTTATCGTGGCCGAAGGCATCAAGCGAGAGGGGTCGACGCGCTTCCGCCTTTGCTCGACCGCCCCTTACGACACGAAAACCGCAGTCGGACGCAACTCGATGACGGAAAAATAGATATGATCAGGGACGCGTATAACGTCGGGAGAGACCGCCCTGCTGTTTAGTTAAACGGGCGAATTGTGCAATTCTGAACGGTAAAGTATTTTGATTCGGCCGGCATTCGCGTCGAGCAGCATTAACGAGTAATAAGATCGGCGAACGCCAAGAGTGCGCGAAACGCGTTCATGGTTTGCGATCGCGCAAGAGGAGAAGTTGAACCGTAAATTTCGCGGCAGAGAAACCGCGCGTGCGTCGACGTCGATGCTCGATCCAGCTGTATCTCTGTGCGCGCAGTTGCGCGATCGTGGCTACGGTTCGGAGCATCGCGGACGCGCGAAATTCGTTTCCCGAGAAACGACTGTACGTACAGTCGCGAGAATAGGGAAACCGTCGCGAACTAACCTGAAACCGGACGAACGGTACTACATCTTTCGAGTCTTCGAAATCATTCACGACAGATTATCCGCGACCGTAATTGTTATCAACGTGGAAAGACGATTCACGCGCGACCAAGCGAGAAGAACGCGCGAGCGTGTTTCCTACCTCGGCTCGGTGACTCGACCAATTACGAAGAAAGTTTTCCTTACAAAGTTTGCTTTACATCGCTTTGTTTCGCCTTTTCGTCGGCATCGTAGCCGATGCGCTAGCAACGGACCAAGACTATTACATAAACTCGCGCGAACCAGGGTTCCATAATATAATCCAAGAATAAATCTGTTGGCTAACGAGTAACGACGAACACCGATTCTCTATCCCTCTTTTCCTCTTTCTCCTTCCATCTTGTTTGCTTGCTTACGCGCTCGCTAAATAGGCGGGATAACTTTATGCGATTCCTTCGAATCGGACTGTAACCGATCGTGTCGAGAAAGCTACAGCGAAGGGAGGAAAGTTAACACCGGTCCCTCGGGAATTTTAACCAAGTTTCGAACGACGCAGAGATTCGAATTTCTACAAAAACTTGCCACTTTACCGTATCGAAGTCCTAAAAGTTAAATGGTATTGAAAACGTTCTCGATTACACGTATTAACCTCAATGTCGATTGTTACCGTAGCTTATTTTAACCCGCTAGAATGATAATTAATTTAACATATGTGCTAATAGTATATTTACATACATATTTATTACATTCTGTTTCTACGTACATATGTATTCCGCGTAACCGTAGAGATATGTACTTATCGCGAGTTAAAATGACGGATTAAATTCACGCGTACGTATAGAGAGTAACATATCATTTATAAAAATGTAAATATATTTCATTAGCATGGTCGAAGATAACGATTTACATGACCGGTGGCAATCGTTGTCGAGTAAAATAATGCTAAGTTGTTGTTAATTAAAATAAAAGTGACAAAATGTTACCAATGAAGCGATTGCGTTGTCGAACGCGTCGAGATGACCTACTGTGAGTCATTGAATACCGTTTAACTTTCGGACCTTTTATACAGCTAACTTCATCGATGCTCCGACAAGTGCACATCGAAACGAAATACTTTACGCAATTATATTGTTACTCAACCTCTACGTCCACTCCTGAAAGTATCATTAGAATCCCTGGGAGTCCCCAGCTAAATGGCCTTCTCGTGGACGGTGTAACGGACGGACCAGTGTCCGATCGTAATAACACCGTGCCATTCGATAACGAAAAATAATATAAATATTAGTAATAAAATTCGTACGATCGAAACTCGACTAGGTCTCGGCAAAATGCATCTCCCGTATTTATCGTACTATTTGCTTATTAACGCTTACAACGTTGATCCAATGTACGCGTATATAAATTCGGATAAAGCGCGCGCTTAACTAATAATTCTAACGATAAGTAACATTCCAGTTTTTACGCAAAATACGTTTCTAGTTATTTGAACGTTAAGATGGAAAAAACAATTTGGGTCGAGTGGACGCGTATGCCAAAATATAATAAATAACAAAATACGTACAAAGTACGAAACTGTTTGTTACACCGACAGGTTCGTAACGTTCGAAAGATGAGTAAACGATGAATTTATCGTTCGGAACGATGCACACAGCAGGGTAACGCATTTTATAACCAATCTCACGACGAGTCTAACCGAATTAAAAAAAGCCGAGCGAAAGGTTCGCGACGAGACGGAAGGAAGTTAACGACAATTCGCGAGTAACCGATAACATCCATAAACAAATTGATGTTATCTTGATGGTCATCTCCCGGAGCACCGCGACAGAGGAAGGGGGGGGGGGGTGGACTTTAAGAGAAATGGAAGGAAAGTGACTCTCGACGAAAGGTACAAGAGGAGCACGTACAGGTTATACGAAAAAGAAGAGAAACGTTTCGGTGTTTGGATGGAAGTTCGCCGTCGCCGATCACAGCGCACGAGGAAGTTGCCGGTCTTGTTAACGCGTACAAATTGGGGAACGATACGATCGTAGTAGCACGCGTTGGTTCTGTTAAAGAACGCCGGTTTTCTCTCGTATCTGAAAGCCGGGTCTACTTTTCACGCATATTTCGACCGATCGGTGAACATTTCGCGGAAAGAAGAAAGATCGAGATTCGAAATTTGCGAAATAAATAGCTGTGCGCGCTGGTCGAATTGATATACGTCGACGAGAAATATTTCTCCGATCGAGCTCGAAACTCCGGTGCTCGAGACAGGCAGGCAGAGAGACGAACGAACGAACGAACGAACGAAATGTGGGGTTAGGTTAGGTTAGCGCGCGAGCGAGACAGCCAGAGGGGAAGGAAGCCTTTTCGGAGATCGTAGCCAAATCGGAGGAAACAGCAGAGAGAAGGAGAAACGAAAAAAGCGTCGTACTCCGTTGGTAATCCCTTCCCCCCGGAGCTTTTATGGATACTTACCACGATTACACGAGCGTGCACATAGGCGTACGATCATACATGGACACGATGCGCGCGAGCGCAACTACATACGACACGTACACAGGAGAGGCACAGGCGCACGCATACAGTGCAAGCCTTACGAACGAAACCCACACCCACTTGTACTGCTAGGTAGGACGCAACACGCTCGAGGATATATCACTGGTCCGTTTAGGATACGTACGCGTCGAGGTGCATGTACACGCGTACAAGTACAAAAACAGCACGCGTTTATCTAAAGGTAAAGTCTCAGCGTCGATGCGAGGTGCGCGACGAGGACAGCGATGGAAGCGGCGGTGGCGGTGGCAGCAGCACCAGCGGCAGCGGCGGCGGCGGCGGCAGCAGCAGCAGCAGCAGCACCAGCAGCACCAGTGATTCAAGCCTCGTCCGCCGCATGCAGCGGATCACCGATCTAAGATCGGCGACGAACGCGAGAAACACACCCGGGAGTCGGAGGTGATCGCGTACCTCGGTGGCCGTACATCGGTACTCTCGTTCGTGTGTAGAGTCGCGCGCTCTCACTCGCTCTCTCTTTCTTTCTCTGCTCTTCTTTTCCCTCTCGTTCGCTCTCTTTCCACTACGCCTCCTTTTCTCTGCCCCTCTCTCTCTCTCTCTCTTTCTCTCTCTCCCTCCCTCCCTCACTCGCGCTGTCCTCCTCTCTTTTTCTCGCGCGCGCGTGCACTCTCTCGTTCTATCCCTCTCGCTCGTTCTCTGTCGCTCTCTTTGGGTGTCCGTCAGTAACCTAGAAAGCGGTGGCGGCGGCCATTCAGGATTACGGGACTCCGTCCGTACGTCCGCCTTGTCCGAGCGAGAGAACGAACCGCCGATCGAATAGAAGCCTATATCTCGTTCCCCGGCGATAGATATCCAAATTATTTTAGCCCTGCATCGACCGTTTCTTACAGGCCGACGAATCTGACGGTTTTTACGTCGCGAACGCGCACACGCACATATCCCGAGCTCGACGTTCGACGACACGACAACGTCGCGTTCTTCGTGGCTGAACAACGGAAACCGCGAGTACGGCGATATGCTCGATCTGAAAATTGTACGAACTATCCACAGAAATGACACTGTACTCTTTAGCCGCACACACTACTCACTAACCGCGATCTTGCTCGAGAGAGCGCACCTTCGCCACGACAGATCGCCGAGAGTACTACGGAACTATGGGTGTGCTTATCCTGCCAGCATTCTTTACGTTTCGGTAGATACGAGAAATATAAAACCGAACGATCCTTGAATCGAGCGGCTTCAGTAGAAGAGATATTTACCCATTTGTGACAGATTTTCCGTACGAGACGCACCACATTAACGACCGTCCCCCACCTATGACCACATACAGACATTACCACACTTCGATTTTTCAAGATGGCGACGTACCCGTCGTCGGACCGAAACACGATGCGGACAGGCCGTAAAGTCGCGGCGCTGCGATCGTGTCAATCACCGACACTTGGCGACAATGAACGACCAATTTACCCGCGAACATTTAAAACACCGATACTCACGGTACAACTTCGGACGTCGATTCCCTGACGCGTTTCGAATGACAGGTGATATCTAGGAAAGATACGACGTTTTGATATTTTTCTACGAATATTATTTCACGTATATGCGTATATGTGTATATACTGATACAGTTTCACTCTCGTTTCAAATTTCATCTCAAAATATAGAATGCCGTTGCAAATGGGTATTCGTTCTAATCGATATTGAAATACTTTTGTAGCAATTCCTCGTATATGTCTTTGTCGCTTTTCAGGAATAGACAGAAGATTACTCTATCCACCTGCAATTTCAATCAGGTGTCAGCGATTCGATTCCTTTCGGATAGGCTACACACGATCAAGATCATAGTATCTTACTGCGTCTTTGTTGTCGAGTAGGAACTTCTTGACCGTCGACAAAGCCACTTTGGCTGCTGGTCTTTGCGGATATCCGTAAATACCTGTTGAAATGCAGGGGAAAGCGATTACACGCAATTGATTCTCCTTGGCAACCTCGAGACTGTTTTCATAACATTCCTTTAACTTTTCTGGTTTTTCCCCTTGTGGGCCAACCGTATGAATGACATCTAAAACATTACATCTATGAAAGATCTAACCCCCGTTAACTACTTTGGGCATACTAACGCTTTGCAGGCAGCATATAACCGCCGGTTATCTTAGCTTCTCCGACACGACATCCTCCCAAAGTAGCGCATTCTTTCTTTAAATTTGGCCCGGCAGATTTATGTATAGCTCCGTCAACTAAAGAATACGCATATTTTATATCCTTCGACACGCCGTACATTCTATTCCTACTTTCTATGTACCTCCGCCACCGCCCAGAAGACTTGAGTTTGCAGCATTGACAATCGCGTCTATTTCGAGAGACGTGATGTCCCCTTGCCATATCGAAATTTTCTTAGCCATCTCCTCGTCAACTTTTTCAACTTTCTCTAGGTTCATTACGCCGATATTCGTTTTATTCTTGTTCCAGTACTCCGGCCATGTCGGAATTAGATCTAACGTGGTTACGCTTCCCTTATAGTATTTTCGTTTCTCTTCCAATGGCATGGCAAGGAATTTCTCTGTTCAACAGTGACAACGATGATGAACTCAAATTTTTCGCGTCGTTCAAATTCCTACCGTTATCGACAGTTAACAGCACCCGGTGTACACGACGTATACGACACGTACTTTAACGCGACGCTATTTACATCTCGACGTTCGATCGTATCGATCAATCGGAACGGCTGAATGTTTACGTAACTACCGAAATAAACAAAATGATCGTATGCCTTACGTTTCTCAACTTCGAACGACATCTTCGCTTCGGGGTTGGCAGACGCAGCGAAATTCTTTCCAATCAAACAATTCTGCACAATCGGTCGAAATACGTTAACGGCGAAACGATCGGCGTGGCTCGTCTGGAAATCAGAAATAATTCTTCGCTCACTACGCAGTTCACTTGGCCCTTGATATCTCTTCGTCCCTTACTCTGAGAGCCAACATAGTCTTCTATTCGAAAAAAGCGTTAACGATCTTTGTCAATCATCAATTTATACCTCTACCTATACAAAATTTGCTTGCAACGCAACCTTTTTCTATTCCGCAACGAACTCGAGTTTACTCGCGGCGAAAACTGTGCTAACGCGTTGTTTTGTTTCTATCTTTCAGTTGTGACCATGACCGGTGAAAACATAGAAACGAATCACTGCTCTTGCTGTTACCGCCGCCGCTGCTGCTGCTGCTGCTGCTGCTGCTGCTGCTACTGCAACGAAACGAACGTGCGGACATCTGCCGGAGAACCGTTCGAATGTTCGCGTATTTTTACGATACAAATAGCGCCATCTGTTCGCAACAACGAATACATCGTATTTAAATTGTTGTAGCTATTGACGCGCAAAGTTCCATCAACGTAACACGTTCCGAACAAGTTGTAATTTACGAATTCACCAACGATAAGTTGACCGTCTTGTCAACGATAATGAAACAGGCTATCCACGAGTTTAATCGCGATAGATTCGATCGCGTCGAACCGTGCTCTTTGTAACGAATTTATTTATCGAAAGATTAAGAGACAATAACGGTGACAGTAAAACCGTTCCTTGTTATCGCGTCTCTTGGTATCACGCAACGTTAAAGTTTGTCCAGTTAGGTATCTCAAGTAGTAATAGTAACGAGAGTTACAAATTTTATAACAAGCTGCCCACGCAACGATTCGAACTACCAAATCCGTCGTTCGAACATCGTCATCCGTGTCCTTTGTTCTGTGCGGGGGTGGTCATGTACCGCCTACGTAACGCACCGCGTTCCCTACTTACCATCGATAATACTTTCGTGTAACGGTGCTACTTTTTTCTCTGTAAAAAGTGCTGCCGATAAAACGAAGCATCGTTTGCTTATTTTCTAGCGTCTCGTGAATGATTTTCGGGAAAGAACGTTGACCGAAGTTTGTTATTAAAAAAATGAAATCGCGAAACGCGATTACGTTCCGATAAATAAATCGAACGACAAAACGATTGATATAGGTGAATAATCGTACCTCGAAGTATGTATCGTGTAGCTGAAACGTATGAAATGAATGAAAAGGGTAACACCGACGCTGACGCCGACACAGACACCAACGCAAACGCCGACGCCGACGCCCGATAACATCGACAACGCCACCCAGATGAGGAACACCGAACAAACTTTCCTTCTTGTGCTTTTCCGTATACGTACGTACCTATGACATACATATCGTACCTATACGTATACACGCTTGTACGTCTCTACAAGAAGAGGTATCGTAGCGCATGCTAAAAGCTTCCACTATCGATCCGTCAGCGGCCGAGCTTTCGCGTTTCGCTCACAAGCTTCGCGATCGTCGCCTAGGTGAAATCGTCCTGCGTGCGAACGAGACACCGTCCGAAACCAGTATATTTTTCCATTACGTTCGTCGTTCCCGAGTACAACCGGACGAGAAAAGATGACACGTCCTACGAATCGAACAATGGCGATATTTGTATTCTGTGAGTCTTTTTTTTGCGTTACTTTGCCTCCGTGTCCACTCCTCCTCCTCCTCCTCCTCCTCCTCCTCCTCCTCCTTCTCTTCCGTTCTCACTCCCCTTGTCGAAGAGGTTCCGACAACCGATTCGATCAACGCGGATCGCATCGAAACTTGCTTGTGCTTACTCGTATCAACGATTATAATCCCGCGAACACGAACTTGCCCGTGATTACGGAGCTCGCGTAGTCGAGCGATCGTCTCCGATCACACCTTTCTCACGAATTTCCATACATTCGACAGCAAATGGTACAGCTTCGTCAAGATTAGCTTTTTCCTTCGGCTCTCACCCCCCCGATTTACCGTAGAACGAGACATGACATTTCCGTTTGGGGCGTTTTCCGTAAAGTCAACGTACCGATTTACATGGAACTCACCCACGAATCCTTTCGTGGATCGTTGTGCGATGGGAGTGATCGCTGGGCGCATCTCGCAGCCGCCGTTCGACAATTGTCGCGATAGAAACGATCGACTGGTTTTTAACAAAGAAATTTTCTTCCGTAGGGTGTGTCTCGAGTACAGCGTTCGGCGTTCCTATCTCGTCGTCGACATCGCAGAAGTTGGAAGATCAACTATACACGACGCGTCGGACGCCGAAAGTTGTCATCGACTTGCCTGGCTCCAAGTCTAAACTTCCGTTGGTAAGAACAGTTCCGTGTTATTAATCGTCGAAGCGACGCGATAAAAGGAAATCGTTACTTGCGTGACGCCGAGGAATATTTCATCGTAACGGAAGCAACTAGCGTGCAGCTACATATATCGTTTGGACACTTTTTTCCGATCGATACGCGTGCGTGAATAATTATCTAAATGGATTATTCGCAGCGGTTGCCCGAATGAAACACAACTACACAACAACTATAAGTGCGAATACCTCTCCGCTGTTTACCGTTTATTACTATATAGATCATGAGCGGCAGCTCTTTATTTCTTACCGTGCGATGAAATACCCGATAATACGTATCTCTATCTACTTCCTGGTGTATCTCTTTAACGTTAACGTATTTCAAAGCCGGTGGTAAATTACGAGTTGAAGAGTACCACCACGATGTCTTCGGAGTCATCGACGACGCACAGATCGTTTTCCACGGAACAACCGCTGTACCGTTTGGACGGTAGCAACGGCCAAGCTTGTATCCTTTTGCAAGTGGACGCGCTGATCACCGTGATGTATCGGACGAAATCCGGGGAGGATCAAGTAAGTGAACACTAGCGTCGAACACACCGAGAATGGAGGCGACTTGTTGATATTCAACCGATTTGTTCTCCCGACAGAAGGTGAACATTTACGTGCCGAGCGACGCTAAGGTGACTGGGAATTGCGACAACGAGAACACGGTAACAATGTCCTTGAAGTGGAATGCGTTCGTGTTGTTGTGGAGCTTCGCCAAGGTAATTTTTTGCCTACGATCATTCGGTACTATACCTAAGCACGTGGCTGTGTTACGATGCTTAGCGAAACCGATCGTTTCAGACACCCGGTGGCGAACGATGGTACGTAGAAAAAATAGAGCTCACCTACAATTCTAGCGATCGCCACTTCGAGCACATCGACCAACCGAGTAAGTTGAATCGAATAAAGATTTTACCGTTTGCCTGTATCATCTTTATCCCTAACCTCGAATCGTTTCCGTTCAAGACAAAACGATCAGATTGAGTACCGGACAGAAGCACAACTCGATGTTCCCGACACCGGTTGGAAAATCGTACGCGTGCAGCGAGGAAACGGAAATTCCGTTGACCGATGGCAAAAACCATGCGACTGTGTTCCTTAGGTACATTGCTTATTTTATACGTACAACCATAGGTATTGTACGTAGGTAGATAGGCAGGTAGGTAGGCAGGTAGGTAGGTAGGTAGGTAGGTAGATAGGCAGGCAGTCGGGTAGGTAGCTAGGTATATTCGTTGTAAACGAAACTAATTAACGAACGGGTTCGTTTGAAATTTCAGAGAGATGAAATTGCAGCCGTTCAAATTCAAGAATAACGAGTTCGCGGCGGAATTCTCGTGCACGTCGTTGAGCGCGCGATTTCAGGACGAAACCGCGCCTGTCGCGGTTGGCTCGACGCTGGCCGCTGCCGTTCTGCTCACTGTCACCGGTTACGCGGCTTATCGCTATTTCAAAGTGAAGAAAGTCAAGTACGACACCATGGAGTAAACGGGAACGATCGCCCAGGACCCTAGCAACCTCGCCCAGGAGAATTAACGAGTAGAGAACGACCAATGATTCCTACGCTCGGGGTCATCGTAGCTGACGGTTACGGTTACGCAGTGCGGTACAGATGAAACACCACGCGGATACCAAACCTACGGTTCACCCTAGAATCCGAGACGAACGTTTGCTTGAGAATTATATCGACGCGAATCCTTTATCTGTCGCACAATTTTCATCCGCGAACGATCGTCAACGTTGACTCGCGATCGCCGGGCTTTCCCGAATCGTTCAACGTTCGTTCGTACGCGTCGTCCATCTTGAAACTTACATCGATCGCGAAACGATGCGTAGGTGTCGAGCGAAAACTACGCATCTATTAGGGGAAACAAAGAACATCGGTAAATACCATATAAATTTCTGATCGCAGAACTCTCTCATGGTTGTATCGATAGACTCTCGACGCGGTTGGGATGTACCGTCTCCTCCCTAACGAATCGAATAAGCGTATCCGTTTGTTTCTTTTCGCTAATTCCGATACAAAATAGACGAGGAAAGTTCTATTCCGCGATGCTCGTTGCACGATGAGAGTCGATGCATTTTATTTGCTCGGTTTCCTCGCGAAGCGTTTGCCGTATCCTCGGAATCTTGCGGACAAGAAGAAGCTCTGTCGGACAGCTGAGAATGTTACAGGAAAAGCACCAGAGAGACGCGCGGAGGAGGAAGCTTTGCTCGTTTCTTCCGTTCCAAAATGTACATAGATAGTATTTAACAGCGTTGACGAATCATTTTGGTCTTGCATTGTCGTAAACGTATCGTATCGCGTGTAATAACATACGTCGAATGGAAAAGTTTACTTTCGCGTATACGATTGTATCAACGATACATCCCGTGCTACTCGACGAGTAACCTTTCGTCCCTTTCAGTTCGAAGGGTTAAGGCCGTAACGCGTAACGGGGGTAAATATAATTTTTAAATCGTAAAGATCTCGTATTTCTATTTTCATGTGTTTAATACATGTATAATCGCTAGATTAGGCAGTTTCATTTTTATTCATTAATAATTCTCGATGTAACATATCGTGTGTACATATCTATATATAGGTATACATAGCAAGACGATCGACAAAGCTCGCTGGTTACAATTATAATAGTAGAATACCTGCGTTTGACGATCCGATTGCCGAGCTTTGACGGTCGTCCCGTGTTTTCGAACACCTTTAATGTGTCACGAGTATGCATTCGTTGTTAATACCTACCTATAACGAACGGATAGCCTATCGCGACGATATTCATACGCGTAAACTTGTCCGTGGGATAAATCGGTGGGCCGTCGTCGTCTCCTCCTCGAAATACGATCAACACGAGCGACCGTCGTTGTCGATTTTCAACCAAAAGAACGAACGTCTGTGACAAATCGAGACGAAGCTCGACAATATTGACTTGAACGATCATCGGACTTGATCGATGACGAGCAACGCCGTATCAAAACGTAATCTACAGACGTGCGTGCGCGTAAATTTATATAACTAAGGATACAAATTTGCATAATATGAACCTCTGTCTTCCAAGCGCATATCGAAGTCGATCTTTTGTGTAAGTGTGCGCGCGCGCGCGCGCGTGCGCGTGCGTGTGTGTATGTGTGCGTGTGTATACGTACTTACGTATACGTCTATTTAAACATACGTTTGTACGTACGTACACGCATATAGAGGAACACGCATAAATGTATGCGCTATTTATATTCGATTATAGATATACACGTTGCATTTGCGAGTATATATGTACACGACGTTCTATGCGCATTATCTGTACGCGTATACCGACATGCGCGTCCTTCCCGTTCCCATCCCACACTCCCCCCTAACACCACACACACGCACACACACACACACACACATGTATATACGTATACAGATGTACTTAGATAGGGAGAAAGAGAGGGAGGGAGGGAGAGAGAGAGAGAGAGATAGCAAGAAAGATGGGAAGAGAGTTTACGGGTATTGCAGGTAAGAACGTTGCGAGAGAGTCGGGACGAAGAAAATGTGTTTCTCTGATCGCGCGATTTGAGGAACTTGGAGGGCGTGCGTCGTGGGGTCGTCAAGTGCTCTCCGTAGGGTTGCGAGGTGTTTCAATTTTCCAAGATACATTTCGAGTTACGCCCGATACCGTTGGTATCGTCGAGCAAAGATGGTCTAGATGTAATTACAAAAATGTATTTTTGTGCTAAAGTCAATCTTATTATATAGACCACTTATTAAATATAGATGGTGCAACGCGATAAAGCGTGCGAACGGAAGATTAATTAAATATATAGGTGCATTTACACGGGAGGAAAGCGAGAGAAAAGCAAAAGGAAAGGAAAGGAAAGGAAAGGAATTGTATCGAGTCTGGTAAGAGTTACGCGTAGACGTGGGTAAATAAATAGGTCGAAGAAAATTGTATCATATCGATAAAATAAAGGCTGTTATACAAGTTTTCGTTTGTTGCGTGATCGATTATCCCGAACGGGGAGACGATTAGCCGGATATTCGTAATCTGCCGGAGGCAGAATTTCGACGGATATCGCGGTGACAATGGCAGATGCTTGTTCCGAGGACGAGGGGAAGAGGAGCGGTTCTCGGGCGACATAATAATCATAATAATAATAATAGTAATTTCGGGTGGTGTGGCCTGTGGAAAAGGGCGTGAAAAGTACAGTCAAACAGGCTCGCACAGCCGGGTCTCGAGCACGGAGAACCCCCGAGGTTTGCGCAACGGCGGCTAGGCGTACAGTTGTCGATAGTTCATTGTCGCGAACTCCATTGAAATGCCCGCGACAATGGTCGGGGTAGGGCCGATCGCGTGCATTGTCGACCCGCGTACATCCTCCGCTGGCTGGCAAGGAATCATCTCTTAATCTCGAGCGTTCGATTTTCAACGGATACCGATTCATCGCGTCATCGATGATGATGACGACGACGACGACGACGACGACGACCACGTAGAAGGGGTCGGTTGCCGGTAGGATAATTGAGCGTAATTGGTCACGTTTGATGACAGATGTAATCCTCTGTCGAGGGTTCGCGGCGGTAACGCAGGGACGGACGAACGAAGAAGAGGGCAGAGGAACGGGGGTGGCGGGCGGTGGTGTGGGAATGGTCTATAATTTATAAACTAGGGGCTGTTTTGGGGTAATTGCAGATAACGATGGGGCGGTACGGATAACAAGCCGACATGGGAGTCACTGGACACCGTACCACTCCACCATCCACCGGTAACACCATAACCTTCGTTATATACGGCTATTCTCTGTATCGCTTGCATCGCTGTCCAACCATAAGTTACGTCACGCGTGACACCGTCGCGCGAGGGTTCTCTTTAATAAATCACAGCTTCCGCTCTCTAGTTTGGTGGCGTTGCTTTAATTTCCCTCGCGTTCCCCATCAAAGGATTCGTTTTCTCTTTAAAACGGCCTGTTTAGGAGTTCGTGGTTGAGGACGCGGGAGGGGGTCGTTTCTTTATCTCTACAGTGTACAATCGGTACACGTGGATGGACCCGGGGGGGACGGTTCCTGGAGGCGCTATAAATACAACTCTCGGAGGTATGACGCGATAATTACTCGATTCCCACACAACGTAGCGAGTAGCAACAGTGGACAAGTTTGCCCCGATAAGACGATAAAGTAACGTCACGGCCTTGAGACGTCTGCGCGGTCAGCGCGAAGAATCGTCGTAACAGCGTTTCCATTTCGCACCTGATACGTCATCCTTCTATCCGTGGACTCGAGTAAGCGAACATCGAGTACCGAGTTGGCCGAAAAAGTGGCGTCGATCGGCGTGGAATAACGGCGGTCGAGGCGACAGAAGGGCGTAACCTCTAATTAAATAAATCTTGGTTGCGGTACGGACGATTTGATTGATCGTTCGAAAGCGACCCCTTGACTCGAAAAAAGGGGATACGCTCGCGATAGACTCGCGTCGACGGACAGAGAGACGGATAGAGGCCGGGGTGACGGATTCGAGAACGATGTAACGCGAAACCCGCGAAAACGGGCGAATTTTCGATCGAATTCTAAATGGACCGCTTCGTCGAATCGTCGACGAGGGTGGGTCGACGAGGTAGGGGGGGAGGAAAAATTGGACGGGATTGGAAAAAGGACGGCGAGAGATAGGAAAGCGGCGTGAATGGGAGGGAGTTCATAATAACATCGAGGGGGCAACGGGGGGTGTTTCGTGTTCAGATGCTCTTTTCAAGAGCTAGAACCCTCCTCGACGCGCATTCAAGTGTCGCCGCTTTGTAATATCTCTTAATACCGTTGTACCGTAGCGACGTTATTAAAGATCCGGAACATATTGTCG
The DNA here is from genome assembly GCA_963969225.1 of Xylocopa violacea. Taxonomy (NCBI): domain Eukaryota; kingdom Metazoa; phylum Arthropoda; class Insecta; order Hymenoptera; family Apidae; genus Xylocopa; species Xylocopa violacea. The sequence goes on along the minus strand of CAXAJV010000006.1, from coordinate 32,184,950 downwards.
ACATAACACAGCGGCGATACCTCTATGGCGTCAAGCCTTTATTGTTGCCGTGGGCGCGAACGCGACAGGAAACGAATCGCTCGCGAATCTCTCGCCTCTACGCGTTCGAAAGAGGAAAAGAACGAGAGTGTGAGAACGAGTTCCTAGGGCTTGCGACGCAACAGTCGTACCTTACCTGCAGATAAATCGTGCTGGTCAGCGTAAGACGATTCCGACCAGAGACCTGCGTCCAGCTTTTTTCCCACAAAACTCACCTGACACAAGCCCCGCAGATAACGGGAGGCCGAACGTGCGAGGTAGCGCATACCTGCGCGTCGTTCGCATAGGCGTTCTCCTGCCGAGTAAACGGCGCGTGCTGTCCGTTAATAAAAAGCACCCCTTTTAATCCCGAAACAACCCCCGAATCGGTGCGCGCGTCTAACTAACCGTGTAATTCGACAATTCGAGCCTGTTACGATCTCGCCCAATGCTTACGTACGCTTCGAGCACGCCGGTACAGAGGTACAGGAGAGAGCGCTAGGAGCGAAACCGGGGCCAGGTACGCGCGAGCGAACGAGCCGAACGAGCCGAACGAGAATCCATTGAGACGGAACCGCAAACGGGACAAAGTGGCCAGTGACACATAAAGAGCATATTTTCTGGCATTAGGAAGGTGCTCTCGAGCACAGCTAGCTACCTGTGTTCGCGTCTGTTCGCGCCTGTTCGCGCCTGTTCGCGTTTTCCAGCCAAAGAATCTCCCGCGCCGATCTCTCTGCCGAATCTCCGCGTAGAATCGCGGCGTTAATGGGGAAATAACCGAGGGATTACGTCGCCTAATCCTCTCGCCGGCGTGGATCTCTCATTGTCCCGCGAATCACCGCGCGTTCTCCCTGCCCTCTTTCGATGGTAGATTTCGGAGGTGAATCGAACGGTCGAGTTCTCACCTGTGCGCGGGGGGCGTAGCGATCGAATGGACGACCGCGCCAAGATAGCCGGCCGCTATCTCGACGATACACGGTGTCCGATGTCGGCCACCAACGCTCGCCGGTCAACTCCCGCGGAGTTAAAACGCGCCGCTTATTGTTCGCCGATATTAATTTTACGTAACCGGCTACCGATATAAACGCGCATACCTCCGCCTATTAATACGCAGCAGCTATCTATCGGCACGGAAATACGAGATGCGCATACGACCACCGCGTTTACCGTCGTTAGCTTCGATTCGATCGGCGATCGGCGTGCTGCTCGCGAGCCGCTACGGTCAGCCGTGTTTCCACCAGAGGCGAAATCGTAGACAGTTGTCGCGTTGTCCTCGCGGATAACGAAACGGGGAAACGTCGTCGCGTTCGGAATCTACTCGAGGTAGAGAGCCCGGTTTAATTTATCTAGATTTACACACCGGTGAAGATGCCGCCGGCAGCATCAGCAGCAGCCCGTTTGACAAACGGAGGATCGTCGGAGGGTCGATTTTGCACAGAGCCATTTTGGAATGCAATTAAACGCGGTACAACGAAATACGACGCTACCCGGTGACGCTCCTTTTGCCACCTTCCCCCTCGGACCCCTCCTCGGACGGGCAAGCCTTTGCCACCTACAACAGCTATCCGGCTATCGACGACCGAATTCTGACCGACGTCGTCCATCGTCGAACCGCGCCTTTCTCGGTTCTCCGCTTCCTTTCCCGCGACGCGCGATCGAGATCGCCGATCGAACCTCGTCTCGCGATCCTCTCGATTTTCCAGCAATCGCGTCCCGTTAGTTTCGAAAACTAACCCTTTCGGGTTAGAGAGAGAGAGAGAGAGAGGTATCGTTTCGATAACGAAATTCCAGCGTATCCGCGAGAACTGCGGCAGAGGATTTAAATGGGACGCTCTCGGGGAATCGAGCGAAGGGGTGGGCGGGGGAGGACGACGACGCGGGTGGAAGAGGAAGAGAAAGAGGAAGAGGATGAGAGGGAAGGAGAGAGCGAGAGGGGAAGCCGGAAAATGGCGGCTCGTAGGATATCCGACACCAAATCGAAGGAGACGCCATCGCGAAGCGCGGCACCGCCCCTCTATCATCGACTCTTGCCTCTGCGTTCCGCCAGCGAGCCTCGGCGCTCTCCAAATCGGAACAATTTTCTCTCTCTCTCTCTCTTTCCCCCGCGATTCAATTATTAGGTAGGATACCGGTTTTTTTTTCTTTTTTTTTCTTTTCTTCTTCTTCTTCTTCTTCTTCGAGGGGAACGCGCGCGCCTCGTTCGGACGCGTCTGGCAGGGAAATTCGTCAAAGTCGGACGGACGCGACACGACGCGTACGATTTCGAGCAATTAGTAGGAAAAGGCGGAGCGTGGATTCAAAGGATTGGCGAGGCGTGCCGTTAAAAGACGCGTCCGTCCGTCTACGAGCGGACGATCGGCTCTCATTGATCTACGTAACACGTAGCCGGTGGTCCAGGCTATTTCGATCGACTTCCTGGCCGTCGGGCGACGGATTTTATTTAAACGACAGCGGTCGAGCTCGCTCGAACGTTCGGGGACGAAACGAGCGGCGCGCGAATAAAAGTAAATGGCGATAACGAGGTAAGAGTGTGTTGTGAAATTAATCGAACGCAACGCGCGATAGCACCGCGTAGAATCATAACACGGTGTACGGTAACGTTGTCCCGCGCGTTCCGTTTCCGGTGTTTGTTGCTCCGCGGCTCGTACCTGCGCGACGTAACAAAACCAAACAGGCCGTAGCGATAAAATCGAATTTTAGCTACGAGCAAACGGAAAGTTCTGGTACTGGTCTGGTATTGTACTTACTACTTAACGCGGAGGTCCGGGTACGCAGGTGAGAGGAGCGGAGCAGCGTCGACGTCGGCGTCACGGCCGGAACGGGGTGGCTTTCGTCCGGGGGTAGTAGTTTGCGCCGCCCCCGTGTTCCTCCAATGGGACGAGCTCGCGCGCTCCGAGCCGACCAATGGACGAGAGGCGCGGGACACGTTCCACTCCCTCTTGCCTGGCTGAGTTAGCGCGCGCGGCAAAAAAGAAAAAAAGGAGAGCAGCCACCGACGCGGCGCGGCATCGCGGTGCGAAACGATCCTCGTCAGTGCTACTGGCACCGCTACTAGCGTCGTCGTCGTCCTCCTCGTCGTCGCAGTCGTTAATCGCGGTTCTAGTCGCGGTGGTCGTCGCTGCGAGTTAGAAAAGTTCGAGAAACAGAGGCATCGCGCGTTCGCGAGGAAAAGTGGTTCCACGTCGCGTCGCGAATGGATCGAGAACGGAGACATGAACGAGACGCGGCCGATCGAACGATCGTTTAGCGTCGCGCGGCCAGCGGATGCTTACTTTCGCGAAGAGTCGTTTCGTATCCGGTCGTATCGGCGAGCAGCCCCGGTGTCGCTTGTTTACCGTTCGATCGATAACGGAGAGCGTAACGGAGTCGGATCGGTGGCGAACGACGGCCGAGTATCCGAGTATCGCGGCGAAGAAATGAGCCGCGAGTGAGATTCGACGAGCGAGCAGGCGAGAACGAATCGACTACGCGCGCCCGAGAATGCCCGATAGCTCGGATCAACTGTCGTCGCCGAGCACCGACTGCCAGACCAGCCAGATCGGTGGCATGCACCGACAGTTCGACGATTCCTCGATGCCCGGACTCGCCTTGACACCGCATCATCACCATCCTCATTCGCAAACGTTGACGCCGGCTGCGAACGGGAGCCTTCGATATCCCCCGGAGTTGAACAGTTGCGCCTCGACGACCAACAATAACAGTAGCAGCGGCAACAACAACAACAACAACAACAACAACAACAGTAGTGGCAACAACAACAACAACAACAACAACATCGGAAGCATCGGTGGACCGTCGGTGGGAATTAGCAGCAATTACACGCCGGACCAGATATCGTGCATGTGCAAGGCGTTATCGCAGCGACAGGATATCGAGAAGCTGACGAGGTAAGCCGACGGCGACCGACAGCCCTGCCGCGTCCGCGTTTCACGCTTCCCCTTGTAACAGAGTTGAGAGTCGTCGCGCGACGACGACGACGACGACGACGACGACGACAAGAAGCGTTAATCGCGGACGAACGGACGTACTAACGCGTGTTCGATGCCCAGGCTCTTGTGGTCCCTGCCGCCGGGCGAACTACTCCGACGGGACGAGAACGTTCTGATAGCGAGGGCCACGGTTGCGTTCCATCGAGGCGCTTACCACGAGCTCTACTCGATCCTGGAGAGCCATCCGTTCTCGCCGGACCGGCACTCGGAACTGCAACAGATGTGGTTCAAATCGCACTACTGCGAGGCGGAGAAGATCCGCGGACGTCCCCTCGGCGCGGTCGACAAGTACCGATTGCGGAAAAAGTATCCGCTACCGAAGACGATTTGGGACGGGGAGGAGGTCGTCTATTGCTTCAAGGAACGCTCGAGGAACGCGTTGAAGCAGTGCTACATGCGAACCAAGTACCCGCTCTCGGACGAGAAGAAGAACCTGGCGAAGGAGACCGGGTTGACCTTGACTCAGGTGGCCAATTGGTTCAAGAACCGACGGCAGAGGGATCGCACGCCGCAGACGAGAACGTAAGTTCGAAATGTGTGCCGACGGGGGGTCCTTGGCAGTTTTTCGCCGTGCGCAACAAGTGTTTCGACATGTGTACGCCGGGGTGTTTCGTGCAGTCGTGTTTCTTCTCTCGACCGCTTCGAAGGCGATAAATCATTCTCCGAACGAGCGACGCGAGACAACTCGACCGTGCGCGTCACCCTCGCGTACCCGTTTCTACCAAACTCCAGGGTTGATGGCGCGGGCGCGCGCGCGAGAGAGAGAGAGAGAGAGAGAGCGTTGTTATGGCTACGAGGCGACGTGGCTTGGTCACGGTTCGACTCGAAACTTTTTCGAGCCAACGTTCCGTCCACGCTACTCCAAGCTGGAGGAACGTAACGCGTTGTTGCGTAATAAAAATTGTCGCTCGACGACGACGACGATCTTGGTTCGAGCGCTTCTTCCCCGCCTGTTCCGCCCCGTGCGTATAGCTGGCAAAGCCTCTCTACGCGAAAAGGAAACGCGACGCCCCATTACCGTTTTACGACGCAGCTTCGGTTACGTCTCTCGTTTCACCATTGAGCTGTTCGCGCTACCAATAGTTTACTACATAAAGGCCACGGCCGGCCCTCGATTCGTCCCCGAGCACCCACCTATCCTTCTAGGTTCGCGTTCTCGCGAGGAGAAAGAAAGGGACCACCGTGCGCGCGTGACTCGGACCGCTGCACGTGCGTGTGTACACCCGCCGCGACACCAGAAGGGCGCGAGAACAATGACGAGTCGTCGCTCCCTTTTTTTTCTCCTCCACCTCCTCCTCCTCCTCTCAAGAAGGCCAAGGGGTCCCACACAGAGAGAGGGAGGAGATTCTCGGAACCGTTAATCGTCCTCCGGTCTTTCCTAGGCCAAGGGTCAAAGGTTTTTTCGTTCTTGGCCCCTAAGACAATGGGAGACTCGGCGGCCACCACCTCGCATGTGTTTCTCGGCTGCGCGTTCGTTCCTCGAAAGGCAGAGAGATTTATGGCACGGGACGGTCTTCACCGTCGTCTTTTCCACGTTTTCCAGGGACATGCCGTTACCGTTGAACTGTCAGAGCAACGCGGGCAACGCGATCACCGGCACGGTGGTGGCAGCGGCGGCGGCGGCGGCGGCGGCGGCGGCGGTCAACGGCGGAGAAACGATTCAGTCGTCGTTGCAGAGCATCGATTCGAACGGCTCGAATCTGGCCATGTCACCGTTGTCGACGATGAGCATGTCGCCGGTCGCGGTGAATCCGTGCAGCCCGATGGGCATGAGCTCGATGGGTCCTCGTCATCCCAGATACGCGACGCCCGTCGTCGCTCCTTCGTCCGTGCACGCGAGCACGCACGGCCACAACGGTGGCCTCAGTCCCATCAACGACGTCAAAGCGCTCTGCTACGGTCGCGGTGGCTACGAAACCGGTGAGTCCGTCGTTTCTTCTTCTTCTTCTCCGCGCGCCGGTTATCCGGCTCATCGATCGATCATCTCGTTTTACAGCAGCCAAGGACGTGGAACAGACCGGCGGCGGCGGCGGCGTCTACTATCCGAGCCACTCGAGCGTGCATCATCAGTACTATCAGCAAACTCATCATCATCAGATGATGTCGAGCGCGCATCATCATCATCATCATCATTATCAACACCACCACCATCAGCAGGGCATGCCAGCCGGGTACGAGATCGCGCTACCACCGCCTCAACACTCGACGTGACCAACCGATTACGAGACCGATCGGAACGACGAGGACGTTTTCGCGCGCGTTCACGCGTACGCTTGACTCGTCTCTCGATTTTTGTCCGACGGAGATCGCTCGAGACGAACCTTCGCTCGACCAATAGAGCCGCGAAGCTCGTCCGTGAACGTTCTGGGAGGAGCCTTCCTTGGAACGAGAACTGGTTTCGCGCGCGACTCCCTTCGCAAAGGTGTACACCGTCGTCGAGGAGTCCCTCCTCCTTCTGCGCGCGAGCAAAGGGACGCGTTTAACCAACGCGAATCGATACCGCGCCGCTACGCGAACCATTTTATCCCGCGTCTAGCCCTTCCTATCCTTTCCTTTCTTTTCCTTTCTTTTCTTTCGTTCTGAAAGCAACTTGTAGCGAATCTCGTGAGTGTGTGTGTGTGTGTGTGTGCCTGCCCGCGCGCGTATGTGTATATATGGGTCGGACGCGACGTTCAATTTCTGGTGTAAAATATATTTTTGATCGCCCGATCGAACGATCATTTCGATCTCGCAACCTAAGAAAAGGCGAACTGGTTCTCGCCAACTCTCGCCAACGATGCACCGTTCGATTACGCGAGACGCGTTAAATGTATAGAAATAAATGATCCGATCTGTAAATTCGTTCGTGCTCGCCGTTTCCCCGTTTCCTCTTCCTTGTCCCTTGGATTCGATCGACGCAACAGTCGTAACCGAAGCGAAACCACTTTGTATACGATCGCGCGCGGAATATAAAGTGGAATAAAACTTGGTTAATATCGAATAACGAAAACACGAGTGCAATAGGAACCGGCATCGATCGATTTTGAAATCATCCGCCAGACTACGTCGTCTCGTAGATTACATAAACGAAGCGTAAATCTATCGTCCGTTGCATTTTCGTGGCACGCGTTTCAGGAATCGTACAATTTCATAATCGTTAACGATTGCTAGGCGCGTCGAACAAACGAGACGAAAATTTATCTTTTTCCGCGTTAAATGATATATAATTAATCTAATTAATTTAATTTAATTCATAGTTTTTTTAATTTCTATTTATCTCGTCATTGAATATAATACGTTTTGACCGCTAGCGCCATCTCTCGGAAAAGTGCTGAAACTGGTCGCGCGTAGTTACCGACGGCAAAGTGTACCACTGATCGACCGCTAGCGCCATCTCTCGGGAAAGTGCTGAAACTGGTCGCGCGTAATTACCGACGGCGAAGTGTACCACTTACCGACTACTAGCGCCATCTCTCGGGAAAGTGCTGAAACTGGTCGCGCGTAGTTACCGACAGCAAAGTGTACCACTTACCGACTACTAGCGCCATCTCTCCGAAAAGTGCGGAAACTCGTCGCGGTATAGTTTCGGCAGTTCTCTCAGAGATGGCGCCACCAGTCTCCCCCCACCGGTAGTTCGCGTCGCTGTCATACCAGAATTTAGAAATACCAAAAGCGTAAAATACCGAAAGCGCGCGTAACGCGTAGAGCAAAGAAACGGCCTGTAGCCTGCGACAGGACTCGAGCCACGTAATCAAATTGTACGGTTGTTCTGTTTCACTTCGGCGCGAGTAGTTGCAGCGCTTCGCGCAGAGATGGCGCCACCGGTCCGACAGAGGTGTCGTCGGTGTCGGTAACGACGCGCGAGTAGTTTCAGCGCTTCGCGCGGAGATGGCGCCACCGGTCGTTCCCTGGTTCGCTTACCCGTCGGTAACGATGCGCGACCAGTTTGAGCGGTTTTCGCAGAGATGGCGCCACGGGTATGTCGATAACGACTCGCGAGCTATCGGTTTACTTGGAGGATTAAAATTTTTTAGAAAATTCGTCTCGTAGATTACGACCGTGGAATATCCGTTTAAAAATGAAATAATTAAAATTAATTTAACGGAAATTGTAAAAGACTGTAGCGAAAAGAGCCAGGAAGCTGCGTTAAATTACTCCCGTGTAGAATATATCACATATCAACAATTTTATTTAGTCTCGGTTTATTTAACATACAAGAGCTATGTTTTTTAAACACGACGCACGATTTTAATATGCATACGAATCTCGCACATATTAAATGAGTCTAAGTTACATTGATATGATATTTTACGCAACGGTGAAACTGTACACAAAAAGGACGCGCTGGCACGAGACTGTTATTTCTCGTCGTTCCTCGTCGGTGGCCTCGACGTGAGCGCGGACCGATGAATCGGTCGGAAGAAGCATCGTCGGGTACAGTTTGCTGTCGAGTAACGCGTAGCGCGTCGCGTTAAAGGATAATAAATAATAATCAATCGTCGTTACCCTGTTGACAGGTCGCGGAGGTGCGGAACGAGAAACGGTCGCGCCTCGTCAAGGGAACATCGTACGAACCTGTCGTCGATACATATTGTCTCCAACGTACATGTACACGTACGAAATACAGTCTGCGTTTTATCGACGATCATTCTATATACGGGGCAGACGCGCACGCGTCCGATAACTTTATTATTACTTGACGTTAAACGGTTAGAGACGATGTGGACAGAGTATACACGCACAGAGGGGTTCGAGCGAGTGTGTTGCATTGGAAAAATATATGTACGCGTTAGTTTGGGAGAGAAGGAATGATAAGATGCGAATTTCTAGACACGCGACCGCGTCCAAGCACACAGATATGTCTTCTTTTTCCCTCGATGTCGCGTTCTCGCGTTTCAGCCGCGCGCGACACGCACCGTCTTCTCGGAATAATTATGTACAGTTACTAGGAAAAGTAAAAGGACCAGCAGAGGACACAGAGTACTAACGCTACACGACTAACAACATTCGCTTCGGATCGAGTCTCTCTTCTATCTCGCTAGCTTTTATATTATAATTTACAGTGTGGAGTGGAACGCGACAACGTTCGATATCATCGATATCGGTAGGGTACAGTTTTTCCTTCCATAATACTGAATCTAGAATTATATGGTATTATCTTGAACCGGCGCGAACAGTTGGTCGGTCTTTTCGGTCATAATACAACACAGTCTTTCGTTCTTTTACAAGGGTACGATGGTCTTCTCGTTTCGATGTACGTGCACTGGCGCGGTGTCGTACGCCGGCACGCATTTGTAGTACTGCGGGGCCTTGTTGTAGCAGGAGGCCTCGGACGGCGAGAGGCGAGCGCGGAACCTCCCGCGGCCGATATGCACGATCAGCAGTAGACAGAGCAACGCCAGTATCGCGATCAACGCGATCGGTACCGTGCCCCACCCTTTGCCTCTTCCGCTTCCCTTTCCCGGCTGAAACCAAACGTCAACGCTTACGATATTATCTTACGCTTATATCGACCACCACCACCACCACCATCGCATCTTACCGCGATCGGACAGACCGGACAACAGGTTCCCGGGTTCGGTGGCAACGGGTCGTTGCAACCTACCGAGCAAACGGTCTCTCTGCAGCTCAGCTTCCCTCCGGGTTCGCAGGTGCACGAGGTGCACGAGTTCGGATGCCAACTCGCTCCTTCCGGGTACGTCCCGTTCAAACGATCCGTGCAGGAAGCCCGACATCGACATATCTACGAACCGTCGATAGGAACGCGGTCAATTTCTCACCCCCTTTCACCTCCGTCTCGTTCATCGCCGCGAGAGATACCAACTCACCGGACAGCCGCGTTTGCTCGTCTTGTAGCCGACCTCGCATCGCTTTCTGCACCCGATCAGTGGCGGACAGCTCGAATCCGACGGTTTGCATTCGCAGAACGTGCAATCGTTCTCGTCCATGACCAATCCACGTTCGCAGTGCAAGTCGCACTTCACCTCGGGGCAAATCTTTTTCCCCGTTCCCTCTTTCACCGATTGCTTCGAGACAACGTCCGAGCTCGAACAGACGCACACCGAGCAACCGTTCTCGTCCTTTGTCGGTTTGCAGTCTGGTTGTTCGCAGTTTCTCAGCTCCGGGCACGTCTCGTCCTCCTCCTCCTCCTCTTCCTCGTTCTCCTCCTCCTCCTCCTCCTCCTCCTCGTCGTCGTCGTCGTCGTCGTCGCCGCCTTTCTGAAAAACCGAACAAACAAACTGATCGTTATCACCGTTCATAGGTTCGCAGCTCGCAGCTGTAATACCTCCTGGGGCCTCGCGCAACTGCAAATCGGGCAATCGTCGTCGTCCTTGTCGTAATCGTGTTCGCAGATCAGCTCGCAGTCGTCGAAGGTTGGCGGACAAGGTGGTTTGGGTTCGAGGAGCGTCGTCGCGTTCGAGAGCGGCGGACAGTGAGGGCAACACTCGCCGGGACTCGGACGAATAGCGTTCTCGCAGGGTTTGCACATCGGCTCCTGACAGGATACCGCTCCGTTCTCCTGACAAACGCAGTTGACGCAATCCGACTGTTGCCATCGTTCGCCCAATTTCCTTCCCTTGCCCTCGTAGATGCAATACTTGCCCGACTTGGCCACCTCCGCGGTTTCTTTCGCCAACAAGACGACGGACTCTGCGTGTCGAGTTACGGTTCGAAGAACGGTTCAACAGGTAGATCGAGAGAGCGGGGGATAACGTACCTGCGGGCGTGCACTCGTAGAGAGGACAACAGCTACCGGGTGTCTCGGGATCGAGGGCTGCTCTGACTTGCACCGGACGATATCCAGGACGGCAGCTGGCCGGTGGACAGGGCGCGCACTCGCACTTTCCGTCCTCGGTCAAGACGCTGTTCTCCGGACACGGCTCGGATCGTCGCGGTTCCACCGCGCGCATCGGTGGACCGCGGCAATCGTAACGGGCGCAACAGCTGCCGGGCGTTTCGGGATCCGCTGGTTTCAACTGGACCGGACGTTGACCCGTTGGACACTCGACCGGTGGACAATCGGCCGCGCATTTGCACTCTCCGTTCTCCTCTCGAACGCTGTCGTCCGGACACTCGACGGGCCGCGAGTCTCCTTCGAACAGAAACCAACCGATGCGTCGGTTGAAAGGGGCAAGCGATAACGTGGATACAACATCCAATCCGGTAAATGAATGCACGCTGCGGATCCGGTGAAAGAGAGAGGAGAAGAAAAATCATTAGCCTGATTGAAACACGGATGAAACGAACCTAACGACTGCCCCGAGACCGGAGGGATCCGGTTTGTCTCCGAATAGCGGAGAATTGCGCGAAATGGGATTTCCATTTGGCTCGCGTTTCGCGAAACAAACGCGTGGACGTTAATTGGTAAAATTATCGAACGCTTGCCGTTATTTTTTTTAGCCGCGTCTCTGAATGAACTCATCAGGCGAGAGAAATAAATCCGCGCGCCCCGTCTAATATACGCGTACGAGGTGGTACGAGGTAGGTACACGTTAATCGGGGAAAACGCGTGTCGCGATCGATAAATCCAAGGACGAGAACACGACGACGTAACGCGTTATTTTAATACTCGCGAGACTCGGAAAGGCAAAAGTTTTAGCAGATATCGGTGCGCGCAATTACGCGTGTACGTTTATGGAGATGAAGCATCCTCGCGTCAGCTGGCTCCCCCGTTACACCGCTGATAGCTGCTCCGTAGACATCGTTATAATGGGACGCGTCAGGTTGCCTTTATGTCCGCCCCCGCCTCGCCTTATCTCGACCGTGACCCACCGCGAGACGAAAATCGTTGCTAAATAAGAACGCGATATATCGTATACGCGTCCATGTAAAGAGAGATGGTGAATTTAGATTTTCATCGTTTCCTGCAAATAAAATCGAATACGTTCGATTTCGAATCCAATTTTCCTCGAGCACGGATCACCCACCGGCCGTATAGGAAAGAGGGTGGGAGGCTGGAGAGAGCACGTCCATTATTGCCGCCATCGTAGCCGCCACGGATTCGAGAGAGTTCGAACGTTCGTCTTCTTCTCGTCCGAGGTAACGGTTTCCGCGCGGTTTAGTATTAGATATTGGTAAATGGGCGAAAACACCGTTGGTAATTAAATTGAGCGACTTGGGCAGAAAAAGGGCAGAGAATTTCTTCCCTTGGTTTCGTTTCTTCCGGCTTCCAGGTAGAATACCTCTTGAACGGTTCGGAACCGCGCCGTCGTCTATCGATTCGCTCGTCACGCGGAGAGGGTTGTTAGCTTTAGTTTTCTCCAGACCGGAAGGAACACGAACGTGTTCGAAGCGGCGAAAGGAGAACGCGAAACGAAAGCGTTTCGTTGCGCCGCCCTCCTACGACTTGGTTAATTACCGACCGCTCGATACGCGTATCGCGTGAAAATTTCAATAATACTGGCAGCGTTCCACCGGTTTCGAATAATGCGGCCCGAATTTAACTCCACCATATAAATCGAGAATGCTATCGCCATTTTTTCGCTCGTGTCCCCCTCCTCCTCCTCCTCCTCCTCCTCCTTCTGTCGTTTCCATCCGACGAAATTCCTCAACCTTTGATATCGAAATCAAATTATTTCCGAGTCAATTTGACTCGCGCGATCGGTACCATTATCGATTATACGTTTCCTTAACGCATCCTCGTGCTCCGTTCGATTCAGTTTCGGGAATCGGGCTGAAATCGAACGTTTCGGAGTAATCGTTGACGAGAGAAAAGGCCGCTCGAGAAGAAAATTAGCGAGCAAAGTGGGTCATCGAGCGAAGGATAAGAGGCGCAGGGTGGGTAGGTAGGTAGAGGTACGCGTACTCGTGAAACGGTTAAGTGGCGTGTTTCCAGAGATTAGCAAGACCGTTGTCGAGCTCCATCGACAATACTCCTCGAAGAGTTGGCGTTCGAATCGTTGGACGACGATTGATAACCGAGCGCAACGTCTGATAAAGTTCCGGTCTCCATTAATGTTACCGGGACGCGCGCATCTCGGTCATAAATCACGCGCATACCTAGCACGCCTGGCAAGCCTAGCACGTGTGCCGCGCTAATCGAGTAATTAACATTCCGCGTCTCGTTTAATTCGTACGTCGTAGCAGGATATCGGGAAGAGGCACGGGAGAGAATTGCCGCCGTTCGATAACGCGCATCGCGAAATTATAGCTAACTTTCCATTTCCGGTCCGTTCCGGTTCGGACGCGTAACACGCGTTTACCGCGATAGCATCGATAGCTGTTGGCCGCAGACCCGCGGCGTGGCAGCGGCCCAATGGATTACGGGGACGTTCGAAATTTAGACGCGAACTGGTAAACTGAAGAAACTTTCGGAAAAGTAGCAAGTACCGTCTCTAGATAAACAACGGCCTCGCCTTCCCTCTCCGTTTGTTTGCCTTACAAACGAGCGGGATATTAATGCGCGCTTAATTAACCTTTCCCATTGCGCGGGCATTTCCCATCGGGTAGAAATGAATTTCGCTGACAAATTGAAACGACGTTTATAATTACGCCTGGACTCGTTAGCAGCTTGTTCTCGTCTTTGCCTCGAGTTTATCGAGCGCCAACTTCTTCGCGCGTTAATTCGAGATAGTTTTTTGCGTCGTACGGCTATTATATAGAGACCACGGGATGGGATTTCCATCGATCCGATAGTTTAATTACGCCGGCAAAAGGATTCGGCCATGTCCCAAGATTTGGCTAATATTTGACGAGTAAAATTGGAAACGAACGAGATCGAGAACGGTGGGGAAAACTACATTGGCTAGGCGCGGTCGATGAAAATTTCCTTGCTTAATTTAGTAGATGGAGGCAGCGGGATCGTATATCGTTCTTCTCCGATGGACGTTTTTCACGAGCGTGCGTCGTTCGACGTCGAATCGTCGTCGTCGTCGGGGCGATTAACTAAAAAGGGACGGAACCGTGGAACCGGGGGAAAGAAACGAACGCCACCGGGGAAATCATGTTGCGTCGCGCGCGCGTTTTAACTTATCCCAAGGATCCTCCTCCTTCTCCTCCTCCTCCTCGAGGTTCCGTCGTAGAGCGGAAGAGGCCCTTGGTGACCGAAACGGTTAACGCGCTCGTCGAGATTCGAGGGACGCTACGTAATTATCAGAAATTACGATAATACCGATGCACGTGCGCGCCTAGAATGAAGAAATATCGTTCGGCATAAATCTTTGCGATCGCGAATCGGATAGGAAAATTGGCAGAGAACGCGTATAATCGAATCGGCGATGTCCCGTGTACCCCGTACGCCGTCCACTCGATCAATTAAAATAACAATATGCTCAATGGACCGTTTTGCATATAAATTAAAGGGGACATCGTACGGGTGTATCGGGCAGTTTTCGGGGTTACAATCGAGGCCAGCGCTCGGCCATTGCTACCGCCGCTGTCCACCCGATAAAATCCCGTACGTACATTCGAGTACACGGAATCCGAACCGAACGAGTTGGACGCGGGCGTCGCGACGGCTCGAACGATCGGTAACGAGACGGGGGGGGGGGGGAGAGAGAAAAAAAAAAAAAAAAGCGAAAACGAAATACGGGTACGCATTTTTAGCACGGCTTAATGCCAGAGCGTTCCTTTCCCGATTCTATTCTCGTGAAATTTACAACGGGCATTCATATTTTCTATCGACGTTTATCACCGCGTCGAATCGATTTAACGGGACCGCCGTCGCCGTAGAGAAAGAGGGCGAAGCAAATTTCACGTTTCACGGGAGTGCGACGCGACTTTTCGCGTTCCTCCGACCAATTCAGTTGGCAGCCGCGTTCTCGATACCGCGTAATCGATCGAACCGACACGGTCTCCCGTGGTCAAGATGAAAACGGTTTCGCGGCTATCAAACTGCCGGTATTTTTCAACCCGGCGGAGCATACATTGCCGTAGAGGGATGGGCCCATTCCGGAAGATTGACTGCCGTTGTGCAGTTCCTTTCTCTCGGTGTTACTACACCACTACCACCTACTTCCGTTGCACCGTTTCCCAACGAAAAACCAAAACCAGCTATCCTGCCTATTTCGGGGAAAATTGGGTCGACGAAGATTAGAAAAGTAGCCCGAGGCATAGAGGCGGCGAGGACGGTGAATGAGGAGAAAGTGACGCATGGAATCGATCTGTACGTTCTACCTTTGTACGTAGAAAAACCGCCTCGCTCGGTGTACGAATCCCGACGGACCGCGGCAACTCGCCGAGAATCAATCTGCTCCGATTCCGACTGTTTTCCTCGTTTTTCTCGTTTTTCGCGCGCTCGACAGCTCGCGGGGCACGAAACGCGCAAATTATCCGATTTATCCTGCTTCCTGTCTCTCTCTCTCTCTCCTCTCTCGAATCGCGCACCCGCTTTAACCCGTCTAATAGGGAAAATTCGTCGCGTTTATTACAGTTTCGACTCTGGTCGTCGGATGCGAATTCAGCTTTCGAATCTGGCCGAACGCCAGATTCTCGCTCCGAATCGGTCTCCTCTTTTTCGTTCGCCGTCTCGTCTGCCGCCTTGCCGCGTTCATCGAGAGATTCGATTCGAAGATCAAACGGGAAGACCAGCACCTCGCGAACTCGCGACATTTTTTTCCTTCCCTTTCGCGGGGCAAATAATTATTTAGCAGAGGCTTTTTCTCGCGTGAAAAACAGCCGCGGAACGCCGAGAGAGAAACTCCGACGGTGGATGATTAAAAACGAAATTATCCTATAAAGCTGTTGGAGCTTGTCAAGCTGGCCGTTGAAGGCGAAATTAGAAGGTAAAGACGCCTCGACTCGTAATTTTCCCCCGGGTGGAGATAGGATATCGGGGCTAGCCGGTTCCCCGGAGGGCTTGTTACATTAACGTAAGTTTCAGGGAAATTTCGAGCGGAGAGGAGAGGAGAGCAGTTTGTCCGTAACAACGCGTCGATTTAACGTAACGAGCGTCTGCGGTGAATCGGCCAACAGTTCGCGAAACTTGATTCTTTGCTCTTTCATCTCCGTGTCGAGTCGCGATAATTACTTTAGCGAGCCGCGTCTGGCCCGTCCATCGATTTCGGTTAAACTGGAAGGCTCCCGGCAACTTACCGGAACCGTGTTAAACCGATACCCATCAACCGGTAGCACGCCTCGTGCTCTCTCTCTCTCTCTCTCTCACGTACGAGCTACCGACCGAATATTGCTGCGAGCGATTTCAGAAATGTCATTAAGAGCCTACCGAGGCGTAGCCAATATCCGACGGGGCTCTCCTCGCAAACCCAACCTTCCCTCCATTCCCTTCATTCTCTCAATTCCCCCGTCGTCGTTTCTTCGTCTTTCTCTACCTACCTATGTACCTATTACACGCGCCAAGCGGATATCTCTCGTCCAACAGCTGCTTCTTTTACACGATTTTAGGCTAAGCACGATCGGACGACCGCAACCTTTTTTCGACACGCCACACCACCCATGCGAGAAGACGGTTATCGACTCGATAAAATGTCTATCGCGTTGCTTTACAAGGTAAAAGCAACGCGATGTAAACGGTGATGGGTTGCTTCGGGGCATACCGATGAATGTGCCAGCTTTTACGTCATTATTTACCTTTTCCCGCGAGTTCCTCTCTCTCTCTCTCTCTCTCTTCACCGACACCAAAAAACTGGGAAATCGCTACCGCGCGCATGTATATCCGCAGAAATTCGCGATACATCCGAAAAGTAAGCGTGGAATCGGGTTAAACGCTTCGCGGCTACGCACCCATTCTCTCCTATCCGGTATCGATCTTCCAGTTTCTCCTCCCCCTGTTAATCCGTGCTCGACAAACGCGAGTCGACGACGAACGCCTGATAACCGAGTAGAAAAATAATTGTTTCGAACGTAACGAGAAAGGCGATCAATCGCTACCGTAGCCGACGTTTGATCAACGAAACACGCAACGCGACCCGCATCTACTTGGTTATCAACTCGGTTGCCTAGCCCAACTCTATGTGTGTAGCTATCGTCGTTGGCGTTTCGCCAACAACCGCTGAACACGCAGCGGTCCCTTGTTCGACGCGCGCGCCGATAGAAATACGTGAAAATACATGGAAACGTGGCTCTGTCAAGAGTGCCGCAACTGTTAGCTTTTGTCCGGTGCGAGAGAAAATTTCATTCTCAAGTTTTTCATTAATTAATCGCCGGTATCCGACGGAGTCGAGAACTAATTACTCGATACTTGGCGACGGGCAAGCCGGTGTAACGTAAGTTATCCCGTCGGGAAGATCGAGTTTCGCCCCGAGCTACGCTAACTTTGATAAATTGCGGTTCGTTCGCATCGACTTTGTTCAATGTCGCCTCGATTTTCAAACTCCCGGCGATCATCGTCCGAAACGATCATCGAACAAGCCGGTTATCAACCGGTTAACGATAGCGTCGCGTAAACAGAGTCGCAAGAGTCGTAAGAGAAAGGTTCTACTGCCAGTGATTTTACGAGCACCCAATTCGCGCCTAGCCTCCTCGCACACCTTGTAAAATCCTCCGAGAGCTTATACACCCCCGAGTGGGTTGCGCGACTTGCGACGTCCTCGAAATTGGCTTCGTTCCACCCGCGCCGTTCGCCCGTCGTTGCCAAGGGGCCTCCACCCCGCTCTCCACGGATTAACGCAAAAGAATCGCGCCGTTGTTTGCGATTTGGGAGCGACTCTTTCCCTTTGATTTCCTCGCGATTCGGAGAAAGTGGTAAACGAAATTTTCAATCAACGCGTCGTCTACTAATAAGCGTGTACTCGGCGCAAATTGCGAACAGAGAGGCGATGGAAGGACGAAGCTCCGTAATAAGCGAGGCACGATGCGGTGGTATATAACACTGTTGGTCCTTTCGGGCACAGCGAACCGTGCCGCGTTAACTCCGCTTCCGAACGAGGATCGCGTAAACGCGATGTTAAGGACGACGCGAATAATAACGCGTCTGGACGAGTAGAATCTCGTTTCTATAAAACCGCGCGCGAGATTAATAACGCGCGCGGTTTTATAGAATTAAGGTCGCGCGCGTCCTGTGTAGGATTAATACCGCGTTCTTCGTCGTTTCGAAACGCTTCGAGGATTTTTCGAAAATATCCGCGTTGAAAACGCGGGGCCAAAAGAGGAAGGCGGGCGCGGAACAATCGCGGCGAGTCTCCCGCTTGGTCGCAGAAATCCGATCCTTTTCAGGTTGGTGCTTTTTCGACGGCTCGGAGCTGTGCTCGCGGGTCCGTGAAACAGACGTAATTAAAACGATGTAATTACCGAGGCGAAGGGGGTTGAAGTCTGGCAGGGTAGGGCAAGGCAGGGCAGTGCGAGCAGGGCGTGCACCGTTGCTCGCGGTCTTTTAACCCGTTAAGCGGAGCTCTACGTTTTCAACGGACTCGCGAGCGATGAAATTATCGCACCGCCCCGGACCACCCTTCTCTCTCTTCTTCCTTTCATTCCGCAACGCGTTATTTCCTGCCGCGCTATCTCACGGTTAGTCCGTTGGAAAAGAATGAAAATTTCCGAGTGCCGTTTCGAATTTTCCGCGATGATTTACCGGCTACGGAAATCCATTCCAAGGACCCAACCGTTCCGAACCGGAACGATCTTGACGGATTCGCGAAACCTCCGGAAGACTGGCTGCGCCCGCTATTTGCTAATTGCAAACGTATCAACGTGGTCGTTCGCCTATTGTAAGTAGTGTATGCAAATGCCCGCGAGTCTGCGAGTAGTTCCCGGCTTGATAAAATATTTGATCAACGGGATTTGCTTCGACGGTCGGTGTTCGCCGTAGCGGTTTTAGAAAGTGGTCGGAGCGCAATGGTCCCCGACGATCGCTACTAAATCTTTACGCGTCGCGCGACACCGGTTCTCGCACCCCTGACCCGGGTAGCAGAGTTTTACAAGCGATCCTGTATCCTGCGAGGTGAGCCAAGAAGGAAAGCCGTTCGTTTCGCTGGGTAAATATTTACCCGGTGACGTTTCGCGAGTACTCGGCTGGGTTGTTGGTCCATCCATCACGGTATGCGTTCGCTCGCTCGCTCGCTCGCTCGCTAGCTTACTAGTCTCGCGTGGAATGTCAGTTAGTTGGCACAATGATAAACGCGCGCGCTCCTCGACTCCGCGCGCGAATAATTCCGTGATATCGTTGAAAGATGAGACGATAACGGGTTTCGAGATGCCTGCTAACAGAATTTTTGTTCACCGAAATAGCGCGTTGGCAAACTTTGTTATCGTTACGGCGATAAATGCAGGTGCTCGCGAACGTGACGCGGCGTAATACGCGGCGCGCGCGGCGCACCGTTCAGAGCCACGGTCATTCGAAAATAGCCGGTGTTACCTAGTCGTTACCTCGACGAAACAGCGTTCCGTTTCGCGGTCGTACGGTTGCACGCAAAAACTGCGTTCGCATCCGTGGCCAGTGCCTCGGATCGCAAATCCTACGTCGGACCACGACGTGCCTCGACCCAGCTGACCGAGCAGCTGTATGACGCTCGCCCCGACGCTTTAATTAAACGATTCCTCCTACCGAGCGGAAAACGCGAAACTCGTGTCTCGTTGCACCGATTACCCGTCCCGTTCCGCTTCGTTCCGGTTCGGACAAACGATTGGAAAAAAGCGCGTCCGTTAAACTCGACACCGACGGACCGAATTAAGTAATTACGCGAGTATCGAGCGCGCCGATGCACCGAACAATGGATCACGATAAGCAGAATTAAGCGGCACGGTTCGATCGATCGGCGAACGGAGCACGTAAAATAAACGTCGCTCGTCGGGATCGTCGCAGAGCGCGTAACGTGGCGAACGTTGCCCGCTCGCGGAACTTACTTCGAACGGGCGGAATAATTAGAGCCGCGGTAAATTAACAGAGGGCTGGAGAACTGGCGCGCAACACGGTCAAAGTTATGCGACACGGCAGACGTGTATACCGCTACGCACCCGACTCTAGCCGAGTCCAGACCGGAAAAGCCAGAAACAGACGCGGAGTTGCGCGTTTCAAGGTTCGTTGTTCGTTTTCCCTTCCGCAAAGGTCTTTCTCGTTCTATTTCCGGTGGGCTTTTCCTGGCGCGGCGACGCGACGCGACGCGACGCGACGCGACGCGGCGCGACGCATCGCGATGTTTCATTAATTCAGGTACAAAGGGGACGCGCGTCCGCGACCGCGTACGTTGCGGTATCTATTATCGTTAAAAGTTCCACCGATTAACCTCGTTGGTATCGGTAAATCTAGTCCAATTTCGAGAGTACGCGCAGCTGTTACGCATGTCCGAATGGTGAACCTCCCTTTCGGCTTACCTGAAACGATAGGGAGGAGAAAGGAGCGAAGATAACGTACGAGAAGGTTAAAGCGCGAGGTTAAAAATGGTCGTAAATTAATGATCGTCGGAGAACAGGCTGGACAGGGACCACTTAAACGAAATACGAAACAACGATTCTTTATTGCGTGCCGTTGAACTTGGCTACGAAAAGGGTAGACGAAAATGTTTGGAATCGGGGTGCGTAGGTATACGCGGTCGTAATGCCTCGTCGACTCGGGTAGCGGCTCGGCTGTCCGTTCGAAACGAGACCCGAGATTTATCGGAACGTACGCGGAGCGGAAAATGACGCTGGTCTGGCGTATTTTATCGGGATTTTTGCTTCGTTCCCAGAGGTCGCGGCTGCGATGATTTAAGGTAGTTACGCGGTAACGCTCGAACGCAGCTCGATATTAAAATTTCGGATTTTCGGAGCGCGCGGCTCACTATTTTTCGCAGTCAGCTGTGCAAAGACCGCGACTGACATCACCGCGTGCCAGACCGGTGATTCACCGACAGAAGAAAGCACTCGAGTCGATAGTACCGGGAAATGGACTAAAGTAGCCGTTTATCGGTAATTGAGATAATCGTAGGAGAGAACGGCGCGTCGCGCTGACAAAGGCTCCTCTCTCGCTCTCCTCGGTTGGTGTTTGCGGAAGGCATCGTATTTGATACCGCGTACACGTACGCGGGTGCTCGCTTATGTTCGTAGATGCAGAATTTCGTTATCGCGCGCTGCTCTTTCGTCGACAATGAAACTCGACGGTTCGATCCTTTTCGGTTGCAACGGCGCTGATGAAACATTCAGTTGGCGCGAACGCAGGAAAAACGTTCGTTAGCAGCGGAGAGATTCGAGCGTCGATGTTCTCTCTTGTTCCGTGTTCTCGTTTGTTTTACAACACCCGGCCGAGAGCGGAATGTTTCTTCTTCGGGTGTTTTATTCAGCGTTTCGAGCGAACGGCGAACGGATCGATCGAGGCAAACGCGGCGGTGGCAAGGTTTCGCGGGAAATTTCGATTATCACGCAGGCGCGTGCCATGGGTGGAGAAGTAACGAGCCGAACAACGAGAATGGAGGAGCTGCGGTTCGTTTCGTTCGGATCACGGATGGGAGTCACGATTCGACAAAGTATCGTTAATGAACGACGCATGGTGCGTAGGTACGTGCCGCGGCGCGATACGAGTGGTAGTGGTGGTGGTGGTGGTGGTGGTCGTAAGCAGTGACGCAGAGACGAAAATACGCGGGTTGAATTCGTCCATTGATTCGCGGCGCGAGAGCACCCTTCTCGCGCGTTGCTTACGACACACGCACCGTACGCGCGTACGCCAACTACACGGCGTTCATTCATCGACTTTGCCTCGGTCACGTGCTCTCCGTCGTCCTTCTTCGATACGCCGACGATCGCCGAGTGCTCCACCTACGGATGGATAAACCGCGGCGATAAATAATAAGAGATCGAGTGGAGAACGAGCGACGCACCAGAGCCGAGGAATGGCCGGGGCATCTGGATCGAGAGTTCTAACCGAGACGATAACCAAGCGATATTTCAGTCCCGGCCTAATACGTGTAATTATTACTTGCTCGGTCGTTACGTGCGATTTAACCGCGGCCACTTTAACCAGTCCCCCGCCGCTCGCGTCACCGGCCGGCCTTCCAGTGGAATTACTTTTTTCGTTGCGTCATCTCGCGCATCGCTCCGAGAGAGAGACGTTCGCGAAACAATTTTACCCTCGACTCGTATTTGTTCGAATTCATTCCGTTTCACGAGCGATTCTTTCTCTGCCCGCTCGCGCGATTAATATCGATGCGCTGACTCGGCCGGAGCAATTACGCGAAATCTCGCGAGTTTTTCTCTCACGCCTGACAGGCAGGAAATTGATCTTACGAAAACGTTATGTATCTCGCGTTCTTCGAACAGCTGGCACGCGGTGGCCTTTTGCGCAGAAAGGAAGGCGCTTCCGTTCGACGACGAAACATCCCGAATCACGGCAACCGTCGTCTATCTCGTCGTCTTGAAAAATTCTTCTCGATAAACTGGTTGCCTTCGAGTCGAGTCGAGTCGAGTCGAGTCGAGTCGAGTCGAGGATGCGCGAGGAAGCTCTCGTTATCGAGAATCCGGAGGAATTTCTTTGCGGTCGTTAGACGCGAAGATGAACGATCGATAATCGATTAGCTGTCCGTAGCTAACCGAAAGGGTAACAGTTTCGAGAGCGGGCCAGAGGGGATCGGTAAATCGAATTCTTCGCGGAACGATGGAAAAAGTAGCAGCGTCTTGTTCGAAAGGCTAAGAGCCCGTTTCTCTCCGCGCGGAACTTTGTTTCGTGGTTTTCGACGGCCGGATGAAAGTAGTTTCCGTGGTATCGGTTTTAAAGGGGCAACCGGACCACCGAGGACGGACTCGTTAAAGCGAGAGCGGTTTCTTTTTCCAAAGAGGTGGAAGAGAGAGATTTTCGCCCGCCCTTCTATAAACGTAACACCGAACGCCGACTCCGTTTTCCTCCTTCCGACTGCTCGATATTAATCGAAAGCTTACGGAAACGTTTAAATTCGCGGAAAGGAGTCTCGACGAGAGACGGTCCGGGGTAGAAAGCCAGAAGCAAACGGCGAAGGTAGGCAGAGTCGACTTGGTACGTAAAAATAGAAGTACGCGCGGTTTTAACGAGCACCAGAAATAATTGGCGTCTGGGATGACGCGGGCGAAATATTTGAAGAATGATACGAGCATCGCTCGCGGCGCACCCCGGTTTAATAATAGACGCGTAACAGTTTCTCCAGTCGGTGACGCGGTCGAGGCGAGTCTTTTCACCCTTAACGAGAAACCGATCGATCGTTTCTTCTGTCCTCGGGTAAACACGTTTAACGGGTAATCCCCGCGCGTTACCGAGCGGTTCCAAGTTTCGCGGTTTCGAAACGGGACCCCTCGTCAAGGTTGGAAAAATCGAGGCGAGCCAGAATAATTGGCACGCGCGTTGACGCAGCGACGATCGCGGGAAAGGACGAGAGGGAAGGATACGTACGCGTGTTTTGCTTCGCGTCTATTTTCGTCTGGTATGCTCGCGTAACCATCCGTTTTAATCTCGTGGCCACTAATAGACGTAGCTTGTGTATGCATATACGCTAAAACCACGGGGACTCTCGATCAGCTGAGCCACGCTTTACTTACCATCCCCTTGGTGTTTTCGTCTTCTTCTTTCCCTCGCGCTTCTCATTCGACGCCATTGCTCCTCGATGCGACAACGAGAATTCATTAGAGAACTCGTGACACGCGATTATATCCATCTGCCACGTAACAAGAGTTCCAAATTACGCGTGCTGGCGCAATCTCGCGTGCAAACGGAGAGGGGGCGGTGTTCCTTTTGACGAAAAACGCGGCCAAATTCAACCGCGTGATCGTAAGTGTTCGCTCCGTCGAATGAGAATGAAACGTCGCTCGTTGCACGACCGACGGCGGTTAAAGGATCGTGCGTTTTCGGGCGGAAAAATGGCACGACGAGTCGCGATGGAACGGCTTGTACGATTGATGACGTGTCACGTGCGATCTCTTCGCGCCAGCATAAAAACCATGTAAAAAGCGTTAAGCGTCGGTTTTTTCCGGGAACCGTCAAAGGCTTTACTCGGTCGGACGAGAAGACGAGCCTCGACAAGATCGTAATAGAAATCATGCTCCGTTTACTGTTTCCGCTTTACCCAACCAGCCAGCCAGCCAGCCAGCCAGCCAGCCAGCCTGCCTGCCTGCCTGCCTCTCTCTCACAAGTGTAATTAGGGAAATTGTGCCCGAAGTAATTGCGAGCAAGTACTAAGAAGAACTTGCAAAACTCTGACGTCCGACAGCGTACCATATCTCATCATCTTTTGATCATTTTCCGATTTTTTTTTCACGTTGTTCGGTTTCGTTCGAAGCAGTGGGGCGATGGAACGTAATTTAGCTTCGTTAGAAAACGGGCGTTGATTTTTAGGTGGGAAACGAATGATCGCGCGCAGTTCAGATCCGAGGCTGTTCTTTCCTCGAGCGTCTGG
The DNA here is from genome assembly GCA_963969225.1 of Xylocopa violacea. NCBI lineage: Eukaryota > Metazoa > Arthropoda > Insecta > Hymenoptera > Apidae > Xylocopa > Xylocopa violacea. Next base: position 32,160,742 of record CAXAJV010000006.1, on the reverse strand, counting down.
AGAGAGACCGGTGCTCGGTAAACAGCCGGGGTTAAGTAGGTTTAATTTTCCCTCGGCCAGCTACCGCGTACTCGTCGAAACGAACCGAGCGATAAGATTGACCCCTTTGCGCGGATATCTGATGCGTTTTTCTTTTATCAGCGGGTGGTGGTCGTTAGCGGCTCTTACCAATTAAGAGTAATCGTGTTTACGTTTATTCGAGCGCGCGGCAACACCTTATTCTCACCTGCCTCTCCGTTCGTCCTTCGGCTGCGTCCAAGTCGCGTGCAGGTAGAATGACGTCAGGCGGCTGCAAGCAAACCGGTTGTCGGTCGAACGAAAACCGCTAGCCGCGACCTCGACTCGCCGCGAAACGTACCGAGCGCGATCTTTCTTCCATTAGTCGATTCCCCGTAATACCAGCCATGGAAATTCTCTCTAGTCGCGGCTCTTACGCGAATCTAATTTGTACGCGCAACTGCGATATACCTGCCAGCCTACGAAACCTATTGGATTTTCGAGCGTCGCGCCCTACAGCACGTACCGAGCATTAATCTCTGCCCGCTGTTTATCCGTCTTCTGTTTAATTTCCTCTTTTTGACGCGGCCATTTCCTTGCCCCGCCTCGTACGTTTGTTCTCGTCGACGAGATGCTATCGCGGGAAGCGAGGCAGTCGAGAATCGACGAGCGAGTGCCTTTGATCGCGATCGATCGCCTCGTTGCGTGGTTCGCCGCGCGCGTCTGAAACTCGCGAGAGAAAAACGAACGGTTTTCGTCGCGCCGCGGCGACGCACCGCGAGGCGCCGTCGTCCGTTCGATCCGCCGCGGACCACCGAGGAAACTTATGCGGGAAAGTTAAGACGAAAAAGTTAAGCAGAGAGGAGCTCGGGAGACTAGTTCCGGTTCATGAAAGTCAAGTCGGTGGTCGCTGGTAAGTGCAACGGGACACGGACCGAGCAGAAACAGCGGAACGCGCGACGCGCTTGAATTGCTGATATCTTCCGAGAAGCTAAACTTTCTGCCCCCTATCTACAACCATGGGGGTGCTCCACCCGCCCTCCGCGGATAATTTCGAAAAAAAGGAGCGAATCCGCGACGAGAGCCTTGGCCTCACCTGTGACCGAACGATTAAAAACGAGCTTCCGTCCAGCTGTACCGAGCTGAAAAATCAATAGTCTCGTGACGCTCGCGTCGAACAATGCAGCAGACTTCGCTGGAACCTTATCTCGTTCGCGTCCGATAAATCGTATTCGCGATACACTTTGTTGGTGTGCATCGCGCCACGCCGGTGCCGTTATCGCGCGAGGCTATTTCTCCGTCGCGTTACGGCCAAGTTCGTGATCGATCTCGATAACGAAACGTCGAAACGGCGCGACGGCGTCGTCGAGTTAATTGAACGACAAAAATCTGTCCGGAGCAAGCTGCGCTGGCGCCAGTCGGCGGGCTCGATCTTCCGGTAAACGTTTCGACAACGATCGAATTGAGATTTATTCTCTTTTAATAGAGTTCGCGTACAGCGTACGATCGTCGTCCGGCGAACGGCGACGAACGAACGGACGCGTTCGTATTCTTTTTCGATAAAATTCCTAAATTATTTTCGTCCCTATCGCGGTCGAGCGGTCGTTCTAATTTCAGAGGCAACGAGAATACAACGGTTCGCGAGGAAATAAACGAGAAGCGGAGTCGAGAATCGTTATTCGATGCAAACGATTTATTTTCTTTCTCTCTTTCCGGTTCTTCTTGTATTTCTTTTCTCGTTCCGTTGGTCACTCAATCGAAAGCCAATCGAGGAACTCGACAGCGATTCGTGGCTCGTGAAACGGGTAACGCGAGAGGGACCTTAGTTGCGCGAACGGTGTAGTCGCATCATCGACCGCGATCGCGAACGATTTATCAAAGAATCGACGCGCGTGCTCCGACCGGACGAAAACTAGATTTTCGTTCGTTATTAATACGGTTACGCGCGACTCTGTCCCATCAACTTGGAAATTTATGTCGCGCACCGAGCGGACGTTTCTAGGCTAACGCGTAACGTCGCTCGACTCTATGATGCGTCGCGAAACTCGCGATGAAAAAGCGCGATCGAATAAATTGGCGACGCGAGGAAAAAGGACGAGTACGCTCGGTTTGTTCGTAGAAGAGAGGGCGATCCGCAATATTCCATTCTTCCTCGATCGACGTATCCTTCGACCACGACACTGGCTCTAGCCGTGGATCGTGTTTTTCGAACGCTCGATATCCCTACGCCGACAAAAGCTCGATCACGCGATAGACATTCCGCGCGGGATGGATAATAATCGGGGCTTCAGGACCGATCGAACCTTTTGTCCACGCGTTCTTCGATTATCGCGTACGGTTCGCGGTACCGAATAATTAACTTGGCCACCCTCTCTCTCTCTCTCTCTCTACGTACACGGGAGTCGTATACATCGTTTCGGGTAAACGCGATCGATTTGCCCGCGAGCGGTTACATTAAGGATGATGAATAGCTGGCCAGTCAGACCCGATACACCGCCTAGAGGAGAGAATCAGGTGCGAAGGCTGCGGTTTATTATATACGCGCTCAAGGATTCCCATTCAAGACCCTTTTGTTTCGTTCCCCATTGTAAACGTGTACGAATCGTCTAACGAACAATTCCTTTTGTCGCTTCGACGATGCCAGAATCGATACGGTAAATCGAGCAAGAGCGCCGCTATCTGTTCAACGAAGCGAAGAAATAAACGTCGATACGACCATTGAACGATTCGCAGGATCCAGTTTATCGACGATTCGTTAATTAAAGCCTGCTGCTGGATGGAAAGAATTTTCCATAAAACGATCGTTTCTATGACCGGCATCGTTTAGGAATCTATAGGAGGCGATTAATGTACGAGCGCAAAGGTCGATGAAAAAAATAACATCGCCGCGAGTGTTCGTTTATATTAAACGTTCGTTTTATGCAAATTGCTCGTGCGCCGTACGCATAACTCACGCGATAACTTCGATTTCCCGGCATCGATTAAAAATTTCAGAAAAACCTTTTCACGCGACGGTGCGATTAAAGCGAGACGATAAGGGTGGTGATCGAAAATAACTGACTCGAATTCGTGGAAAAGAACGCGATCGATAGATACGGATAGACACGGAACGCATCGGTGGCGTTATCAGGAAATGGTCGCGTTTCGCGAGCGCATAGCGGATGGGTTTCCTTTTCCAGCAACCCGTCGCTATCGCATTCCCAGAAAGGAACGCGACACGACACGATTTAATATCCGACGAGCTTCTGCTATTTCACTTTCGCTTTCGTAACAATCGTTGATACCGAGTTCCGTTCGTGAAACCGGTCGGCTAAAAAATGTCCTCCGAAATTAAGACACTCCGATTCATAGATATCATTATTCCCAACGCGACTGCGACTGCGACTGCAGTTATTTAAAAGAGCGACGTTATAAATTGGCAAACTTTTCGCATTTTCTTCCGTAGACTCTTATCTCTATCGAAAGACGGAGTTTGTTTTTTCTGCATACAGAGCGCGAGTTCGGGGGTGTGCGCGGAGCGGACGAGAACGCGCGGTGTTGAAAAGTTTCCGATCGCTCGACGATTACGGATAAACTCGGAGATATTTCGATATCGACGAACCGCGGCTAGAACGGATGGTCGAAGCCCGATTTTCGCTCGACGTAACCGACAAGTGCTCTCGCGAGCTGCAACGGTAGCAGCCCGCTAACAAGCAGGTCAGATTTAATGGCTCCGCCTGCCGTGAGATGTTTAAACGCGCATCAAATGCAACCACGCGACGGGAAGATGGTCTCGTTTCTCTCCGCGGAACAACGCTTCGGGAAATAATGAAGCGAAATTTTCGCTTTCGGGGGATGAAGGGGGGCGGGCGTATAGAATTTGTACCGCGACGATCGATCGACCACACCACCGGTCGAGTCACAGCCGAGCGATCCTTGCATAATACGGTGTACACTTGCCTACGTACGTTGCTGGATAACGATCGTCGATTGAATTCCGATGCCTTTCGGTTGGTTCAACCAGATGACACGCCCTTTGCGTAATCGATCTCTCTCTCTCTGTGTCTCCGCGAAAAGAACAAACACAAACGGAAAGAAACAAAGAGAAAAAATGGATTTTTGGTTTCCGCGAAACCGATTGAATATCGGCGCAACGACGGTGAATTTCGCGACGACCGCGACCGGCGAAGGAAGGAAGGAAACGAGTCCCCGTGTCGCGACGACCTCGTTTTGCAACCCACCGCTACGGAGAAACTCGTAGTCCCGCAACCGTTTATGACGTATCAAACGTAACGCGGGAACAAGCAGTCTCGCGGCGGAAACCTCGAACGAACGTGTACCAGCTCCGACATCTTAAAGCCATTAAGATACCGAGTTTAACCAAGATTTGTTAGCATTGTGCAACTGCAAGACGCATTAATCCGATTCGCGCCAGTCCGCTAATTAACTTATCGTAGCTGACAAGGAGGCCGCGCTACCTTGTTCCCTCGTTGTCGTTTCGCGCGATCGGTAGACACGGCGAACACCGCCGTCTTCCACCTATTTATGCACACGTACATGCAACTCCGTACTCTCGTTAACGGCGCGCATACGCCTAACTAACAGCTGTTTGTCAGAATTTGTCAGAATTCAAAGTTCAGATAACGCGAAACTTCACGCGTTCCGGTGAAATATCTGGGAATTCCAAGATCGTTAGCAGGCGTTACGATAAAAAGTTTCTCTCCGTAACTGGAATCGTTGCCCGGCAGAATCGAGAACTACAACTAACGATAAAAGTCCATCGTTCGTCGAAGCGGCGCCGATCCGACTCCAACTTTTCCCCTTACACGTTTTCCCGTTACTTCTCGGGGACAGCAAACTTCCATAAGGCGACCCTTCGAAACGAACCCCGGTTCGCGCTCTTTCCATTTTCTTTTCTCCCTCCCCTGCTAAATTGATTTACGTCCCGATGCGACGCGACGCGACGCGACGCGACGCGACTTTTTCTTCCCTTTCGGTTACTTGAAAAAGTTATAATCAACGATTTTCGTCCCTATCGGCGGTGTTCGATCGGCTCGAGCTGCTTATTCCAATTTCGTTTCCATCTCGCGCGCGTTGCCAGCTAAAGCGAAATCTGAGATCGACTCGCGGGCATTATCAGCCTCTACTTTTCCGAACGCAGCGGAACCCAATACCTCGCGAACAACCGACGCGACGCGACGCGACGAGTCGTTAAAAATATACATGACGTCGGACGTAAAAATATTCTTCGACTTTATATTCATATATAACTATACGCATAAGTGCATATGCATACGTACGTAAACGTCCCGCTAAGCGGCGTTGTTTTGGAAACAAATCACCGGTTCGAACCGGAACGTATCCGCGAGTCGTAGCTCTCGAGCACGGACGGGCGTAGAAAACGGACAATGTCAATTACGAAAGATCAGAGTCGACGGGATTAACTTGCCTGGTAACTCCGCGTAGAGCTCTGGCAGAGGGACGGAATCGATCGAACGTTATCGGGGAATTTCATTTATTAGTAGGCTGCTTCGGCCGCGAAACGTGTGGTTTCGCTTCAAAACGGATTACCTACATTTTTCGAGTCGTGATTTTCCATGACCTCCCGCCCCTCTGCGCAAATGCTCCAACGAGCATTGTAACCGACGTAATTACGGAACGCGTGATCGCAATACCAGATTCGACGGAAAGAGAATACGCGTCGTCTTCTTCTTCGCGTACGATACGTAACGCGACCGAACCGTTCAGGCTGTATTACATATTCGGATAAGAACGCGAAGCGACGTGACGGGACGGGACGGGTCGGGTCGGAACGGAACATTACGCTCTCGGATAATGGATCAGCGTAAAAGGAAGGCTTGACATGGTATCCGAGGACGGAGACCGATCTTTAACCTTTTCGAGCGCGCAGCCTGTGTATAAACGGAGTCGGAATGCGGCCTGCGCGCGGCGTTTCTGTGTTCCCTTTAGAAATTTATACGCGAAACCGACTACGTTTACCAGCGAATTTAATTTCAAACGTTAATGAGAGCACAAACGTTTAACTCTTGCCCGGTGAAGAAAAGTTCCATCTTCCCGTTTACGTGCACACACACACGTATCCGCTTTCACCTAATTTCGCTCGCTCTCCACCTCTCTGTTCGATTTACCTCGCAGCCGAGAAAGTAAACGGCCTTAATACGACTCGGTTCGAAATCGCGAAAAATTCCCGATTGTCACTTGCCACTCGAGGAACTCGGATGCCGGGAGTAAAAATGTCGAGGAACTGAACTCACCGATAGCGTAACAGAGGATCAACAGCGCAGCTACTCGAGACGTTCTCATGGTTGGTTTTCTTTATTCTCTTGCGACGAATACTCGCGCGACGGAAGTAGACCAAAACGTTTTCCTCTCGTCACGTCATAACAGCTAGAGCTCGTCGTCGTCGTCGTCGTCGTCGTCGTGACCTTCTCTCGTTCGTTCCCTCTTTCAACGAACCGCCATTATATCTCGCCGACGCTGCTAGTAATTAGCACTCTTTCGAGCAGTTCTTCGACGCTAATAACTTTTCCTCTTCCTCTTCCTCTTCCTCGTTCTTCGGTTTTCATTCACAGATTTCGAAATGGACACGCATACGCGCGCGCTAAGAAAACAACTTCTTTGTTTGACGAACTGTCAAAATCTTCGAATAGTCCGTTCTCTCTCTATACTTGTTCCACACTCGCGGAATTGTCGTACCGTTCTGCTGGTTCAAACTTCATTGCCGCGGAAACCGCTTGCTCGAGTTTCGACGTAATTCAATGATTTCTGGCAAACTTTTCGGAAAACGGATTCGCGATACGCGTCCAGAGTTAGACGACGCGATATCGATTAAACTTTGTCACGAAAAAATCACTGCATTCGGGTTACGCGGTCGTTGTAAAGGTAATTGAAAAAGCTCGATAGCCGATACGATGATTCGCCGTTCGCGGCAGTTGCGTTTGTCGATTTTTGCCTTCCTTGTATCCTCTTCGCCGGCATTTCCTCCGCTTCCCCCGATATTCTCTCAAATTAGCGTTCACCAATCCTGTTGCCTATCAAATTTCGAGAACGATCGAATAAATACGGTACATTTTCCAGGTACGGACTGATATTGCCGGTGCCATTTTCGCGATACTCACCCGACAATAATATGGGTATTACTGCTCGTTGCTCCGATTTGAAAAATTTACCTCCTTCGCGTTACGTCGATACATAATATCGATATAAATTAGTTATCTATCTTAATTGCAATCTGATCGACACCGTGTTTCGCGAAACCAAACAAAGGTTACACAGGCTATTAACGGTATCGCTCCGATGCTGGGTCACGTTTCTCCCCTCCCTTTTATTTCTCGTAAATAAAGCGATCTTATCGATCCGATTCGGGCTTGGCGATCTAACGGACGTTTCAGAAAATAAGATTCGGCAACGATAGGTGGGTAGGTAGGTAGGTAGGAAAGTAGGTACGTGTAACGTAAAGAAAGTTTATGGATTCCACTAAGCAGAATCCTAACTTCGTTTGGAGAAGCTAAGTAATTTCGAGTACAAACATAAACCGCGCCTGAACTGTAGATACGCGTATCCCGAGGAAGGGAAGTTTCGGCCAAACAACCACCGACTAAACTGAAATCGACCTTCTCCTCGGACGGATCTAGTATGTCTCGCAGGAAACGAACGATCCGGGATCGTAACTGGATTCTATTTGTTCGCGAGATTGCAGCGTAAACGCGCGTACCCTCGAAACGTAGATATCTTCCGATGCCAGGTTTATCTTTACAACTGAAACGTGTTTTATCGCGTGAAACGATACGCGGCGCCAAACTCGGCCAGCGAGCAACGCCGATCGAGTCGCGAGCAGTTCAATTCAGGTGCAACGCGCGCGCGTTCGCCACCCGGATATCTCGCCTCCGCGAGCTGTCCTGAAATTAGGCCGAAGACGCGAGACAGAGTCGAGCTTTTTCAGCAAAACAACGTAGCGGAAGGGGGATTTTAATTAACGGCCGCGATGAATTCACGGTAGATTCATTTGCATTTGCCAATTGCGAAGAGGACGGGAGAGAAGTCTTTCGTTCGGTCGTCCTCGAAAGATAACGAGTGGTCCGATTTAAAAATGTCGATCGAGCCTGGGTCAGCGAATTATTAGGTTCGCGCGTTCTCACAATTTCGATTTCGGTTGTTAAATCGTGAATTCCGAGAAGGAAATTAGACGGATAACTCGAAGAAGGATCCTCGTTCGAGGGAGAATCGTTAGGCGAAACAATCGGAAAGTTGGCGAGCGTACCTGGTCGAGGAGCGGTTCGTAGAAGGGATCGTTAAACGGGACAGAGTTAGACACTGTTAGACACGATGTCCTGCAGGGTTCCACCGGATCCGGCTTCGTCGTGGTTGTCCGACAAAGGCACCGGTGTACGAGCGTCCGCGCAATGTTCCGAGATTACGTGCCTAGATAGATACCAGAGCGCACCAGCCAGCTCGATATACATATATGTGACGTGATGCGCGCGTACCTACTTGGGAGGACACCGAGGGAAATCACCGAGTTACCGTCGAACCTCGCAAACATCGCCGACAAATGATCGATCGCGATGTCCTAATCTCGCGAGTCGGTCTAATCGTCGCGTCGACCGCGGATCGCCAACAGGACACCACCACCAGCCGTGTTACTTACGTTAGCCTACGTAAACATTTGCCGTTGCGAAAAACTAGCACCGTTCGCGGTTGCGTCGAACGAGAGGTGCGGCCTGAGAAAACGAGCCGGGATAGGGCGGCGGGAAGAAAAACGGATAGCGAGATGGAGTTGACGAGCAAGAAATCGAAGGGTGCCCTCGGGGGGTAGGGGGGTGGGTGGCAGGAAGGTTGTTCGCGAGAATCTCGATGGGTGTCTAAGCACGTTCGCTAAACAGCCAGATACGTTCGTCCGATAGGAGATACTTATGGCACTTCGGGGTATGAACTCGTGACCGTAAAGTCCCTGCAGGATATAGCCACCCTTCCTCCCTTCGGGAGTTCGCCACGGCCACGGTGGATACACGTATAAAGGGAACATCCTAGTAGAATTGCATCCCGCGCGCGCACCAACCTTTTTCTGCGGCCGTTTTATCGAACGTTCGGCACGAGGAGGAAAAACTTTCCGATTTCTTTCGAGATTACGGCTGCGGCAACGACTCGAGCGCGGACCTTTAACGCTAACCGGGAAATCTGGTACGAACTGGAAGTTGAAAGCCGTAACGCGAATTAACGTTAAGCAAATAAACGACCGTGCCGCTTCGTCCTACTAAATACTCGGAGCTCATTGAATTTTGATCGGACCGCCCTTCGGCCGGATATCTTGCGCATCGACTATCCCAATTTCGAATGCCTAATTGGAAATTTAGATAACCATATTTATGCGAGCACAGATCCGTTCCCCACGATCCAACTAAATAGCATCGTACAATTAAACGACCTCGTTAAGCAATCGTCTCTCTCTCTCTCTCTCTCTCCCTCATCGAATTCGAGGAGAATCTCCGGAAGAACGGCAAGCAAAACGGTCGTCGACTTTTATCGGAGACCTTCGATTCTACGATAGATTAATCAATTTTCGACGAAAGAAATTCGAATCGACAGACATCGACGTGCAACGCTCCGCGTCGATTCGAATTCGGATCGAGTTGAATCGCCGCCGTTCCAATATCCGTCGTCCGGGCGTCACGCTACGTATAACATGGGTAAATTAATCATTAACGAACGTTAATTCCGATCGAACGAGATCAACGGTGCTTAATCGAGGAATTATCACCGTTGGTTATTTCCTTTTGCAAACCGTGTAGAGCGATCGCAAATCGGACGGATCAGTAGATAGTCGATGATCAGGAATCGCGCGCAAAGTGATCAAATTGTACGGTCGTGCGGGAATTTGAGAGTTGGCGCAAAAATGTTGCGACTCGTAGGTAGAATCGATGGGATCGCTATTTTCACCGCTAAAGCGACGTTCTCGATTTCTTTTCCCATTAAACGCTAATCGAGACGCCCAGCCGATACGCGCGCGTAATCGATAAAAGCTTGGTTGTTCCAGGCAATCGGCGCTCGTGAATGTGCAAAGAATGTATAGGAGCGAGAATCGCAGGACAAATATTGAATAAGCTCGGTTTCGCGAGCCGAGACGGAAGTATCGGTTTCGCGATGACCGCCTCTCTGCTGAGCGAAACGAAACGAAGGAAAAAGATACGAGGAACGGAATGCGCTCGATCGTGAAGATTCTTCTACGACGCGTCATCGTATATATGACGGTCGGTGAAAATAAATCCGAAAGCGAGAACCGACTCGTATCGATCGGTATGCACGCGAGTGTATCGTTAATACGCGGTGAATAACGATGAACGAAAGTGAATGAAAAATGCGAGATCCCATTATGCGAAATGGGAAACGGGAAATGGGAAATGGGAAATGGGAGACTGTTGGAGGTTCGTGCTCGAAACGATCCAATTATCGACACGCAGAACCGCGAACACTCGGTTTTATCGTAGGTTCTATACGTGTCGCGTTTTCGGTCGTGGTAGAAACGCCTACTCGACGTGTCTCCGGCGTTGGCGGTGCGTCGATTGCGTCCAGCCTCGTTGTCCATTTTCACCGATACTTTCAAGGAAGTACACTTTTAAACGTTCGCGCGCACCTCACCCACGTACAATCCGAATCGCGGAGCTACGATTTCGTTTAGAATTTACATCGAGTTCGATAACGGGAACTCGAAAATGGTGCATCAAAACCGCACTCGCTGATATGCCGGAAATCGCGACAATCCTCGGCTAGCGAGCCGAACGTTATCTCTACGCTTCGGGTGATAGCGGGAGGTCACACACTTATTACTATAGAGTAGTTTCTTCTGGCAGTTCGTTCTTGGACGCGCGATAAAACTACGCATCCTTCGATATCGATCGGAACGGAATTCGATCTCTGCGTAAATATTTCTTTTCCGCGGGTTTTCTTTGGGAAAAATAAACCGAGCGCGACACGGCGAATGGACCGCGTATTTTGATAGGTAGATCCGCTCTGTCTCGTTGCCGTTTTGCTCGCGCCTGTTCTCGTGTCCTCGCGCAATCGGTGTTTAAAAACCGGGCGGCGCACCTGCTCGCATCGAGAGTTTGATCGTCGCCCGAAATATCCGACCGTGGCGTTTAATCGATACACCACGTGCCTCGTGAACTTTCGAACCAAAATACTAGCTAGCCTCCTGGCTTGACCTAACCTAACCTCGGACGTTCGTATCTCCCCTACTGTCTGGTGCTTTAAATCTGTCCTCGCGTCGAACACCGACTTTCAGCTAAACTTCTCTACCGCGTTCTAACAAACCGTCGGCTCACGGTTCTCGGAAACGAGAAATAATTGTTACCCTCTCCATCGAATTGCTCCATTGGCAGCATAACGCTGCTGCCAAATCGTCCCCGTTCTCAGCGGTTGTTATGGATCGAACGTTTTCCAACTTTGTCCGCGCGTGTACCTATACTGGATATTTTCGCTCTGGCTAGTTACGAGCCGCGACGAATCGGGAAACTTTTCGTGACTCCGTTAGTCGATTCAGACCGCCACCTGTGGCTGTGGATGTGGCTGTGGCTCTCTTCTGCCTTGGCTCTGGCTGTGTGGCTTTGCTCATCCTTCACGGCCACTGCGAAATTCCTGAGGAACTACGCCGCTTTGCGAAAACGCACGACTACCCGCCGTGTCTGTCGAGCCTCGTAGTTAACGTCCCGTGAAAAATAAACATCAACTTCGACGCGATAAGCGAAGCAGTCCCCAAGGTTAGCCCTGAAATTCCAGTTTCGTTCCAGGCCAACGATACGTGTTACACGTGTACGTGTACCTATACTATACATGTATGTGCAACCCGTGTTTCACCTCTATCGGGGTGGCGTTAGGGGAATTAAAATTACCCGAGTTAGTTATCGCGTTGGAAACTAAAATCGTTCTTCGCTCGGTCGGCAGGAAAAAAGGGAAACGGAAAAGAGAGAGAGAGAGAGGGAGAGAGGGGTGGGAGGGGGAGGGGAGAGGGAAAGGGAAAGGAAAAGAAGAGCGGTCGCTCGACGACCTTGATCTACGCGTCGGAATCGGATCGTCCTTCGTGTTGGTCGCGCGCGAGGCACCGGCAATTTTCGCGATCTCGGTTACTTACCGGTGTCCCTCGTCGGGATGAAAGCACCGCGCGAAGCCGATTAATTGAGATACATGGTAACAGCTCGACGCTGCGTCTCACTGGATCGAGTAAAACGATCTAGTTTGCATGGAAAGCTCGAGGAAATAATTGCGCGGAAGGTGACGCTTTCACTCGCTTGGACGAGCCGAAATTTAGCAAGGAACGTAGAAAACGGCGATGCCGCGTGGTTATCTCGACGCGACCACGAACCGACACTCGCGTCAGACGCGAGCGAAACTGACTCGAGCTGTGACTCGCTGCACGGTTTTATACGAGTGACTGGTTTCCCCCCGACAACGCTACGACGACCACGAGATGCGTACACGTATGCATGCACGTATGTAGACGCACTAGAGAGAACCACACGACCGACTCCTACGTACGTGTATACGTGTACACGTATATGCCTGTTTCCTCCATTTTACGCCTCCTCTGGTTCGCGCTTACCCCTTTCCCGGCCGCGTAACAAATTATATTCCGCTAACACACCGACCATTCCGAGAATCCCGATCTGCTCCGAATTTGGCATAAGTCTCGCGGAACAGACGCGTCCTAATTCTCGTTCGCTACTCCATTATCGTACCCGTTGCCCGAGCCAAACCAGACTCTATCGAGTACAGAGCGTGATAATAAACAAACGATTTATTCGAATCTACCGGTACGATCTATACGAACTGTTCGAGAGGAAACGTTGTCCCACACTTGACCCCCTTTCTCGCGCTCGCTCTTCGCCCTTTTCCTATTCCGCTTTCTAGAAATCATAGCGGAGGCAAGAACAGGGAGAATCCATATCGTCGACCCGACAGAGACAGATCCTGCCGCTGCCAGATCCTTGCGAAGATCTCCTCCACCCTGACTGAAGTCGTAAGATAACGCGCGTCAGAGCCCTCCAAAGGCGCCGAGTTTACTCACGGAAAATTGCCTTGCCGTGCACCTCCAGCGCTACCTTATATACGTGTACCTTCTCTACGTATACGGAGATTCCTATCCACGAGAGAGCGAGAGAGAATTATCAAATTTGAAATTTCGATCGTAACATCGAAATTGAACGTTCCGCGTTCTCGCGAAAAATAACGACGGACGAATACTGCGATGACGCGTTTTAAAAGTACGTACACGCATATGCATATAGGTTAGCGGACGATGTTTAGAGTCAAACGGAGTATTAATTTCCTGGTGTATCCGGTCCGCTTGTTGGTACGTTTGCGCGACGGCTAACATATTACGCGAAACGCAGCATGTTATATAACAAGGTACACTGTCTGTTATTGCCGCTGGTGAGGAAAAAAAGAGAGAGAGAGAGAGAGAGACTCGCGTATCTTCAACTTTCAGAAGGTGGATTAGAATGTGTGCATCCATTTAGGATCTCAGAGATAGTAGTAACTACCGCTTGACCTCGCGCGCTTTGCCTGCTATGCAAACGTCTCGCGTTCTCTTTCCACTTTTCCTCTACCCGCGTTTACTCATTTTTTCATTTTACTCTTCCGCACGAATAATGGGAATTATTCGTTTCGAAATGACTGTTCAACACGATACGTACTTAGATAGAGGAGATTACGCGAGAACGAGGCGGCTCGAATTGCTTGCTCCGATAAATTGCGCGCGACTGTGAAAGTTTAAAGTATCCTTCTGAAATATCTTCGGCAATATGCAGATGGTATGGATATAATTTAGGATTTAATCTCGACCGCAACGCGAGCTGCGGTTTCGACTCGAGTTAAGTCGTTCGAAGCCTTGTCTTACAATCGAAACAAAGGCATCTTTATGAACGGCACTTTGCTTACTCCGTTGCGCGTTTCCCCGGCAATATCGGGACATCAATTTCATAATATTGTCTGCACGTGCGCCAAAGGCAAACGGAAATATTTAGCGCGGCGAAGCTTTTGTTAAAAATGAAATTCCGGGCAAACCTTTCTTCCCTTCTCCGGTGTGCGTTAATCAAATATGCAAGAGAGGAGAAGGTGTTTTTTTCGAAAACACGTCGCGGGGAAACCGAGGCGGTAACACGGGAATAAATCTAAGGAAAGGATCCGTCGTGCTACGCTGCTGTCTAGGATTCGCTGGATAAGCCCCGCTAAGCTGGAAACATTGCACGGCAAGGACGAGTGCCTTTCCGAGTTGCGAACGCTGGTAAGCAGTTTGTCCGTTTCCACTTGTTCGTTCGAAACGTCGCAAAGTTCCCTTTAACGCGTGTTTCGGTTGCATCGATGGGGAAATCGGTACACGCCGATAGATAAGACCCACCCTCTCGGCAACGATAGCTACGGAAGAGGTAATTTCAATTTCAGCAACTTTAACAATTCCGCTGTTCGTCCGTAGTGGGATCGAGATTCTTGGGAAATGTTGCTGTGTCTGTCGTACGACTACGCGGATACACGTACGCGAGTAGATAGATAGATACGTGTGTACGTAGAGGAATCGTGCGCCGATATCGAAACGTCTGCAATTCGGTATCTATAGCGAGTCGAGTAATCCCGGATTATCGGATGTCTTTCAATATCAGGCAACGACTCTCGGGCAACAGACGGAGATGATTTCTGGTGTGCTCGAGAAAACTGAGAACCGCATCGAATGCACGCGAGGTTAGCCAAATTTGATATCGACCGTTAAGAAGTGAAATCGAAACGTTTTCGTTTAGCGGTCGGGCCGGATAAGAAATAAATAAATAAAGTTTGCACGACTCCGGAAAGATTCGAATCCCGGAAGTTTATATTCTGTACGGGTTTACGTAAGGTACGGGTACAGAGCGAGCGGGAAACGGGAGTGGCGCGTGTTCGAAATTCAAAGGTGGACGGCCCCTCGATTCGACCGATGCGGTTGCATCGGTTCGCGAGGGACATTTCCGAACGAGCATCGATTTGCAAAACCAACCCGTAGCGGTCGACCAGCAGCTATTTTACTTTGTGATTTCGAAAACCGTTCCGTTTCGTGAAACGAAACCTTTGCCAACATCTGCCACCGTGTCGAACCGACCTTCTTCCGCGAATGCGGCCTTTATCAATTTTTCAGACAAATCTCGGCTAACTTTTCTTCCATTTCTTCGTCGACTAAACGCTTGCCGCCTCCGTTGCGCTCGATGGACCAGTGTGGTAACGTCGAGGAGGTAAGCTCGAAATCAATTAGATCGTGGGAAAATACGGTCCGTCGGGTGGAACGACTTGAAATCGTTTTTACGTTTTTGCGCTGGTAACCGAAGAATAGAGCACGTTTCCTTTCCTTCGAAAAGAAGCTCGCAGAATAGCTCGAATAGACGAAGTTTGCGAGGAGATGTTCGGTGCTCGCTCCTCCTTTCGCATTCCTCCGAGTCACCGCAGGTTGACTCATTGATTTTCACGGTACGTGACAACACCGATCGACCGTGAGCACTTTTGGGATTCGAGTGCCTCGCGTACAAAATCAAAGAATGGAATGGACCCAAACTTTTCCTCCTTGCTCCCCCCCCCCCCCCTTGTAACGGAGCGTGTTACGCTCTCCGAACGATTCACTGTAAAAAATCACTTATCCATCCTGGCTAATCTTGATCCTTGCCTCGATGTATTCTGCCGAACGATTCCTTTCTCTCTCGACGTGGAACAAGAGCGGTTGAAATTCTAAAGGTTGCTTGTCTCAGCGAAAGAACGGTACAATACGTAGAAGGACGAGGAGAAGCATGGAATTTGCAGTCGGGCAAACCTCCAGTAGCGGAACGTGAAACTGCGCGAACGCACGCGAGATACTTGAAAATGGACAACAATTTGGCCGGAGACTGTCTACGCGTTAAATCCTATCAACTCGACGACAGTTCGTAAACTCCGCCGGTGACGGAGGAAAAGAAAGCGGCAAGAGCAACAACTTAATCGTACTTTCTAGAAACGAAGATCCCGTTTATGAGAAACGAAACGAGCATCGCTGATTATTTACGAGTTTAGTGGAGGGGGGGGGGAGGAGGAAAGAATGAAAAAAGAAATAGACCAAGGGAATTTTGAAATATTTAAGCCCGGCGCTCGTCGTGCTGCGAGATAAGAATGTTTACTCGTGAAACACTTGCTCGACATCAGTAAACAAAATGTTGTACTTAATGGTGAATCACTGACGTCGTTCTCGCGAACCCTTGCGGCGAGACGCTTACCCGGGGAACTGCAAACGTGCCACGGTTGGAAAGAACGATCGCTCGAATAAGACTGGTCATAATCGAGCAATCTGGTGACATGGACAGGGGGCCACGGATTAAAACAAAACAAAAAAACAAAAAAACAAAAAATAGAGAAAAAAGAAGGGAGAGAGAAGAAAACGGATGTCTCCCTGGGAAAGTTGAAAGCGCACAGATCAAAACAAACAGCAGAGACCCGATGAATCACGAGCCGGTAGATAGGATAGAGCTCGTCGGGATACGAAAAGCGGAGCAGCGGGCCGAGTGTCGGGTCATAGAAGGATCAAGTTGAATGGATGCTCTTAGTGATTACATTTGCAAGTCAAACGAGCTAGTCGACAAGATGGTATGTACCTATACTTATATACATACTATATCTATAAAGAACAGCTATCAGAAAGGGGTCAAAGGACCAAGCGGGATGAAAAAATGCGGGGATATTGGTCGAACGACCTTATATACCTAGCTTGCTCCGAAAAGCGTCTGAAATGAGCTTGAAAAGGCTCGGGGAAAGGGATGGAAAGGAGAGCGACGGAGAAGGAAGGTTCGTTTCGCGAGAAGGTAAAATGGGGTATGGAGAACGAAGCGAATCGTCCAAGAGGATGTGTCATCGCTCCTCTGCTTCTCCTCTCTGCAGAATCCGTGAGAAAGAAAAGAAGAAAAGTCGTCGAGGGGTAAGTAGAGAGAAGCGGCAAAGGGGCAGAACGAAGAGAGGGGTACGTCCGATAGGGTGAACGAGAAGGAAGGAGAAGCGAGACCGACGAAATGACTTGGTAGGTTTATCCTGGACTAGCTTCATTTTCAGCTCTCCTCTGAATATAAAAGACAATTTAATTATAGGGAGATTTTCAAAGGCAAGTCGGTACTTCTTTCTTTCTCGCTCCTCGTTTCCGAGCGTTTCGTTTCATCCCTTTATCTGTCGACTCTGGGTATCTCGTAAAGCGTGACCAGGAATGCACGCATCTGCATATTTCAACCATCCGCGGACGTGCGTTATCAACGGGTGCAAAGTTTAAAAGGAGAAATCTCATCGAGCCGAAACTGTCACTAGACTTGTCTATCGAGTCTAAACGTACGTCAAGTTTATTAACACCGACTCGTCTGCTCGTGAAACCTAGCCGGATTTAATCCTCACTTTCCCTCGTTTTCGTAAAAACACGGCTCGTTTCATCGAGCGTATAAGCAAAAGAGAAATATTGAAACCAGTCAAGGCGGGGAAACGAGAAACGTTCCAAGGAAATTGAGACTACGTACTCGATATAGCGTGAGCTTTACGCAAACAAAAATACGTGACCCATGTCGTTCTATTTGATAATTTACTCGCAAGGGAGCGACAGTCACGTCGATGAAAGTTTAATCCGCGAAAATTGTACCAGCTATGGTGCGTCGAGCGACGTTCGATGAAAAATCGTGATAAAATCGTTGGTTCGCGGGAAACTGTGATTAATTATTAACAAAGTTGCTACGCGTTTGAACGCGGCTTGTTTTATACGAGTTAGCGAATCGAACAAACGAAACGCATACATCCAGTGGAAAATCCAGTGGCAACCGGTTTATTCGCGATCGTCGCTGTTCTAGCATCTTTCAATTACGATTCACCCACCGTCGAATAACACGGACTTGGAGCGAAATGGTTAGACGTAATTTACAAAAGCTACGAGTTTAGCTTGTCTCTGCCCGAGGATGCACCGACAGAGGATGGATCAGCTTCCGTGGTAAATCATCGCGACAGTGAAACAATGGGCATTATTAAATATTTGTCGCAAACGAAATGCCACGGTACACTGGAAGCCAAAAGGGACGACAGAAAGAGATGAAAAGGGATGGGGGTGTGGTGGGGGTGTGTGTAACTAGAATGGTCGTGGTGTCATTTACATATAAATTGCCCACCTAAAATCATACTCGCGTTTAATTTTCCGCTTCCAGGCCGACTATGCACCGCCATGCTCCGCCGCGTCCCACCACTTTGGTGATTTTAAATTGCTGTAACATATCTTTCTAGTTTGATCGCGCTTAAATCATGCTCGCTGTACATAATTCCAGGTTAAACCAAAATTACCAGCATACTTTACCTCTCGGTCGGTCGTTCGTTCGTCTGCAATGTCCGCAAAAACACAGAGCGAAAATATGTATCATCCACGTAAAAGCGAGTTTAAATTTCGATAAGATAAGAAACGTCTGTAGACGCTGAATTTCTAAGAACAACGAATACCTCCGAACGAACGGTGGGATAAACGATAAGTCGTGTCATTTTTCACAAACGGCTCTGCTTTTCGAATTCGTTTGATCGCCGTTTATGGTTCTGTTTTCTGTATCAGACATCTGTTTCTATCGCGTTACGCGGTTGATACAAGACGGGAAAAGGCTGTGAATCTTCGATCGAGGTTACACACGTACGTCGATGCCGTCAAATTACACGGAACAATCGACAGACCGTGGCAGAATAATCGAGCCTGGTCTTGCGCGTTCATGGAAATTGCACCGAGCTGCCTCTAGCTGCGTTTGTATATTTCATATTTTACGATGTGTACACAAGTCCATCGCGAGAGCAAATAGAGGAGGGGCAGCAAGAAGGGATGGATAGCGAAGAAGGTAGAAGAGGAGATGCTGAAACTTCCTGCGGTGCATTCTACTGGAGGCAAACCTGGTACGGTGGTGCATTAACCGAGCATTTATGTGCGCCTATGTGTGTACCGCGTGAGACGTGTAACGAAGAGATGAACGTTTTTACTTATCTTTCCGTGCGAATTTCAACCGTTCGGACGTGGTTGGAAAATATTGGGAAAAAAAACAGAGAGAGAGAGAGAGAGAGAGAGAGAGAGAGAGAGATTACTTTTAATTTACTTTGATTCCATTACATTACTTTTAGTTTTATCGATCGTACCTAACGTTCGGAGACGTGCCCAGTGCGAACAGGGTGTACGTGTGTACGTGTCTACGTGTGCGGAAAATTAATATCGCGAAACACAAGTTCTATTTTTAATGTTTCTCGTTCGGTGTATTGCTTGACCCAATTGATTCCGGCGTTTGGAATTTATCGACAAAACGTCAGCCGCGCAATACGAAATCTCATTCCAGATTTATAACGTAACCGAATAAACATTTACAACTGAACTCGTACCCGCGACATAATACGCGCGAAATCGGCCAAAACGTCCTGTCGTGATGGATATTAATTCGTGAAAGAGAAAGATCGGAGCTGATAGGCGTTATCAATATTGAATTTACAAATTCCACAAAGAATAGAAATTCCATCGTTATTTATGTCCTCGACGCAGAGCGCAGCAGGGCCATTTTCGATGTACAATAGAAATTTGTCGGCAAGACGTGTCGAGCAAGTGCAATAGGGTAAATGAGGGAGAGACTGAGAGAGAGAGAGAGAGAAAGAGAAGAGTCATCGCGGCAAAACGTTTTCAGCTTCGACAGAATTCGAGGAGCGTGAAAAGTGTTTTGGATGTTGGTTAGGTGTTCCTATGGATGGAGTTAAAGAGTAGGAGAGCCAGGGAAAGGAAACACCCGGGTCAAATTGATTGCTCCTTTCACCCTCGCCTGACTCAAGGCCGAACTGCAGATATATTTGCGATGCGGACAAGCGCGATTCGTGATCTGAAATCGAAGTCTCGTGCGCGGCACCGATTTCGATCCGCGCGATTTATTTCCGTGAACGGCGTTTCCTTCTCCTTCTTTCCTCCCCGAAAACCCGTAACTTGTACAAATGTTATATACACGGTTCCGTGGATAGTCGATGCACCGATTAACTTGAAATTATCGGGAGCCCATTAACCGGGAAGCGGTCGACTCTCCCTAATGCGCTTACATTGAATACGTGCTTTAAATTCGAAATCTACGAATTCCTTTCGTGTGTTTCCCCATAAATTTATTCGGCTACGGGTCCACCGTGCCACTGTCCGGATTACCATTGGGAACGGGATTACGGGCATTCACCCAAAAGAGCTTTTCACTAACGGATGCAAATATGAATAAGAGCGCGCGGCCGTCTAACTCTTTTTCAACATCTCCCTCGAGCCTTTCAGGCCACGGGAGCGTAGAGAAGAAGCACCGATCAAACTTGCACCGAGCCGATATTCTAACTAAAATTTATTACTGTACTTAGCGAACAACTTGGGTAGTTTGTTGGCCGCAAGCTATAACGATCGATAATTCGCCTTGTCCGATGTCGCTCGTTTCTTTCACTTATCCGCTTTACGTTGATTTTTCAGCGAGACGGGCGCAGATACGCGCACGAAACATGTACGAGCACTCGATGTTCATCGCGATAACGAAAAGCGCAGGTCGAACAATCAATTATTGGACCGTTCCGCGTAACGTTTAAGGCAAATTTGTACGTCCGATGTCCACGATAGCCGGATCAACTGGGAAATTGTCAATTGATATTGGCCAGAGACAGATAAATGTAATTGGACGCTTATCCTCTCGATAAATCGCGCCCTCCTGCCCTCCCAACGGAGTAATTAAGTTTCAATCGCGAAACGTTCGAACGAACATTTTGGAAGACTGCTATTCGCGCTCTGATGGAATAGGAAGCGCAACGACTCCGTTGCCTTTCGGTACAGGTTCGTTTGGTAAGTGTCAGAGGCTCTTGTTTCGAAGAGGATTAACACGAAGCGGCGTGGCGGTATGCTTTGAAACCCGTTTCCAAGCAGCTGCTGGACTGTTTCCTGCTTTTCGCCGTTGGCTACGTGTAATTTCATTCGAAACTATTAGCGAGTAAGATGCTGTTCTCGCAGCTAAAGGAGCAACTTTTTAACGAATAGTTTCGTTGAACTCTTCCGCTATCAAAGTTTGCGCTTTACCCTGTCACGCTTGAGATCTCTTTCTCTTGGACAACCTACGGTGGCTTTATGAAGTATATACTTGAATTTCCCACGAGACGGTATAACGATACCGAGCACGCTGTTACTCGCACTTTTCAAATTACTTTCCTGAATAAACCGCAAACTTTCCGTACACCGTCAAATTGATGGCGGCTTATTTGTTTCTTTTCACGGGGCGCGGTGAGGCGCGGCGAGGCGCGGCCAGGCGCGGCGTGGCTGATCAAGAAGAACAACGGTTCGGAAAGGGAAATTAATTTCTATAAGAAACGGCTCGTGCCAGGAAGAGGGTAAATTAATTCGATGGCTAACAGAACTAATTGAACTTCTCGGGTTACCGTCAAGTTTTACTGCCGCTTAGGAGTGAAAATAAATTTTTTTTCCAAATTAATACCCGCGAACGAAGTATTCCAACGGGAAAATGTAAATTAATCCATGCTGCGCCCGACGAACAGTCCGAACTTTCCAAATTTATTTAAACCTCGACTCTTTTTTTAATAAAAACCTTTGTCTCGTTTAACTTTACGCACGTGTATAAACTTTGTTTTTCTCGATATTCCCCTTTTTCTCTTTTTTCCGTTCCTTTCTTTCTTTATTATTATTATTATTATTATTATTATTTTGTTCTTTCTTTTTTTTTTTTTCTTCTCGAGAACACGATGGAACTTTCATCGCGTGTACAATGCCAAAGGCGCAACGGTTCACCCATGCAATTTCTATTTCGCTGCATCGAAGTGGAACCGTCTTTTCTTCCCCCTTTGTGTCCCCTCACGGTAGTCTCTGATAAAAAGGGTCGTTGCCGCGAAACTCGGGACAATCTATTCGTTTTATCGGTGCAAATATGCTCGAAGTCCGCAAGCGAAGGTAACAGTTACCGCGTACTCCTCTCCCGTGAGGATTACTCGCTCGCAGAATAACAAGAAAAACGCGAATCCGACTATTCGAATGCACATTTTCTGTATGCGCATCGATAAATCTACCAGCATTGCTTTCTCGATACCTTTGAATATTTCTTCGGGCATCTCGTCGTCTCTACCGTGTACCGACACGGAAAACGCTGATCGTCGAGATCATTTTCCAATTAATAGAAAAATACAAACGGTCGAGGTAAAAAATATTGGGAAAACGCGGGATGAAAACGACCGAAGATAAGTCGTGCTCTGGACTCTGGACTACTGCTGAAAAGCGAGAAGCGAAGCAACTACCAAACTACTATCGACTGCAGAAACTCGAAACATTCCGGAAGTCCGTAAAAGCGCGAAGACGTTCCATGGACTTGAACATATTTGTTAAGAACTCGAAACTGGAGGAAGAAGCCGATCTGGAATTGTATTTCTCCGCGATTCTTCCACTATGTTTGGGGTCGCACGGGTTACTAACGAGTTGCAAAGATTCTAAAAGTTCCCAACTTTCCGTTACGAACGAGCGTACGTGCGTCTCGAGGAGATCCAAACCGAATATGCCCTATACCTGTGCGTTTGTTTCGCAATATCTCTCAACAGATTACTTCTCTTTCCATACTCGTTGGGTTCTTTCGTTACGATTAACCGCGCTTCTGTTTCTGAATTAAACTTTTTCCTCCAAAAGTTAGTGTCCTCGAACGAGTTGTTCATGGTCGTGGATAGCGGTGGCGGTGAGATTTTCAAGAAAAGAAAAAAGAAGAAATAAGCTATCTCGCGACCGTTACACGACACACGGAGTTTCTTTTGCTAGTTGGCCCATTTCTCGACAAACTTTCGTTCTTTCCCATTCCTCTGGTTGCCCGCGGAAGAGGGTTAACGCGTCTCTCGCCTGAGAAGGGAAGTCCTTATCGCGGCATTGTTGCCCTTTCGTTCTCGTTGCGCAAAAGGCGAATCGCACCGTCTACCAAATTGAATTAGTTCCCTACGTCCCGTGGATCTGACTGTCGTCGAGTTGACTCCTCCGAGTTCTCTCTCTTCGAGTAATTCAATTCCTCGATTATGCGACTACGCCGTCTACTCTGACTCTACTATCTTCTAACCGTGATTTTATTTCTTTCGTCTTGCACCACTACAATTCGTGCACACGCGACACACGTGCGTACGTATCTGTCTACGTTCACTATAATATATATCTAGATATTATATTGACAGAGGAGGAACGATCAGATTTCATCGGCAATATTAATAACTGTCACTCGGGTAGGTAGGCAAATATAGAGAATTGAAAAAATGTCCGCGTTGCAGCGTAAAGAGAAATGAGAATTTTCCGCAAATAAATTTCACTCTATTATTACTGCAATAATAGCTTGGAGGAAAATCGATGCTACAAAAAATATGTAAAATGTCGTACGGTATTTATATGTTTCCTTTCCTATCTTTTTTTTTTTATTTTATTTTATTTTTTTTCTTTTTTTTTGTTTTGTTTTGTTTTGTTTTGTTTCACGCAGACCTTCTCTTTTCGATAACTCGTATCGTCGATACGAGAAAGGCAGCAGGTAGAAGTTATCAGTTCGTGAACGGAAATGTACCCGTATAATTCCGCTTTAATACCTTAAATTGAATGGCCGATGAATACTAAACACGCTCCTATTAAAACTCTGTCGGGAAAGTTTGGGAATTGGTTAAAAGTGACTCACCTTCAACGTCGTCGTTCGCCGTGTTTCCGGAATTAAAGAGGTCATCTGGAACAGAGGTGCGTCAACGTCAATAGAAGGAACTAGGTGCATCGTAGCAGATGCACGCTGTCGCGGAATAAGCTTAACGCGAATCAATTAAATCGTTATTTTCCACGTTTCATAATGCGCTTCATTGGATTGCGTAACGAGATAATTGTATAAACAAGTAGCGAGATTAAATTGACGAGCAAACGCTTCTCTCTCCGTTCTCGTAACCATTTATTCGCCGATTTTGAAACGACGGCAAAACGATTTACATACTTCAAGTATTTCTTCCATTAAGTCCCTAGATATCGATACGCGTATGCGTGCGTGCTCGAGTAGAACCCCAGAGATATATTACGGATCATGAGTTTGCTCGTACTTGAGCAATTCAATATTCCATCCATCCGAGGACATTTACTACGCAAATACTTGCAGAATGGATTGCCAAACGGCTAATACGGGAAGTAAATTTTACGTTACATCGACGTGGGTCCTAAACAAACGTAAACTTGTCCGGAAGTGTGTATCGGCCACGAAATCCTCCGATTAATATTCCTCGGACAACCATTACGGTATGTTTCATTAACATCTGCAAACACGCAACTACTCAACTTGTTCCGATCCACCGCTGCTCGGTGAGTCTCATTTTCGTATGTGGTTTTTATTTGTGCCAGTCGAGGGGAGAAATTTTGCAAGGACAGGAAATGGGAAGTTGAGCGCGTTTTGCGACAGTGTAGCAATGGTGCGCGATACCTATTGTCCGGCAATTAGAACGGTCTGCAAGCACGAGTAAGGTTGGCAGCAACGTTGCGAGGTAGCAAAAATCGTGGGTTTCAAAGTGTTGTTAGTATCATTGCGCACGACACAATATTCGCCTGTTTTTGTTCGCGAACAATGCGGTGGGTATATTAAATGATATTGAATATGCTTTCTTTGAATGTATTCGCGTTCATTTCGAATGTACTTTAAGCGAAAATTAAAGCCCCGCTAAACAGTCGTTTAAACGATTTACGTATTGATTAGTTTCAAAGTTAGTTTCCAGCGGGTAACGTGGAAACTGAATGCAGAGGTACGACCGGAAATGAAACCGAAGCAATAGACCGCATAATATAAACCGAAACTAAAGTTGTTATAAAGTCGATTTAACCGTTGAAATTACAAACGGAACGTGTATGTTTTCCGTACACGGTGCAGGAGGGATGTAAAAAGTGTGCGTACAATTACGATCGCATACAGTGTAGTGAATTGTACGTTTCTAAAATTGTTACGATACGTTATTCCGACGAATGGTTGAGAAACAATGAAACGATATTGAAACTAGAACGACTTAACGCCGAAAAATGAAACGGTACAACGTTTCGGTGGACTTGGATTTAGAAATGTTAGTCCTGTACGTAACTTGGCAAAAGAACAATCCGTCTGATTTTCACCTTTAAACTACGTACACGATTAAACTTTTCTCGCCGAATCGAATTTAACTTTCTACACCGGTGCAGGTAACTACTTTTGTTACTCGCTAACAACTTCGTTACACGTTCAACGCCAAGTGTGCTAGAATAGACTGCTGAAAGTTCGACCGAATGAAAAGACGAGTTAACTATCGATTCTATACATGTAACTACTCGAGACTGTCTAAACGATAATCGAACACTTATTCGATGGCCCGTATTCGCCGCGATTGTATTCGCGTTAGGGGATAATAATTATCTCTGAGGATCTTTCGCTGTCGTATACTATACGTCTACATGTGCGCGTCTGTTCTTTAAAACGTTACGGTAATATTAATTTTACAGAAAAGACACCAGCTAAATTACACGTTCGTTTATACGTACGTTTGAAACTTGGGAGCGCTATTTTTGGTAACTTTAATCAGAAACAAAGAAACGGAGAGAGTGAGAGTTATGTCACGAAACATGCTCCTTGATGCGTCTTTTTCTCATTTACACCGCCACGTATCCCTCTCGTCTTCGTGACCTTCCGTTTCTCTCTCTTAGCCGCCATTGTTCCTTCTTTTGCTACTATTTATGTTTTCTTTTCATTAACGGAGCAATTGCCACAGTTTCGTTATTCCAGCTCTGCTCTCCTTTCACGTGCTTCATCTATTTTAACGATTCCTCTCTCTCTCTCTCTCTCTCTCTTTCACTGGTGAGCGCTTTATCGCCGAAATAAAACGAGTAAAAAACCAACCACTCTCTATCCCGCTGATACGTACATGCGTAGTTGGTCGGTGATGCGCGCACAATTATAGTCATTAATGTTCTATTTATCTTTCTTTTTGCCGTGAACTTACCGTAATCCATTTTCGCAGCTAAATTGAGTTTGCACTCGTGGCGGGTAGCGAAATCGTAAGGCGGAGGCTCGTTGTCGGAAGGACACCAAGGCACCGAAGGTCCACAAACGCACTTTCCGGTCGACACTGTATTTCCGTTCTTTCCGGTTGTTCCCTCGGACACCAAGTTGCAACCCGGTTCCGACATTATAGGTCCTTGCGGACAATGCCTCCTCCATCTGCCCGGAATCTCTGGAAGAAGGAAGGGGCAAACCGCGAAACCAAGTTATATAACGTGCTTGTAATTTTCTTTTCTTCGCGTTCAAAGTTTGCAGAAACGCGAATGGAGCAGTAAATGTTAGTTTTTTTCTTTCTTTGCGCGCGTTTGCGCGTCAGTCAGCAATGAACAACGATACGGGAGGAAACATGTTCGTCGTTTACTCGTTTAGGTGCATAGGAAGGTTAATCGAAATTGTAAGCCGTACCGATATCGCGTAACGATAACATTTAGACGCGCGATGGAAATTCTCGCGGGACACACGAGTCTGGTATCGATAGGAGAAGGTCTAGGGAATTACGCGGTTGCTGACATTGGTAAACAGGACAGGTACAATGTATGTATGTCGGATCGGACTAAGGCTTCTATCGTACCCGGGAGAATATAATGCGGTTTCCTAACGATACTCGCTACGTACTCTAACGACAAATTCGGATTCAATTACAAGCACCGTGAAAACTGGATTGCGATTTCACCGAGAACTACGTTAGCGGTTGGGTTAGGACCGACTATAATTTCGGAGAGAGGTCGTTACCGATCGAAACGGCTAACACAAGTGTAGACAAAACTACCCCGAACAGTTTCCCTATACTCCTTTTATAAGGTCGAGCCGTGCGAAGGAATAAGACGGAGAGAGCCATTTGCGCGAAAGGCGGATATAACGTTGCTGCGAGCAACAACATCGAGGCAGGAAGAACCATGACCGGTCCGTTCGATCGATAAGTTTAATAATCCAGAGTCGGCCGCCCCAGAAATCGAATTTCCCCATCGGTTTACCGATCGACCCTCCACGCTCAAGCAAACCCTAAACGCGAATTCATTTCGAGTTAACGGTTCGAATGCGCTTCCAGCTAATTGACCATGGTTCGTCGAGTACACACCGAAATAGCGAACGCTCTCTAGCAAACCACCACGTCGTCACTCCTGTCTTCCGATCGAGACGATTCGAACGTTCTTTTTTTTTTCTTTGTTCGCGTTTCATTTCTGAACGCGAAACGAACGTGAACGTAACCGCGCGAGTAGTAAACAATGAAATTTCCGATTTCACGTTTTCGAGAGAGAAACAGAAGCGCGGCCAGAAATATTGCAAAAATTTATTACTTCGATGCAAACGGAGCGCGAGCGATTATCTTTGGTCTACCTTTGTTACCGTCGGTCTCTCGACATCGCGTGTACGGGGAAAAATCAATAGTTAAACATTTCGCGTACATGAAATGCGCTGAGAGTGGAAAAATTCGCGGTAGGTCGCTGGAAGGCAACGAGATGCAGCCAGATGCTTGGTTACCAAGTAAACGATGTTATGAAAAATAACGGTTTCACCGGACACTAAGTAAATTATATCCGCGAAACGAGAGACGACTTAATCACTCCCTGCATGTACAGCGAGAATCTCGGTGCAGAATCATCATCCGTTGATGGAAAAGGTAAAACCACCTGGACTATGGTTGCCATTTTTCCCCACAACTCTATCCGACTCGGCGAGATACATAAAATGCGACATCAGAATGCACCGTCCGGCTTGTCGGCTATTTGTTTTCTGGCTCGACGTGCCCGTCCGTAATAATTAAACGGACCGGAAGCTAAAACTACGCTTTCTCATTATCTGCCACGCGAACGATGATCGATGATTTGGGACAATTACCAACTACGTTCGTTATCGTTCGTTCCCGCGGAAAGTCGTATTCGAACAGATTTACCGTCCAACTTCCTTGCTCTGCGAAATAAATTATTTGTATAGAAAGTTACAAACTTCGATGCTTTTAATTCCGCTAATGGTGGAGGATAGAGCCGGTCTCTTGATGTTTTATCATTAACAAATTAAAATTCTCTCCGGTTATTGTGTCAACGCTGTTGAATTAAATCTTTAATTTCCAGTAATCCTGAGTTAGAATGATACGGACGTACGGAAACTCGGAGAAAAAAAGTAAAGGAGAGAAACGACCGTGCCTGCAAATTAAATCCAAATTCGCGTTTCTATAATTTCATGGCGAAGGCTGTATAAAAAAAGTAATAGGTGTATATGTGTACCTGCTACATGGAAATAAAAATGAGTCGGCTCTTCGAACAACCATTCTATAATATTCTCTTCTAAGGATACGCGCAGAAAGATTTTCACCAAAGTCATGAATGTTGCAGAAGCATCGGTGCTTACGGTATACATGTATATATGTACGTTTCATTTCGGCATCCTTATTTTTCCGAGTACAAAGAAAAACAGCCATCGGAAAGAAAAATGCTTGTTTCGATAGTATACGTAACGTAGAAAATACTGGAGAAAAAGATGGTAAATTTACCGAGAGCAGAACGATCGCGATATCCATGAAAAGCGTAAGCATAAAAGACGGACTGGTTTCGTTGTCACGCTTATCATTTTCCAATCAAGCGAATCTGTCGCGCGATAACTCGCAAGGAGGAAACAGGAAGAGGATTCGTATTCGATTTAAAACAGAAGCGTATACAAACATGCGGATACATTCCAAAGCGGTTGGTAGAATATTTCACGCGACGGTAAAAATTGCAGTTTATACGTATTTTTTCTATTCTTTTTTCTCGTTTTTGGACCTCCCTTCCCCGATCGGTATCCGATCAAATTTAAAATCCCGAAATCCATCCGATGCATCGAGGTCATCCGCGTTGGATCCGTTGCACCGATGTTATAACAGCGTGTATCTCTCGCGTCGTATCTGCTGTCTCCTATCGATTCATGTAATTTCACGAATTGCACACCACTCAGCCAAGCATCGGGCTGATATCCTGAAGTACACGAGCACACCGGCACATTCGCGCTCAGCGGCACCGACACGGCTTAGCAATGTAATATAACGCAGCTTGGTGAGGTCCCAACAGCTCACGCGAAATAAAGCGAGTAATCGATTGCAACCGTACACAGAGAGCGACGCGGCGGACTACAGAATAGCTATAGAGGTAGCGCAGCGCAGCGCGGCACACCTCACAGGATGCACAACGAATCCTTGGCTTAACTACTCTATCCCAATTGCACACGTGGAAGCAGAAATATATCTGTGCGCGTTTCCCTTCGAAGCCAGCGGCGTGGGTGGCTACGTATCCTGCGGTTACCACCTATCCTACCCACCCCCGAACTGAACAATGTATTTACGCGTTTATACGTCTTACCATCTTCTACCCGTACCGTTGTTAGCCATTGTTTCGGGTAAACAACCGTATAAATTTAATCGAACGCGGCAACGAAGCGAGTGCCTGTGGTTCTTCTTGCTTTTTTCCCTTTTTTAATTAACGCGCACCGATAGTGGCGCGGTCACCCTTGCGTTAACCGTTTGTCGTAACATTCGTTCACGGCCTCTTCCAAAATGGTGGAAAATACGAATTCTATATGCAACGACGGTGATCTATGGTGGACTTTCGGAAGCGTGTATTCGTCCTCGTACCGAATTCGTAGAGTGCACGGTTAACACAGGGACGAGAGATACGTACACATAGACGAAAGCGTTGCATAGGAATGCCATGCAGCACCGAGTTCGCTTACGAGCCATTCTCAAGATTTGTTACTTGACGTTGAGAAACTGGGCTTCCTCCTACCTTACGTATATACACACACACACACAAACACACACATATATATATACATATACGTATACATATATATCTTTATACACACCGACCCGGTCAGCTTTCGCGCCAACAATCGTACCACCTAACTCTATACAATTCGAAGAGTTATACTCGCAGTGCTTTTTCTTCGTGAAAATCCCAACCTGGTCACGTACATTTGTTAATCTTACCGCGCGTATACTTTACAATCAACTGTTTAACGATACGATTGTCTGAGTTGAACGCGAAAACCCTTCGAGCGTTTCAACGAGCGCATCAAGGAACCGCGTGCGATCATCGAATCTACATCGAACCTATATAAGTTCTATGCGTGCTTACATACGCATATGTAGATGTGCATAACACGTATATTTGCACAAAGTGAACTTCAACAAACCGATGCGATGCGATGCGACGCGACGGAAACTACCACTGTTTGTAGAATAGTCTACTACGGTCGCTGATACTTCGCGTGCGGTGTGCATTCAACCGCAACCAACATACATACGACACCTCTACAGAGGAATATACGTCGCTGAAAATGGGGATTATTCTTGGTTTAATTGATTGGAAACGAGCCTTCCCCGCCTCCATGCCAGACTGACTCCGGACTGAAATCCTGCACTCAACCGCAGACCAACTATTAAGCGCGACCCTTGTCATTTTGTCGCAGCCTTACAACAGATAATCGAATATTCAACATGGATGCGCGACGACTTACTTTCAACTTATTTTCTTTTCGCGTGGTTCAGCTGCCGAGCATCTCGGATTTAATTGCCGTTGCATTAACGGGTTGAACGTTATC
The DNA here is from genome assembly GCA_963969225.1 of Xylocopa violacea. Taxonomy (NCBI): domain Eukaryota; kingdom Metazoa; phylum Arthropoda; class Insecta; order Hymenoptera; family Apidae; genus Xylocopa; species Xylocopa violacea. Next base: position 32,130,095 of record CAXAJV010000006.1, on the reverse strand, counting down.
GATTTGAGACGGGGGGATATTACCGGACCGACAGAGACGTGTCAAGAATCGAAAATTTCAAGGCGTCTTGAATTATCCGACGACAGAAAAACGCAGCTCTGCACTTGAAATAATATTCTCTGGCATAAAACCAAGCTTAATGCGTCTCTCGTTTTTTGCGCATGCTCTCGACTCAACTTGGTAATTACTCACGGATAAGAGCACGTTTAAAAACGAGTGTGTTCGTTCCGTGCATTTCCCTCGAATAAAGTAATGCTTTCAAAATGATGCTGCGCGTAAAAATTAATTCTTTTCGGAGAAGTTGGCGCCTGGTTAAACCGAAAAGCCAGAGATGTTTCATTTTGTCCTCTTTTCAACGGGTCACCGTGCTGTGAAACGTATTCGCAGAATGTCCTTACGCGCGCAGCTCCTTGTGTTTTATCGCGATGCTTCGAATACAGCCAATGAGTTCACGAATGCGAATGTATTCTAAAGAAATGCATATCTATTTCGATCTACGGAGCGACTATTGGAGGTAGAAAAATTAAAGGTATTCATCGTTGAAGAAAATCGTGGCGTTAGCAACGCAGTCGTCGTCGTCGTCGTCGTCGTCGTCGTCGTCGCCGTCGTCGTCGTCGTCGTAGTCGTACGCCACTTTCACCATTTCACAGGGAATGCATCGCGCTTTCGCGCCACGGATTTTCTTCTGGAAAACGAATCATCTCTATTGCGCTACTGCATAAAATATACAGAAGCGCGCACTCGTCACGGATGTGAATGCATTTCCCCCTGACAACCGAGCGAGGGGACGTGGAATTTTTTCACCAACATTCGCTGCTAAATCTCGTCCACCGGTACATGTATATATACCGCAAAAATTGTGACCAACGATTAAAAATGTTTCAATCGACACGGAGCACGGTCTTTTCGCTATCGAGCAAACGTTGTTTCATTGTATAAACTCGCATGGAATTTACACATGTACGTTACATATGTGAAAGAATGGTATTTACCTGTAACGTTTGGTAACGAGCGCCGGTGAAATTATGTTTCGTACAGTAGAGCTTTGAAGTGTCGTGATTAATTTATCGTATGAACGTTGTTCATGGCTGACCGAGGATCTCACCTTACTTGTAAGAGGGTACGACGTGCTCGTGCTGGTTAATCGAGCTCGATATCACTTTGCGACCGTGCAAACGATGCGTACACGCCGCTATATACGTATGCACGTACGTGCATGTATTGTAGAGATAGTATTACGGTCAATATTTCACCGCAAAACTTGCTCGAGCGTGCATAATTTAATTTTTAATCCGTAAACTGTACGAAAAGAGAAGAAAGCGTGCTACCATCGCCGTTTACTAAACGCTACGGTACGCGACCGAGGAACGTGTTCCTCTATTTCCAAAGATTTACGAGTATCGTGGTACATGAACCATAGAGGAGAGCCAGATATACATATCATACGCGCGTATCCTTGCTGCGCTCTGCAACGATTTGCTCCAGCACGAGTAAGCAGTTTGCAAATTTTTTCGATACAAATTTTTTTGTCTCCATTTTAGAAGTAGGTCGGAACGATGGTCCCCGAGTAAGTCTACGCGACGTCTACTAAACTAGAAACAGCAAGACGAGTGTGAGTAGTCTCCCCTAAATAAATGTGAATTTTGTGCGAACGATGTAAATTTTCGGAGGGAAAAAAAGTATTCCGATAAATTTACATCTCCGGCTCATTGGTCGAAAACCGATAATGTCGGTGGTTAACAAATTCAGGTACAGTTTCCTGGCAACTTCCAACCAACCGAACCTTCAAAAGGCAATAACGTCATTATGAGTAGCTACGGGGAAATGGTCCGTAAATGCTTAGATATCTTCCACCTTCATTTTCTCTTAACCGCACTGGCTCGCGAGACTGTCTTGCGTTCTCGTTTCAATGGACCCAAACGCGTTCGTATCGCCAGATAATGATCACCTTCTCTTTACGTTTCCCCGTTTCTCTGCCAACCCCAACGCTGACTGTTCATCTTTCCATATATCTGTATCTATACGTATTTCCGAACGTTACCAATAAAGTGTCTACCTAAAAGAAAAACACAATCGATAACGAAGGCATAGAGGTGTTCGTCTAACGAGGGAACTTATAAAGCGCGATAATTACGACGCACGCGTATCGTTATCGTGGAGGTGTGGTTTTAAAATGAAAGCACGGTAATATAAATACGAGGGACCTAAACTAATTTGCTCTTCTCCCCATTCCCCTCCCTCATCACGATCTCTTGCCTTCGAGCAACGATATTCCATGAATACTGAACACTTGAGCTTCCACGTCAAGTACATACTAGTGCATATGCATCGGCTTAAATTCAACGAGGGTATGTACGTTATTCGCGGACAGAGCGCGTACCTGTGTACAGCTCTTTCTTAATCGTTTCCCAACCAATTTTTCCGACGGTACAGCTAGCTGAATTTTCTTGCTCGCTTCAGAGGTACACCTATCCTATTCGTTGCTATCGTCGAACAGGAGTATCGTTAGAAAATTGAATAGGTACGGAGAGATAAGAACGATAAGAAAAAATGTGTGAAACGGTACAACGGGTTGCGAAACGGTTGCTGAAAATTTTCGAGCTAAACGTCCTCCACTGTACAGACATTCTCGGCGCGAAGAAATTGAATCACGGTGATTCAATTATCTACCACTCGAAGATTGTAACGAGATGAAGATGGTGCGAGTAATTAGTATCGAAGCGTTCATGACCTCTTTGAACGCGAATCTCAAAAGCGTTCAGCCGTAGGAGAAAAGATTTCGAGTAGAGCCGCTCTTTTATTTTCTTTTACCACCTTAGCTGGAAAAACTCTTTCAACGAGTTTTCAACTATGGCGTTTTGAAATTTAAAATCAGCGGCCACGCTTAAAAATACGAGGAAACTCTAAGTAACGAGCGAACGAACGTAGCAAACAAGTTAAATATCTATTAAAATTATAACGCGAGAGGAAATACATTTCTCTGTGCATCTTATCGAGAAACGACTAAAAAAAAAAAAAAAAAATTCGAGCCACTGTTGCATGGAGCTTGGCTCGATGCCATCTGCAACGGCAACCGAGTTACGTTCACTCATGCGAGAGTGTTAATAAAATCCGGAATTTCAAACAGATCGTTACTTTGACCTCACTATTCTGCCTGTTACACGGCACCTATGTTTGTTAGCGTTACCGCTCTCTGACCCAACGATAATTCTGGACAACTTTCAAAAGTCCGGACCTTACCTTATTCTTTCTCCTCCTTCAAGTTTTCTAACAACGCCAAACAAACCCAAGAAATTTCTCTTCTCTCTGTCATCGCTGCTTTTTCTACTAGCCTCGGCGCGGAAGAAGCGAAGTAATAACGACTCAGGGTGTTGCAGCGGAAAAATTGTTCAATTAAATTCGCAACCAGTAGCCGTCTCGTTCGTTTCTCTCTTGGGTTCACAGTTTCATGGCTCGACTTGTTCAAAGCGCGAAGAACTTTCAAAGAGGGTCTACAAGTCGAAGCTTAGAGAAGAAGAGATAGGATGGAAAGTCAAGGGAAGCGATGACTGGCTCGAAAAATTCCCGGGCAACAAGATAGAACTTTTGTAACAATTTGTAGATGTGCACATTCCTGAATCGATTATTGGAGATTTGTTCCACTATACGTGCAAGTAGGACTAAACAATTTTCTGGATACTCTTTTTGTCATCCGCTCTTATCGTACTCTTGATCGTTTACTTGGTAAAAACTACGACTCGCCTGTTTAAAAACGTAAAGAGGATCGATCAATATTCATTAGTTATGCCGTAGTTACGGACGTATTTAAAGTTTCGTTTCTACGTTGTTTTCTTCGGTTCGCTCGATTACGGACGAACAGAAATAATTTTAAAAGTAACCAACAATATTTATATTCGTATAGAAATACATTCGAACTGGAAAAATAAATGGATATAATTTAAATGGAACGGTTCAATTCTTAATAAAATGTTGGAATTTTAAGAAATTCTTGGTTCAACTTCTACGTGTCTCTATGTATGATGCATAAAATGACGTAGTATTATGTTCACCTTTATGTTTGAAATATTTACCTTACGATATTTTTAGAGGACTTATTCTCGAATTTTCGCGCAAGCATATACAGAAATAACATATCTGTATACTTTTTCAAGCATTATTGCATGTCCCCGGTAAAATACTATTATTACCTCCCTATCCATCGATAATCACGAGCGCAAAGGATTGTCCTCGTTAACGTTGTTTCAACATGATTAGCAAACGAATGCTCTTCTTCGCTTCTAATGGAGCAATTATTATTCTGACTGGCTCTTGCTCTCGCCGAATGCGAACTCCATGAATATTGTCTCGTCTCAAATTATCCCTATCTTTAAATCCCTATCTTCTAAAACAAGAGAAAGCTAAGGGACGAAGGGTTGAATTTCAAGCGCGATTTAAAAGGATTACTCGTTTGTACATTATTAAACGGACACGAAACGGAAGAAAAAAAAACAAAAACAAAAAGAAAGTACAATTATAGGATTCGAAGGATATTATTAGGTATAAGAATATTTGTTCCGCTTACTTGTGCAGATTCCTTCGTCCACTTCTCGCGCATTGGGTAGAAGATTTTTGATGACGCATTGCAAGCCATCGGCACAACTTCCGGAAAAGCCAAACAGACCACCGCACGGCTCTCCCTCGACGCGAGCGCACACCTTACAACATCTGTGGAAATTACGGATATTTAGAAATAAGTATGTGTAAAAACTCATTTGTGTAAGGGTAACGAATTTATAAAATCAGTTTCCCTTGCGTATCGAATTCGCTACCCTTAGAAAACTCAGTTTAAACCGATAATAAAGCCACTGCGAATCAACTTGTTTTATTGCTAGTCGACTAAAAAGATAATGCTTACGCTAGAAAGATGAAAGAAGGGAAAATAAGAGAGACAAGACGCATGAAGTAAAATAAGTACATAATAAAATGGAATCCCCGCGTGGCTTTGTATAGAAAAAATCCGTCAACGACCAGCAGCTTTATTACTTTACCTCGCTGCAAGATCATGGGCAACCAATCCTTTTCTACTACGTTTCTACATCTTCCCTGTAAAACACTTTTCGATACACCAAGCTTAAAGGTATTTGCGGTTCGTTTATGTATACACGTGTACGGTAATTTTACCGCTACAAAATGTAACATTTTATATACAACAGTTTTCGCAAATAATTTTTAATTAACATAGTTTCGTTAAAATTTTCCCTTATTGAAATACAATTTGAAACTCCATTTGCAAATATGCGGTTCAGCAGTAAGCTATACAAATATATATGTATGAATATATTGATTACAAAGACAGAACAATTCGGGTAACGTAAAACAGCAGGTAGTACTGCGTTCCACGTTGAACATTTTTCAATAAATTCTCAGTAGCTATGCTACAGAATCGTGGATCGGTAACATTTTTGAACGTTTAAACGATAACTCGCGTGTTCATACGGTAATACGTGATCAGACTTTTTCGAGGCAAGAAAATGTATCGATACGCTACAATAATCTGAGCTTTGAGCGCGTTACCGTGATTCCGTAAGACAGTTAGTAAGACAAATTAGGTAGTTAAAATTGCTCGGAGCACGCGAAAGGAGAATCGCGCGAGCAACTGAAATCGCCTACATCGAAATAAGTACGTACACACTTCGAAGGACAAGTACGAGTCTCGAGATACAACCGAGGGGACAATCGAGTAAAAGAAGAAGTCGCGGATCGAATTCTTTTCTAACCAAATGACATTCTACGCACGATTTATATTTAAGAGACGCGTACATGCAAGTACTCGTCCGAAGATATGTTAAGAATTTCAGGTTCAAGATATTTGCATGAATAATGACGCAAAATAACTCCATACGTATCCCCTGAGTTTAACAGCTTTAGAGTTCACTGCTGATCGTCTGTGTGTGTGTCTTTCTCTCTCTCTCTCTCTCTCTCTCTCTCTCTCTCTCTCCCTCTGTGTGTATGTGTGTATATGTGAAAGAGAGAGAGAGAGAGAGAGAGAGAGAGAGAGAGAGAAAGAAAGAGGGAGAAAAGTTCTGATCTTACGATGCAATAACGATCGATGCACTATTTGACCGCAAGTGCGAATAAAAAACGGCATATAAAAATTCAATGACCCACGCTTTTGTTCGTTCCTAGCTTGAATATTCAGATTTTGCTTTATCAAACCCTATTTTTCATCGGGGCACTGCTAGAATACCGGTAGTATAGAATCCAACGGAATTTTTGCTTTCTATGAAAAAGAGGACGGTGGAACAGGTTTATTGCGTCATGGATTTGAATTGCACGTAATGTTCCTCGATAGGAATAGGGTAAACGAGTAGCGGATCGGTCTTGCCGGGTAAATGCGCTCTCTCGAAGAGAGCGACACGCGAGCGACACGCGAGCGACACGATCCGGTAAAAGTGATTTTCCGCGAGAAAATCAATCGATAGAAGTAAAGGAAAAAAGTGGTCCGCGGCTTACCTGCAGGGGTCCCAAGTGAGGCCTCCGGGGCAATCATCGTCCGTGAGAATGTCACATTCGAACGGTGAGCACACACAAGAGAGAGCTCTCGCGACCGCGACCGAGAATACCACGATGCCCCCCAGCAACAGCAATGAGGCCCTCATTTTTCACTCCTCCACTTTCTTCTCCGTAGCTCTGTGGATCTCGTCCGTCTTTTTTGGTGGGCGCGCGCGAGATCACAGGCTCGACCCGAATACGTCGTCCCCCGAATCGTCGCGAAATCAGTTCATCGTTCAACGGCTTGACACGACGTACATCTCAGTTTCGACTCGTCGACCGCACACCTAGACACGTGCTTTATCGTTGCCACGCCATAAACTATCAACACCAAATCATCGAGCTACTACTGTTTACAGCTAACGCGGAGTGCTCGCTCGCAGGATAGGAAAAGATCATCGCGATTCGCCCGAGTCGCGATCAAACCTCGAGCTAGGAGGGAGACGAGCGCTTGTATCTCGTATTTTCTATCGCGAAACGAAATTTAATCGTTAGCCGAAAATCTAACCCGACGCGAAACAAAACGTTCGACGGATCGAGGGATCGATTAATCGATGGCACGATCGAACAAAATTACTTTCGAATTACCATCGAACCCTGCAGAAGAGTGGCGTGTTAACACACAGCCTGATCTCGTAATCGTACGTTTAAATTACGCAGCGGTAGAAGGGTTGGTCGCAACGAACGTAGGGAAGAACCGCATTGCTGCATACACGGTGCAACACGTTCAAATTTCAAGGGGCCGTAATACAAGCGAGAATACTTTTAACGCACACCGCGTACGCGTCAGAGAATACTTGGCGTTCGATGGATGTATTTCACCGTAACGCGAATCGCGTCGTACGTAGATTATGAAAACACACACGGCTCGAAACAACTCCGGGTGAAATACGCTCTGAACTATTCGCTGTTGTTCCGTTGCCCGATCATTTCACGCCTCGCGTTCCATCTTTTCGAGCTCGTACGCTTTTTCGGCCCTCGAACAGAACCTCTCGCCAGTTTTGCGTTCACGAAATCTTCTCGAAACACGCGAAAACATTCAATCGAACGATCAGCGCCGAAATCTTTAATATTTCTTTCGACGATTCATCACAATTATTTACTTTAACGAGGAAAATGTTGCGAAAACTCGCGATTGTACAACGCGCGAACACGCGATACAACCTACGAACGCACCGTAGAGGACAAATCGGGCAGCACCAGACGAATAGATCGCGCGACAAACTATGCCTCAAATACGGCCATCTAAAGAACAGACCGGCTTTACGATTAAATTGAAATATTTACAGATATAACGTGCGGCAGGTCGCATAGTAATCTCGAGAGATACGCGGTTTCTTCTATCGATGCACTCTCACGCTGACAACATCGCGCACAACCGAACAAAATGTTTTTTCACGCAGCAACAAATACACGATGCGTTCGATGTTCAAGACGAACGTGTACTAACCGACAATCGGCGTCTATGACGCGGCGTCGTACGCCTCGACGGTTCGCGTCGGCGCCCTGACCACCCTATCGCTGCTTTTCCTGCGATCCATTTCTTCACCTATTTCGACTGTTACCTGCTACTACATCGAAACGATTTTCATCGAACTTCTTCGTTAATAATTCTCACGAACGACGACGGGGCATCGACACGAGCTCGATAATTCCACGTGTGTTCGAACAAACGTATTTGCGATTCCCTTCAAATTCGTTGAATGGAATTGATTTGAATCGTTGATAGAAATCGTTGCTTTTATGTTAACCTATTACATAATGCATCGTTGTAATAAATGTGAATAAAATTAGTGCTGTCTTTAGAAACTCGACTGTTCGATTTAACGCGTTCATTACGGTAGATCTAGTATGAGAATCGTAAGGAATGTATTGATCGAAGGATGTATCGTACAATGAAAATACATTTAGAGAAACATAAAATATCTACGTACCCAGAAATGTATCTATTTCTCGTTGAAAGTATCGCAATTCTATGTGAAGATGATCAATTTTACAAAATAACTTTTCATTTTTAGCCAACGAAAGATTACAAAGTGCGCGACTGCTGTTGGCGGGAAATCTATGGCAGTAGAGCCAACTTAAATTCTTTTAGGAACCCTAGTCAAGCTTTACTTTTAAGAATACACGGTTCATCGTCCAATCAGCGATTAATTTTTCGAGATTATCCTTTGTAAAGTCCCTTAAAAAAAAAAAACTTGTAAAACTCGATCGAAAACTGCATACATGTGTATCGACATCAGTCCGTTATTGTCAGTCGCTTTTATGCAGGAGTTAAGGTTATGTTTTACATTACTATTACCGAGCACTTGTTAATAAAGTAGGAATATGGCATTCAAATGATATATTTATCTGATTTCCATGTGTATTTTAATTTACGATATAATCACATTTCACACGGTTTATATAAGCCGATGTGTTAGAAATGGAAGTACCTACTGTAGAAAGTTTTCCGTAAGTAAATAATAGATTTGATTTCTCGCTGTATTTATAAATAATTTGTTGTTTTTGACTTTTCATAAAAATTAATCTCTTTCGTATCACGATTGTCATTGGATCCATAAAACACGTGGAATATAGTTACTGTAAGGAGTTGTGGTTTTTAATATCGGATACGGTGTGTCGGTGTGAGAAACAATTGGTCGAAGATGAAATTAAGAAGGAAACTAAACTTCTTAAAGAAGGATTACTATTTTTTAAACCATATACGGAAGCATCGCTTCAAAACATACCCAAGAATGATCCTTCACCTCGAATGTTCGAATTAATTAGTAAACTTGCCCCACTTCTCGTATGTATTAGAAATCAAATTTTATTTATTTTTCTTCCTCCGATGTACACGAAAAATGATAAATTTATTACTTTTATCAGAATTTAGATGCTACAATTACATGGGATCTGGTTTGTAATTTTATAAAATATGAATATCGGAATTGCGCGGAAACTTTCGCCTCTCAACTTATAGATTTTACATCGATGAAAGCGTTAATCGACGATATCTGGATATTTTATTATTCCGAACGGATGACCTTGATAAAGTGCCTTAAACTTATGGTTGAATACAAAGATAAAGGTCATCGCTATCAAAAGGAATTTGCAAAGTTCTTTGATGATGTTCTATTCGGAACATTGTTAGAATCTGTTCGAAAACAAATAGAGATGTTAAAAACGGTAATTCCACCCGTAAGATCGCAACTATGTACGGAGGAATACTTACACAGGTTGTACAATAGCAGTCTGATCGAAATGCGAGAATTATTGCACATACTGACAGTAATTATTAACGATATACATATCGCGGACACTGAATTTATGAAGCTTTATGAAAGTATTGGAGTAAGTATCGTATAAGGTAACGCACAACTTGGCATAATCTACGACATCTTGTTGTCTAATACCGTGCAATAATTTTGTGTTTGCAGGGAGAACCAAGGCGGTTAGCAAGTACAAAAAGTCACGAAGATAAGAAAGCAATTGCCAAAAAGATTAAAGAAATACAGTACAGTCAAGTAGCACTATTTTTAGTAACGTTAGATGTTAGGAAACAGTACGTTATTTTGTATTTTCTACTTGTGAATTAATTAGTATTTTTATAGTAAAAATGTGTCATTTGTAGCACCGATATGGAAGATTGGATACGTAGCGTGAGGACTAGTATGCAAGAAACTTTTGAACAGAAATGTATTCGTGATAATTTTCCACAAGATAGCGCACTATTTTTATCCTGGATGTTGGCGAATTATGCTGTCGATCCTGACGATATTAACATTTTGAACAGATTTAGACCATTCGGTATAAAAGCTATTCAGCTAAATGTTTTCCACTACTTGGAAGACTTGTTGAACAGCGAAATGATTTATGAAAAAACCCATTATGCTGAAGTTGTACGAAACAGCGTGTACAACCTCCTTACTTTAGTGTGCGCCTTTGTCGACGAAGATAAATTGAGCGCGTTAAATGGTATTTTTGACGCTGTTGCAGCCACAATTCAGTTTCCGGAGACTGCAGTACGATTTTGGCAAGAACGAAACGATGGTTTGTGGTTGATTTATAAATTCGCAGCGGAACAGTTTCCATATGAATTTGAACCGTTAACAAACATCGCGATCGGACTGGCAAGCGCGTCGGAATTCAGTGCTGAAAAAATTGCTGTGGAGTTGGACAATCTTCAATCGTTAACATTGGAGGTACCACGGCAACGGGACCATAACAAACCGTTAAAACCATATGAAAAAGGATGTACCATTCACAAGAATACGTATACGATATCGGAAGAGTGTATCCGTGAAAATGTACGTATATTGTCGAGCGAACGCGAGGTGGTGATATTTCGTGGAAAGGCAAGCTATTGGGATGCTCTACATCACAAGATAGAGCAACTCTTTTCTCAAGCAGGCGGCGGAATTACAAGTATTAATGAAATGAATAAAAACTTGCCCGAGCACGTTTCGCAAGGTCTAAAATTGTTGAAAACGTTGGCCAAATACGTAGGTATACGGCCAAGTATGGTTATACCAACGGAATTAAGTTTTGAAATTATAAATAGATTTTCTTATCCAGTATTACCGGAGGAAAAAATGTACATTTACAAAGTGGTTGCCGCTTGCATCGATATCTCGTCCGAACTGGTATTAGAGTATCCAGAAGAAATTTTGTCTCGGATGCGTGCTGGCGTTTATCCGAAGTTCAATAACCGATATCAAAAGACGTTAGATTTTGCAGAAGCAGTTTCATTCGACGGTGGTATTATCGCGTCTTGGTTATCTGCCATAGAAACGATCGCTCACTCTTACCCAATTTTGAATGCATATTTGGATATTTTATCGAAATATTTAATCAGAAAATACAACGAGGAAGCTCTGTACACCGTTGAGATACCTGGGATGGTGTTTCTGTTGCAAGGTGTTTTGCCAAAATTGGACTCTTGGTATTTTGATTCCGATGCGGAAAGAACCGATTTGTGGTTGAAGAGCATGTTTTGCCTCCATAGAGCGCTCGAATCTAGTCTTTCGAAAAAAGATATACGTTATGAATTACAGCTTGTGGTTGCTTACAGTTTATTGCATTTGGAACCGCGACACGCGTTGCTCAAGCTGATTCGTACTGGTGAACGTACTTTACACAACAAAATGATGGCAGAAACGGATTGGATTCGAGGAAAAGGATTCAAAGCGATTAAAAGTGTACACTTGGCCTTATCGGTGGTAAATAGATTATTAATATTTCGAAAATCATTGGGCCTGGAAATAGGCGACAGATCACCGTTGGAAGCTGCTTTGTATTCATCGCCTCGCGTACCAAACGGTCTTTTAATAGTACCAACGATCGTGAATTATCTGTACGTTTGGTTCAGTCCACCTTTGCAAGCGATGGCTGTTAAGTTGCTGAAAAAGTTCGCCGAAGGATCGTCAATGTCCCTTCTGGTTTGCATGGGTATGGATGGTACAGCCATACGAGAGACCTTTGCTTCTCGTCGAGGTCTAATGTCGCCAACTTGTGACGCAGACGTCAAAGTCGCTATTCTTGAATTGGTCGCCGTATGCCTCGAAAAACAACCCGGTTTGACAGAAGCTCTTTTCAATATCGTGCACCCAGCCGAGTGCAAACGAATTTTCCCACGATCCGTGGAAGAATTTTTCACAGAAGGGTGTAGACAATTTCTAGTTAAATATCTGAACCGAATTTATGAAAGAGAGGACATCGTGTGTGACAAATTATACAACAGCACGATGGCGCTGTTACGCGCGATGTGGTACCACAGAAACGAAATTCTTGTAAATTTCTTCCGAAAACGGGAGAACTTTTGGACTCATCTTTTTGCTCCTCTGTTTAGAGATCTAGTGCCAGGCGCGAAAGGTTATTCTCATCTGTTGGATATCATTACTCTAGAGCTGTTCAAAAATACTTCACTGGAAGATGATTTTACCATGAATTTGAAGAAACTTTTGGACAAATCGAAGGATTACTGGAAGAAATTTGCGATATACATACTCGATGACATACATGCCGATGGCGAGGAATCGAACAATTACGAGAAACGAGACGGTACCAAAACAGATTCGTTGTATGAAACAAATTTGGAGTCTTGGTACAATTTTATCGTCACGTTAACCGACGAGAGAATAGCGACAAACTATCCTATCAATGTGTCCCAAGCGCAGCTGATAACGCAGCACTCTTTAGAATCGTTATTGGAACGCATCAAACAGTCTTGCGACGTTTCCAATCGAAAAATGACAATGTTGCTCGCTTCGTTGTCGCTTCGATGCATCACTTCGTGGAAACAGATGTGCGTCGACGACTCTAGAGTTTTTAAATCAAGACTAACGCAACTGATGCAAGAAATCGGGCAAGCGTATCGCAGCTATGGGAAATCTTTGCGTCAAACACTGGTATCGTTGCTTCTTGGATGCGTGCAGTGCGTGAAAAGCACGTTACGCGAGGACACGACCAGCCTCGAATATCTGTTGTCGCACTCCTGTACGATCGCTGCGAGCGAATTAGAGGAATTAAAAGAGGCTGCTTCTCGATCGGGAAAGCGAAAACAGCAGCAACAACAACAGCAGCAGCAGCAGCAGCACTCGGCCGAGCAAACTGTGAACGAGAAAACAGCCAGAATGGAGAGCGTGACCGCGCAAAAGAACGCGGACGAAAGGAACGCGGAAATTATTAGCGGAATTCGGGAAAGCTTACCGGCGACCTTGGCGGTCTGTATGGTCACTCAACTATTGCGCTCTTACGTGGAACGTAGTTCCGTCTCGAAGCATCAACGAAAGTCTAGCTGCGTGCAACTTCGACAAATGATCCCTGAATTGATGACGTGTATCGGTATTACGTTGCAAAAGTATCCATATTTAAGATTTAGCACCGCTGCCCTCAACTTGCTCAATCTGATCATTCGCTCGCCGTACACCTTACATCCAATCAACGAGAATGACATCGCGAAGTTATGGTTGAGCTTGATTCCGCCTAGCGACATTGGCAATAGCATGCTAGACTCGTTATACGACGATTGCACGAATGGAAAATGGCGATGTCAGGATTGGTGGCCACTTTACACGCTCGGTCTTGAATTTCTGATAGGGCTCGTAACTCGGGAAACACCTACCGTTTACATAAAGTCGATCGTGATGTTCGTCAACTCGCACGAATATCAACTGATGGTCGCGTCGACTCTGCTAAGACACACGGCGGACCTGTTTGCTGCCGATTTGGTACAATCTCTGGTTGCTCTCATTCACATAATGGCAGTGCAGCCGTACGTTTGGAACACGATACAACCAAACGTCTGCGAGACTCTGATTAAATGCATGTATCTAGCTTACGATAACACCGTGAATCTATTGTTGCGGCCGCGAATTCTCAAGTTCATCATCGACGGTATCAGCGTGGAAAGTGCCGAGGAATTGGAATCGTGCGACAAAAGATCGCCAAGCGGTGAATTGAAGTTGTTAGTGAACAAGTTAATCATTATAAATACAACGTGCACGTTAAGTTTCGTTCACTTCTCTCCGAGGCTGAACACTCTCGTGGACACTATATACACGCAGGACTTTTGGTACACGCCAATGGCAGAGATGAATTTCGGACCACCTCAGATGAGTATGAGTTCGAAGCCTCGGTTAACTTACGGGACGATCATCAGTTCGACGCAGCTGTTCACGCAGGCGTTACATTCTCGGTCCCAAGCGGTGAGCACGTCGTCCGATTCTGCTAAAAAGGAATGGGAGCACGCTACACCGGAAGATCGGCGGATGCATTCGAGCAAGGATCTGAGGAGAATCATCCACGCGGCCTCTGGTTCCACTTCCAGGTCTTCATCCAACGTAGGAAGCGAGTTTTTGGTGTACGTCAGCGGGCTGGACGTAACCGTGCCGTTACTGAGTAGTCCGAGACTCGTGCGGAGGCCTTACGATCCTCTCATCTGCGAAAACACTATTTTGTCAAGAGCAACAGCGTTAACGAGCGGTAGACACGTGACGAAAGGTGGTGGCGCGGTAACTGCCGGAAACAGCGATAGCCCCGTTGTAGCCAAGTATCAAAAATTTAGCGATCCTTGGTTCGAATCTATGGACGAAAACAATACGAGATTCGCGCTTGAAGTGAATCTCGTGCTAATATTGTGCCAAGCCTTGGAAGGCGTCAGGAGTCCAAGGATCGCTCTTCGGGATCGGCAGCTGATAGCACGCGAAACAGTAACCGAATTGGGAGTTTTCTTCGACTTTCTTGAACACAGAGGTACCCCAGACGACTGGCACGTTAAAGGATCGTTGATCAATGCCGACGCTAAAAGCGTGAGAGGTATTCAACAAACCGTTGATTCCAGTCAGTCTGTTTTACCCGCAAGATTGAAAGAAACCAAGGGGAAGGTGGTACTCGAAGAAAATATATTCACTACAGGAAAATTCACGACCAATATTAGCAGTAGTAGTAGCATACAATTTTTGCCCCTGATGGGGAAATTATTGAAAACTGTCGTGGAATCCTTAGACTTGACTCAGTATCGATAGTAGGATCGAAACGACAACAATAAAATATGCGTACATCGATAAGGTATAGAGAATGAAAACAAATTGGGTGCAAGGATACACAAATGTAAGTGTTGCTTAAAAGTTGTCTCGTACGTGGAAAGTGTGGCGAGTGGGAACCTCTAATCGGAGTGCTCTGGAAGTTGTCCAATATATTGTGTATCCTTGAAGAAAATACAAGAAAATTAAACAAATATATATTTTCTGATCGAATTTCATTTAATTTAACCATTTCGAAAGTTCAAATTCATCCCGGATCGCATTTTTTGTACACTTAGTAATACCAGCAATCGGACACGTGTTTAGAACAACGGTATAATTATCTCTTATAAATTTGCGCCCGGCGCTACAATTCAGTGATTGTAATTTTTAATCCGTTCACTTTGATAACACTTAATTATTTCTATAATTATTTCTCGAAATGCAAATCGTTTTGACAATTTCAACTCATATCTCTTTACCTACGGGAACGATAATAGTTATCGCAAAGTAGAAAGCAGAAAGTGGAAAAAGCTCTAGTAATTTTTTTTATGTTCACGTGTCACTTACCCCGTTCTACTGTCTTTCCGCGGTTAACGTATTTTTAGAGTAATCATATTACGATAGAGTATAAAAATATAATTCATGGTATTAACGAATATTATATACGTTACGACAATAGTGGTGACGCGAATGTTAAATGAGTCACATCGCGCAAAGACATCTGACGCCTTCCAGGCTGGAAACCTGAAGGACGTGTTCGACGCTAAGGGGGCAAATGAGGTAAAATGTTCTCTGGTGACGGTGAGTCATGTACATCGTTACTTCTCGGCGTTACTCGCGAATGGTAAAAGTTATTAGTGGAGGTAACGGTAGAACTGGTTGTAACCGTGCTTGTCATTCCAACGGCCGTGACAATTGGAACGGTGCTGGTTGTTGTTGTATTTATCGTGATCGTCGTTACGATAGAGGAGGTAGAGTGACTTCGAGAGGTCAAGTTTGACCATATATGCGGATTAGCGTAGCTAGAATCGGACGATGATGAATCGGAATGACGGGTTGACGTGGTGCAATACATAGAAGTTGACAATGTAGTTGAAACAGGACCTGACGACGACACAGTCGCAGGGGTCGACGTAGCGGGCGGGGGTGGAGGTGGAGGTGGTGGTGGCGGCGGTCCCGGCGTTGGTCCATTCAAATCCGCTAAAGGATCAACCGTAGCACCATCCCCCCATGGTTCCGCTGATTTACCTTCGTCATTATTCGGAGCGCTGGCAGCTAACCTTTGCCGTTTCGTGTCACCGTGTAACAGGCAATGAACGTTCGGCGAACTGCTGCGATCACGAACACCCTCTTGTTCCTCCAGAAATCGGTCCATATAGTCCCTGCTTACGATTCAACGGTCTTGTCATACTTCAAGTTTCCAATCGTAATACAAAGAATGTGTAACAACACGCACGCATCAACATAAACTAAATGTCTGCGATTTAATTGAAATTTAATTGACAGTACAAACTTAATTGTATTCGATGAAGGGAAAGAATACACGATATAATTGTCCTCGTAATTATAATCGTTATGAATATCTTGGTTTTGTAAAAGAAACAAAATTCATTCTACAAAAAGAAAAAAAAAAAGCAGAGAAAATACTCACGTGATGCCAGGATGTAAAGCGTACTTCTTCTTTTCTAAACGAGCCTTATACGTAAATATATCGTGACGTTCCGTTTTCTTCCAAAGGTAATAAAATTGCACCAGTTCACCAACGGATCGTGTTCTAACCTGTTGAACAACGAACCATGTGTAACGTACAATTACTTCTTGTTACCGCTAATTGTAATCAGAGGTGTCATGTAACGCGTACCTTGTTCTTCTGTATCAGATGGAAATCTTTTCCATAGCTTCGTAATCCAGATTCGAAATTGTGACATTCTTCTTCCGACCAAAGGCTAACTGCATCCGTTGGTGGCAGAACATTCATTCTACGTCGTCTCAGTGCCTCTTCAAGATTGTAACCACATTGCAACAACAGATACAATGCTTGTTCGTCGTCTCTAATATGAGAGCCTGTAGGCAGAGAACCACCTTTCACAGCTGGTAACTGCGCTCGTTCCAAAAACTCTTCGGTTTCTTCTTCGGGTATATGACTTGGATCCCATAACATCTTATCCTCATTTTCGTAAGGTAAAGCATCGTCGTAATGACAAAGACCTTCCGGTATAGCCGCTTGATAATTAATACCAACCATGATTGTCTTTTTCCATTCTTCTTCATCGGGACTATAATCACAATCGTCTTCTTCCTCTTCGCTCTGCGGTCGTGAAACGCTTCGCAACAACCTTGATGTACCGCTACCTATAGCACTGCTAACTATTCCATCTTCTCCGCCATCTACCGTACCACTGCTAACGCTACCTTCTACTCCACCAACAGTATTATCGTTTATCGTACAGCCAGTATGTGCGGTTATACCACTGCACTTGGCGGTACTAGTACCGCCCATTGTTGGGGCCGTCCTTGTGTTTTCATTGTTACTACAACCGTCGATCATCGAACATTCTTCGCCTTCAACTTCTTCGTCGTCCTCGTCATCCTCCTGAATTCGGTGTCGTCTACTATTGTCTCCGGAACCTACACTACTGGCATTGCTTCGTTTCATTGCTGCTTCTGATACTAACGATGTCGAATCTTTCCCTTTTACCAACATTTCTGTATAAAATTGCTTAAGATCTGGCTCGTTACTAGCTGCGTCTGCTTCATCGTCGTCGTCATCGTCATCCGCGTCATTATCCCCCTTATCTGAATACTGGCCTTCAACTTCCGGGTCGCCGCTCCCAGATGGTATTAACATTCGATCTGAACTGTTTGAATTTTCCGTTGACGGATCCCCGTATCCATACATCGCAAGTAGATCTTTTAGTGGCATATCACCTTCCTGAAAGAAGACAAGAACACAAATGATTACCATGTCACGTATAACAAACTGATTAAACATACGAATCTCACTACGAGAACGCACTTTGAGTCCAAAGTGTTGTAGAAACTTATCATAATTGTAATTATTTATGGGCTTGATTTTTTCATTTCACAGGCTTGATCCTAGAATAGTTGGGATCAGAATCTTGTTACAAAGTGAACATCGTACATGTTAAATATTTAATTCAGACACCTCAGAATTATACCTTTTGCAAGTTGGACAACTCGTTGTGAGAATCTTCACTACCTTCTAAAGCTTCTTCTTCGTCTAAAGTCCGTTCATCATCAAAATCATTTACCATCATTTCCGTGGTTGGGCCCATATCATAATCTCGATCTGCCCTATAAAATGTTAAGCATCGTATATAAAAATATATTTACTTGTCTATTTTTTTAAGCAATTACAAGTCTTAAAAGAAGAAAGTAAACGATACCCAATTACTGATTCGTCTATACTAACATGTTTATATTTCTTGTAGTAACCAAAGAAGAGACATGTCACGCAAGTATCAGAGGGCAGTATCTAATGTATACACTGGGCGATGCACATTGTTAAAATGTCAAAGGAGAATGTCCTTAAGCTACCAGATTTGTAGGTTCTCCCGAATTTCCATTGATTCAATTAAACACTTTCATCATATAAACGACCTAATCCCCATATCAAGACAATACAATATATAATTTATGACGCGCATCTAACCTTAAATTTCTATGATATTAATGATGCTTTCACATTCACAGCAACACAACTCATTTTCAAGTAAAAAGTATAATAGAAAATTAAATGTATTTTACAGTTTCATTGTTACCGACACACACACTCTATACTATTATGAATTTCACATCACTACACTAAAAATCTTTAATTGCAACGTACATCTTCACAAAGAGTAGTAAATTTTTCGACACAAAAGTTTCACGATATATCTAACATTTTTCTAAGGCACAATTTTAATCGATGACAAAACTATTTTAGCGGTATTAACAAAGACTTTTGTAAAATTATTGTAACTTTGAAGAAAATAAATTGCAAAATGTACAATACATTATTTATATTCGTCAAATGTCCCATTATGCTTCTGTGGCATTCTAAAAAGCGGGAAATTCATGAAATTCGCTAGAACAACCAATCATAAACATTTGAATATACACAGAAAGTATTTTCCTATTGGTTGAAAACTGTGTTTTCCCAAATCTATTGTGTTGTGACAATTGTTGTACGCACGCCTTTATGTATATCCATACATATGTATGTATATATATATATATATATATATATATATATATACATACTTATGTTACATTTTAACAATTAAAACTAATTGTATGTTTTTATATATGTTGAATGTATGTGTGCGTATATAAATATAAATGCCGCGAGGATATGGCATAAAGATGAATATCGTATATGTTTACGATGATTAATTCTGTAATGAGATACAGTATGAATTATAAAATTGTGCATTTATATGCACCATACATTCATTATGCACCTTTCCCTGCATGATAAAAAAATATGTGCGCGAAAAGCACTACTACGCCTGTTAACTCTTGTTTATGCGTACGGGTTGTTCAAATTAAAGCTGTGACAATAAAAGAAGATATATAAAACATATTTCATCTATTAATTTAATTTATATAATATATTGTTATATTTCATAGATATATTTTCTAAACGTATTTTATATGTTACATATATAGTGCAATATTAAGTAAAAATTATAAAACACAAATATCATGCTGTCTATTGTATTAAAATATAATTACTTTAAAAATGAACTGGTAAATACTTAATCGACTTTATTTGTTTAATGCGAAATTAATATATGAAAATTTCATAGTACTAACATTATATTTGTATTTCAGTTTGGTCAAGGCAAAGTGCAATTATTATTACAAGTATCAAGGTAAATAATATTTCAATATATGGACAATATATACAAACAAATAAAATAAATACAAAAATAGAATTATTTATCTTTTTTTATATAAATAGTTTTTTTTTTTTACTATAGAAATATATCTATAAAACAGGATGAAGAATATCAATATCTTGAGAAGAGTAAGACTCCTACCATGCACTTTCAACCATCTTTACCACGATTACCTATTCCAAAGTTGGAAGACACGTGCAAAAGATATCTGAATGCGCAAAGACCATTGCTATCTAAGGATCAACTAGAAACCACAGCAACTTATGTTAATCAATTTTTAGCTAATGATGGGATTAGACTGCATAAAGAATTGATTGCAAAAGATGCTAAAAATCGTCACACCAGTTACATTTGCGAGCCTTGGTTTGATATGTATTTACGTGACCGTAAACCTTTACCAATCAATTATAATCCTTTCATAGTTCTTGAACCAGCAGCCAATCCAGAATACAATATACAATTAGTGAAAGCCACAAATCTTCTTTTGTCATCACTGAGATTCATGAAATCATTGAGAGAAAATGTTCTAAGACCAGAGATATTTTACTTAAATCCTCAAACATCTACTAATAATATATTTCATACTGTTACAAGATTACTGCCACCTAAATTCAGCTGGTACGGGGCTTATTTGTTCAAGGTGAGATAACAAGTTTAACTCGAATTAAAAAATCTGATAGGTAGAGGAAAGTATTTTGATTTCTTATTTCACCTTGAAAGAAGTATAAATTTTTAATATTTCAGATAAAAAAAGAATTATTCTTTTAGGCATTTCCATTGGATATGTCACAATATCACAACCTATTTAATACAACAAGATTGCCAAAACTAGAAAAAGATGAAATTTATGAAAATGAATTTGGAAGACACATAATTGTGATGAGGAAAGGGCATTTCTATTGTTTTGATGTGATGGATGAGAATGGTTATATTTATGAACCAAATGCAATAGCATATTGTCTGCGTTCTATTTTAGAAGATAACATATCAGCCAGTGAATATCCTATTGGAATACTTACAACAGCAGACCGTAACTTGTGGGCCAGTATGAGAACACATTTGTCACAAATTAACAATCAAGAAACTCTACAAAAAATAGATTCTGCTGTATTTATGATGATATTAGATGATATAAATGTTGGTACTGATTATAATAAATTGATTCAGACGTATCTTCATGGGGATGGAACAAATAGATGGTTTGATAAATCATTTTCCTTGATTGTTACGCAAGATGGATATGCTGGTGTAAACTTTGAACATTCATGGGGAGATGGTGTAGCTGTACTAAGATTTCTACAGGTGAGTAACATTAGAAGTTAATTAGAAAAATAAAAGGTCTTGAATTATATTATTTTAATGTTTTTTTTTACTTAAAGGATGTTAAGAAAGATATGACAGAACAGCCAAAATTTTGTCACAATGATATCAGTTATCTTCGGAAAGGAACAATAGAGGTCAAGAAACTTGCTTTTAATGTAGACGCTAAAATACAAAATGCCATTAACATACAAAAGGAAGAATTCAAAGAGTGTGTCGAAAAATTAAGTATCGATCACATGATATTTAATGAATTTGGTAAAAATAAGTGTAAAAAATTTGGCGTAAGTCCTGATGCAATTATGCAGTTAGCTTTTCAATTAGCGCTATATTATCAAACGAACTGTGCAGTACCGACCTACGAATCTTGTAGTACAGCTGCATTTAAGCATGGTCGAACAGAGACACTTAGATCTTGTACGGTGGAAACAAAAAGGGCATGTGAAATTATGGTTCAGAAAAATAGCAATGTGTCTCTATCGGAACTAAAAAATGTAATAATAAGTTGCAGCGAACTTCACACTAAACTCTCTAAGGAAGCTGTTATGGGTAAAGACAACAAATTGTTAAAGTTTTTATTTTGACAAACATGATAGAAAAAATATTTATTTATGTTATTTCTCTCTCTACATATATAGGACAAGGATTTGATAGGCATTTGTTTGCATTAAAAAAAATTTGGGAACAATCAAATACTCCAATGCCGGCTATTTTTGAGGATCCAGCATATAATAATATAAATAACAATATTTTATCTACGTCGACTCTTTCAGATCCAGCTATATGTGCCGGTGGCTTTGGACCAGTTGTGAAAAATGGGTACGGAATTGGGTAAGATATATTTTCATTTTTATTTTTACAAATATATTATTCAATATCCACTAATGTATATAGTAACAGTGTTGAGATATACCTTGCGTGTACTAATCGGTTTGATTTTTAGATACATGATTCAAAATGAAAGATTGGGAGCTATTGTGACAAGTTATAAAAGTAATTGCAATGCGACCGAATATGTAAAGTGTTTGGAGGAGGCATTTAAGAACATTCATCGCATAATTGCTTATGGTGAATAACACTTATATACATGCAATTATTGTTGCATCAAGAATTGTACGAATCTCTAATACTGTTAACAATCACATATACAATCGTAAATTTATACATTAATTACAAACTTTTATATTATTATCAAATAATATTATTGAATAAAAAAAAGGATGACTTTTTTACTTTATCTAGAAAAAGGGTCCAACTTATAAATAACATTGCATCTTTTGTACATATTTGCAACACATATGTAAATGCAACTTTAAGTTGATTTGACATAATATTTCAGTTATGCGCATGTGAAAGAGAGCACTACAACGCACTCTATAAACCATAAGTATATAAGAGACTGCATTACAGTATCAAACTTTATGTTACTAGAAGTAGTTATTTATGCAAATGGTTGATAGATCCTTATATTCTAGTTTATTAGGTTTTAACAATTATTCAAGTCAAGTTTTATGCGTAACAAATCATACTTACAAGAAATGAATGGTAGATGTTAATTTCATGTGATAACAAATTCTTTTTGTATCGATTTAAACAGAAAACTTGTTCTGTTTTCTTCTATATTTATTTTCTTCTCAACCACTGCTAAACATGGAATGGAACATCGCGATCCTAGCAAGTACTTCATGGATATTTTATATAACATTGCTACTTATTCTAAGTTTATATTTTATTTCCCATTCTTACTTTAGATGTCTGTAAATATAAGTAATTTAATTTATATCTTTTGAGACAGGGTAGCAATATTTAAAAGTAACTTACCATATAAATTCCAACAATTAATCCAAAGAGTCCAATAGCGGAACCAAAAATTTCGACAATCAGAATTTTAACGAAAAGAGCGGAATTGGCTGCATCTGAGAGAGCCGCACCAGAACCAACGATACCAACAGCTATACCACAAAATAGGTTGACAAGACCTACAGCTAGGCCAGCTCCAAACATTAAGTAACCAGCTAGCCAGTTTTGGTCGCGAACATCTCCTTTTTGAATAGCTTCGGTAGTAAATGGTTCTAACATTCCAGATAATACAATGGCAGTGATTAAACCATAAATGGCCACAGCTTCGCAAAATATAACAGAAATTAAATTTTTTGTTTTAATTCTTGGAGCTTTTACGCCACCTCCCACAATTGAAACTCCCGTTGTATGAATTCCTCTGAAATAGTCAATTTATATATATAATTATTTGAAATATACATACGACAGTGTCGTTTAGAACAATTTAAACTTACAGTGCAGCACCAACTACAGATAATGCAACCGCTAGTCCAATACCAAGGGTTGCCCACATATACGGTGATGTGTTCTCCAAAAACCTAAATATATTTTCTTCTAACAATATACTTGTATGCTCGCACGTTTTCGTAGTATTTATTTTATATGAAAAGAATATTTAACTCCAATGGGTTCACTTACCATGCAATACTAACACGCTCTCCTTTCCCAGTAAATAAATGGTATAATACTAGAAGAAAATATTATTGAAAAGTTGTGAGTTCTACAAGGATAGAGGAGCAAGTAAACAACATAATTTTGCTCTGAATTCATACCTAATACCAGAATAGTTGCGGAACCAGTACCCACAAAAGTGGTGCCCAAAATATATCTCATTGCGTTGCTTTTAGTCTCGCTGTTATGCGTACCTCTTGAAAAAGATATGGGTAAGGTTATTTGAAATATAAAATAATAAAATATTAAGTATCGAGCATTAATTTCAAATAGTAAAATACTCACGCTCAAGAATTAAGAGAAAAGCGCTCACACCCGTTTCTATCATGTGACGTTTAGCACTCTCGATGAATGACTACACTAGTGACACCAGCCGTAAACAAGTAGTAATAAAAATCAATGTTTAAATTTTAATTCTTAAACGGCATTTGTAACAATTGCAGAGAATATCTTGATTATAAATTTTCATCGCTTATAAATTGCTACAAAATATTGCAATACATGTATTACATTTTATTCTTTGTTTAATTTTATTTATAGTTTGTTTAGTTATAGCTACGTCTACCATATTATGTGCGTATATATTATGAGAATCGTACAAGACAGGTTGAAAATTGTTGATGCTTCTATTATATAGGTGTACGGACATAATAAAAAGTGTTATTTTACGTAATTACTGTATCATCGTTTAATAACTTTAAATTGATATGCAACAGATATAAATAAAACATGTTCTACAGGAAAATCTAATATCTAATTTTAGAATTCGTCACAGCTTATTCGTCTTGTCTTGTATGCGCGATAAACATGCGAGTGCTAATGTAATAATTATGCAACATTTTGATCTTTTACAAAAATCATGTCTGTTACAAAAAGGTAAGCGAACAACAATCTCTCATGATTTCAATTAGAACTTTATATATCTGATAATGTATCAATAATCGTATAAATCAAGACAGGAAGCCTTATTACATGCAAATTGAATCGTTGAAGACCTTGTACGATCAAATGTTAGCGTAGTAAAATATAATATTACCACATATACGTGAAAATTGAAAGCTATTGCTTGAGCTAGTTTAGTCTTTGATTAACTTGCATTGGTAAATTTAGAAATCTAAATTAAAGTTAGTAGGCTATACGCGTGCAGTCGTTGAAGTTATACAAGAATCGTAAAATTAATTCGACTAGTATATATAGTATTATGTACGTTTCATATATATTTATAGGTGCATAAATTTTACCGAATTTTTCAAAACCGCTTATGACGCTGCAACTGAGGGATCATATGCAGACAATTTCAAGGAATTGTCTAAAAATGAAGATAGAGAAGGAATGATAAAGGCTCTTATAGATCTGCCGTATATTCAGAATGTAAAAATTGTTGAGTCGTACAGGGGTAAGGATGACATTAAAGCGGCAGAACTTTACGAGAAAAGTCGTGGTACAATAGCTAAGGACGGAATTCTGCACGAAGATATAGATAGATGTAGTATCCTTACAGAAACACTGTTTATGGCCAGTGTGACTAGTAGATTGTTTCTGGATGCGCTTCTAGATTGCGCACAGTACTGGCATAATTCGAAAGCTTTCGTAAAATGCCTAAAATATTGCGAATGCATGCTTGCACTTTCTGAAAACCTTTATGATAAAACAACCGAGAGTATGAATGATTTCTTGGAACGTAGAAAAGCATGTATCCGATTAGAGCATGAATGCTCGAAAAATTTGAAAATATTGTCTTCTCAGGATAAAAGATCGCATAAAAAATGTAACGGGAATCGAAGTGTTCCTACGGAAGACACCTTACTAGTTGGCTGGTTAACTCGTGCACCAGCAGTACCCACCGTTGCTGGTAAACAACATCCAATTCTTAAAAGCTGTTCCGATGCTGTGGCTTTACAGTACGACGAGCAACGAGGTCGTCACCTTGTAGCTACCAAAAACATCAAAGCGGGAACTGTTCTTATCGTCGAATCACCATTTGCGTACAGCACAAATAAAGAAGCATTCGAGAGGAATTGTTTACATTGTCATGTTACTCTTAAATCGAACGACAGCGTTAAAGTTCCTTGCCACTTTTGTCAAACAGTTAGTAACATAAATAATATTGGCCCGTTTTTACCGTTCAATATCTATTTTTCGTTACTTCCTCGCATTTATTTATATTCCATTAAATATATTCATGTATTATTTATTAAAATGTGAATAAGTAGTTTGTACTTCTACAGGTATCTTTCTGTTCGGAAAAGTGCCGCAAAGAAGCATGGCAAACGTATCATCGGTATGAATGTTTCATATTTGATGCTTTCAATGAAAACGATTCCGAGCAAACGCAACGACATACTTCGCACTTATTATTAGCTTATAGAATGATAATTGCAGGATTTTTATCTTCCAACATTGACAAAATTAATAAGAATACAACAGAAAGTGAAATTCCTTGTTTGAACGACAATTTCCTTCAATATCATATTAGACCTATGAATGAAAAATCTAACGATTTAGGAATGTGCCCAGTTTATGATGATCCTCATAATTATCGTGCTATATTAAATTTAGAAACTAATTGCACGAAGATAGAACCTAGCATAAATCTTATTCGTGCTATCGAAGCGATATTTTTGGCAAAGTGCTTCACTTTTGTCTTGAGTAAAATGGATGTTGTTTGCTTGAAAGAAACCTTCATCTCCTTGGCTGTAGCAGTGCTGCATTACTTACAGGCTATTAATTGCAATGCTTACGAGATTGTGGAAAATGTATATAATAAAAAAACGCATGTTTGGGAACCAAGAAACGTAGGTGGAGCAATTTATCCTTCTGTTAGTCTTGTAAATCATAGTTGTTACCCAAACGTCATCCGTCATTCTTATCCGTCAGGTAAAAATTATGGCTTTAAAATATAAATGATCTCTTATGTTTTATACAAGAGATACGAATAACTTTAAATAATTTTGCTTGTAGGTATAGTTGTAGTAAGAACGTTGCGGTTTGTCGGTAAGGGTACCGAAATCCTTGACTGTTATGGATCGCACTGGTTTGGCGAGGGAAGATTATCGAGGCGCGAATATTTATGGAAAAAGTATTGTTTTCTGTGCGCATGCGAAGCTTGCACACAAAATTGGCAATACCCCCTACCCGAAACGATGAATATCAAGTGTAGAATATGTTCGGAAATGATTGGCGTGATCGCATTAAATGATAAAAGCGCGCAAAATATATCGAACAAACAATGTCCCAAGTGCGCTCAGAAAATTGATATGAATAAAATAAAAAATCAATTAAAACAATCGGTAGAAAAGAGATTGTATGCAATTTCGAAAATGTACGAAGGCCATTACGAGCAGGCTCTGCCTCGGTTGCTTGAGCACATACAGTTTATTGAAAAATTTTTTGCTGCACCCAATATGGAAACTATCAAAACACAACAATGCATTATCCAATGTTACAATGCGTTTGGCTGTACTTCTCAATAACAATACGTCAATAAAGATACTAATTAAATGTATGTATAATACACATATATGCGTATAGATATACATAAAGACATACACATGGCTTAGAATTTATAATCACAAGTACTCGTACACAAGATCGTTTAATCTTTGTATTAAACATGTACTACTCGTGTTTCAATTTTTTCATGCAGAGCAAAATATTACAAAAAAAAAAATAAACTGCACTGCATTCGCAATTATTTTCACTTGCTTTTACATTTCGCAAGTTGATGTTCCCGATATAGAAAATTGAACATTCGCATAAATTTGATAAGGCTTTTGAAGTTCAAGTCGAGGTAATAAACACCATCGTTATTAATGATAATACTTTGATCGACGTTTGCTATAAGTGTTGTGGTACGTTATGGCATTGTATTGTTTTATGTTTATAAAATGAAATTAAAAAAAAATGGGTAAAATTGAAAAATTATTGTTGTAGTTATAAACGTTGCTCGCACAAAAAATCCAAACTATATACACAGTAATTTCGTTCATACACGTGGTCTTGTTCGTCAGTTTAAATTATTAAACCGCGAAAATGTCTAAATTGAACTAAAAACTGTGAATAATGTGTAAATTCAGTTACCACATGTGCGTTTCCCGAATTTCACTAATTATATGACCAGCTTGTGTTAGTGCCTGCAACAAACATTTAAACAGATGAAAAATTTGATATAAAATTTATATATTCCCATTTATAAGATCAAAAATTGATATTTCTGTAAGTATACCTTTAGCATATCTGCCGCTTCTTTACGTCTAACGGCAACATGTTCACTCTCACTTAAAAGAACATTAGCTTGATCTGATTTATATAAATGTGTCACGAGTTCGCTTTGTAAGTTATCTTTTACATAGTTGACTAGGAAGTGCATGACAGCTTTTGGTACGCTATCCTGTATAGATTTTCTTACAATATAAAAGTATGATTTTATTAATCTTTCTGTAAAACGTAAAAGTATATATATATATATATATATATATACACATATATATTTATTAATATTTAATTATATCCTATTAATATTTATATATACATATATATGTATATAAACATAAATAAACGAAATAAAGCGATCATTTCTGGAAAAATATATACTATATATAATCTATTCATACCAATCACATCACAGTCTCGTTGTTCTCGTTCGCTCAGTTTGCGAGGTGTTTGCGCCGGTACCTCTGGCAGTAGATTTACAGGTTTTTGTTGCGGAGATGATTTCTGTACCTCAACCGATGGAATTGGACTAGCATGTGGATGAGGAGAAGTGCTGCTCTCCCAATTTCTTACTGGGGAACCGTCAATCGAACTAGTCGAATTGGACCTTCCTTGAGGTACAAGATTATTTAACAACCAATTACCTAATGCCATTTGATGTCCTTGTTGATCCTTGCTCTGCTCGGAAAAAGATGTCACTTCGTCTTGACTATTAACCGACTTTACGCTCTGTTAGGAACATTTCACGTGTTTAGTTACACAACACACTGAACAAACTTATCAAAATAGACACTTAGAATGTTATATATTTTAATTGGACAGAAAATTATTAATTCCATCATTAACAAATGTATAGAAATGTACAAATATAACAAAGAAACGAAATACTATCATGTTTAACATATTCTAGAACAGACTACGAATATAATTAATAATTACTTACTGTTTCAGAATTTGGAATTACAGGACTCGATGTGGTGTTTGTAGTGGAAGGAAGTCGTCTGTTATGTTTTACATGATCCGTTTCCGAATTTTTTAATAAAGACGATACGAGAGCCGCGTCTTTATGAAAGTCCGGATGCTTAGTATTAATATACGCTAACTCTACAGCAACTAAATTTTCCACCATTTGGTTAGTAGGTGGTAGACGCCGACGCAATAAGTGCGTTACAACATCAATGATACGCTCGTGCAACTTTGGAAAACGCAACATTTCTTGCTGTACTTCGGTACCACAGTGCTGTATAATTCTTTGCATTTCTTCGTGTACTAGTTCTACGCATCGCAAAGACGGTTCTTCGAGTCTTCGAATTTGTCGCTTAACTAATAGTTCGAAAGAAACTTCTGGTATAAATAAAGCTGGTCTTGGACCAGTTGCGTTTCGTATAGCCGTCAAAATATCCATCTTTGTGAGACCCGCCAGCGGGTGTATAGAATCCAATGTTTTTCCGAATGTTTCGTGAAATATGTAACAAATTCGAGCACCACCGCACAATTCTGTTGTTTCTATATTTTTAGCTGTTCCTTCAATTGTGGAGCAATAACTGCTTGCAAATTTAGTAATGATTTGAAGTAAAGTTTGACTCTTGTCACCAACATCTTCGCCATATGAATTAAGTAGGGTTTGAAATTGCGATACCATCACATTTACTCTTGTCTGTTTTTAAAAAATATAAGTTCTACCAAATCACGTTTACTGTAGTCTTTTTTCTAGCTATGTACCATAAACTTTCACTATTTAAAATCCATGTTATTACCTTCAATTCTGGAAGACAATCCCGAATATGATGCATGAGTAAACGATTTAAAGTCTTGGCTAAATAAGGTGTCCCGTTTCTATTTGCCAAAGTAGGATATTTGCGTTGCAAAAAAGCAGCTTCGTCCTTTAATGCATCTTGAATACTCTTGTTATTCATTATATCTTGTTGAGAACGATTAACTACTCCGATGATTCCCAATTTGACAGGAATGACTCTTCCGCACAATATATCTATAGCATCGGTTCCTAGAATAATATACGACTCAATGATCTTTACGGATTGCTACGATAAATGAAATGATAATATAATAATAATGTAAAAGTACTGATATATACTAATTAATAATAATAATAATAATAATAATAATACTAGAAACTACCAGCGTCCATGAGATCCAATTTAGTGACAACAGCCAAGGTTCGCCTTCCATCTGGATCAACATCCTTGCTAAGTTTCAAACTTTCGCTTGTAGCCATATCTGTGTTTGCAGTAACAACAGCCAATATAATAGAATTAGGATTACATATATATTTTAATACAAGTTGCCGTATTTGACTCTCTATATCCTCAGGCTGATCACCGACCGGTACCTTTGTGATACCCGGAAGATCTATGAGAGTTAGATTGACAACTGAAGTTGAGTATATTTTTAAATTAATCGGTTCTGGACAAATTCCTTTATTAGATCCAGCCATACGGTCCGTTTCACATTCAATTTCTTTACGAATTTCATTGAAATCTGTGAAAATTCTATTCTTTGTATGTAAAAACGTGCCCCATTCATCTAGATCTAACGTTCCATTTTCTGCATTTCGATATTTACGATCATCTTTGGGTGTATAAATTAATTGCAATATCAAAGGACGTCTAGTGACTATACCAGTACCACGTGGCAAGAAAGATCGTCCGACTAAACTCTCAATTACAGATGACTTTCCTGAACTCTAAAAAACAAAACATTGCATTGAATATAATTTTTTCATAGAAATGACTTCTTTGTTACTTGTGAGCTGATAAAATGATTTAGTAAACGTAATAACAGAGATTATTGATTAATCGAAGTGCGCGTTTTTACTTCTGAAAAGGTAT
Source organism: Xylocopa violacea (assembly GCA_963969225.1). Classification (NCBI taxonomy): domain Eukaryota; kingdom Metazoa; phylum Arthropoda; class Insecta; order Hymenoptera; family Apidae; genus Xylocopa; species Xylocopa violacea. The sequence continues at coordinate 32,099,255 of CAXAJV010000006.1, read as the reverse complement.
GGTAAGATAAAAAATTTAAAATGAGGCTACAATTATAAAAGTACGGAATCGTTCTTTTAACGTTAACTCAAATAGTGTCAACTGACCTGTGTACCAAGTACTACGATTTGAGGTAATTGTATAGCGTCAGCGCCAACAGTGTTGAATACATCTTGTAATTTATTTATTACGGGTATTAAAGCTTCCATTATATAGTATAAACGTAAGGTAAATCGATTCAGTTAGTTACGCGGTATGAGCCGGTGCAAAATGCGATTATTGTACATAAATCTGTAATTGCATGCGTTACGCTAACAGTATTAAAATAGTGCTATTCTTTGCAAAAATTGTTATTTTCTCTATTAATTCCTTTTGTATTAATATGTCCGTTAAAATCACTAAGAATTCTACACCTGCTGTTCTCAACCACCCTTTCCGTGCTTCATAGTTCACACACGCCTGCGCATACTATATGTATGTATTATGTATTTAATACATATGTAACTACCTAATCTAACGTACAAATACTTGCCTATCTAAAAACATACGTCGCAAATTATTCGCTTAAAGTATCGTTTCTATCGTCTACATAGGAATGCAATGTTAACTATGAGTATACATTTTATAATTTCATGTATTCAATTAATTTATTCAATCAATTATTCTTAAATTGGGAATGTATAAAAATGGTACGAAGTTGACGTATACATGTAATATGGTATACAATCCACTCATTCAATTAGTGAAACGAAATCCAATAGAGTCACATGACTTTTATAAAGCTTTGCTTATAGCAAGTTGCCGCACTATAGGTACAGCGAAAGGAGAATAACTTCAGAATTTCCTTAATACTTTGCGTAAATAATGACTAATTGGTGAAGGATGAATCAAAATGTATCGCAATATATGTACATACGTACACATACGTACACATACGTACACATACGTATACGTGTGACTTACGATATTTATATTTCAATTAAAACGAAAATATACAAAAAATGAAATAAATATTAAATATAAATTTGACTGAAGTTTATTGCGAACAGATACGATCTTGATTGGTAAAAAATGGAGTAACGAGATCTCTCACGCTAGTAACATGAAAACTAGCCAAAGTGATGGATAAAATAGGGAGTAAGAAAAGAACTACTTCTGTGCCATAGTCTATGCTTAGTGTAGCTCGTCATTACTCGTGTGACAGTTTATCCTAGAGCGGGGGGGTCGACTGATCACCCGCTCAAGACCGCAAAAATTTTGCGATATTGATTAACATAGGATGGGTGACTCCTTGGACGGCTCTGGGGAACCGTCCCCGGAGTCTCAGATCGTTACAGTGGTATCGTATTCGGCATTTGCTAATTATTTAAAAAAGGCCGTAACGGTCCTTTTACCCGATGAAGATGTGGTACCATCCGCGTTCAATTCCGCCCTTGAAGACAAGAGCAACCAAGAATGTATCAGAAAATTCTTAGGCGATTCTCAAGTGTGGGCGCTTTACATACAAAGAAGTTCTAGCAAAGGTATGCGCGTTGGCCCGTAACAAGAGTAATTAATCAATTTACTACCAGAAATTTTGCACTTTGTCCTCATATATCCTCCATTGCAGTCTTTTGATACAACGGTACATTATGTCGCGATAGGAAACGTATCCTGAATATTAGTGCGCCGTTTGTCGTTCGGTGCATTTAAATTTCTCTCGCCGATATGACTCATACCTTAACATAATCGATATTCGTAATAGCATTATTATGTTCTTTGTCATGACAATATCTCCAAAATATGTATTTTTTTCAAACGAACCAATCTCTCGCAAATAGATATATACCGGTACATCATTTTTCGTAGCATTACGAAATTAATTTTATTTCATTTCATTTTATTCGATGTTTAATATAAAGTTGTACCATTTTTCGAGTTACTCAATTCAAAATAAAAATCCGCAAGTTTAAACTTGCCTTATACGACCAATTTTATTTAATATTACATATCTGCTAGCATATTGATTAACACGTGTAATAGATATTAAAAGATTTTCTAGGAAGAAACGTTTATTTTTATTTATTTGCATTCCTTTTAACATTTCACAAATTGTAATATTCTTGAAAGATGCTTGTTTTATGTATATATACATATATATATATATAATGTTATGAATTTTGAATATTTTATTATATTTTAATTCGGACATTTAAGCGATACGATATTTTCAGAGGAAGACAACAATGAGGCAGACGAAGAAAAAGAAAATGCCGTTTTTTATATATCGAATGAGATACATTTTACTAGTCCTAAAATGGCCTCCTTAGTTTTAACGAAACGTGGAGCGGTGATCGAAGCAGATAAATCTATTCATTCGCAGTTACGATTAGTTACCTTCTCTGATGGGCCGCCGTACGAGACCTTGCACGCGATAAGTAAAACTATGGCTCCGTATTTTAAAAGTTATGTAAAAGAAACAGGTCGTGCAGACAGAGATGGCGACAAAATGGCACCATCCGTTGAAAAGAAAATAGCGGAACTTGAAATGGGTTTGTTGCATTTACAACAAAACATAGATATTCCTGAGATTTCGTTGCAAATTCATCCACTTGTCGCACAAGTAATTAAACAATGCACAGAAGAAAATCGTAAACCCAAAGTTGCTGATTTTGGTGACAAAGTTGAAGATTCAACATTCCTGAACCAGTTACAGAATGGTGTTAATAGATGGATAAAAGAAATTCAAAAGGTAACGATCGTATAACTTTTACGGTCTTGCGTATGTTACCCAATTTTATTCCAATTTTTTTACAGGTTACCAAATTGAATCGTGACCCAGAATCTGGTACCGCTTTACAAGAAATATCTTTCTGGTTGAACTTGGAAAGGGCATTGCATCGAATACAAGAAAAACGAGAGAGTATAGAAATTACCTTGACCCTTGATATACTTAAGCATGGGAAAAGATTTCATGCAACGGTTAGCTTCGATATAGATACCGGCCTGCAACAAGCATTGGCTACTGTCAATGATTACAATCCATTAATGAAAGACTTTCCAATCAATGATTTACTATCAGCTACTGAACTCGAAAGAATAAGAACTAGCGTGCAACAAATATTTATGCACTTACGAAAAATTAGAAGCACAAAGTATCCTGTTCAAAGAGTACTGAGATTGATAGAAGCTATTTCTAGGGATCTAGGCCAACAGCTTCTTAAAGTCTTAGGTACAAGAAGATTAATGCACATTCCATTTGATGAATTTGAAAAAGTTATGGAACAGTGTTTCGAAGTGTTTAACACATGGGATGATGAATATGAAAAATTAACCGGATTACTAAGAGATATTGTTAAGAAAAAACGCGAAGAGCACATGAAAATGGTATGGAGAGTTTCGCCAGCGCATAAAAAGTTACAGACTAGAATGGAGCAAATGCGCAATTTCCGCCGGCAACACGAACAACTTAGAACGGTAATCGTTCGTGTACTCAGACCTACCGTACGTCAGAATAACAATAACACCGCAATGGAGAATCCGGATAACGATAACGTAAAGATCGAATTCGCTTTAGATGCGGCAGATGCAAATGCCATTAGCGAAGTAAATTTGGCATATGAAAATGTAAAAGAAATCGATTGTCTGGATATTACTAAAGAAGGTGTTGAATCTTGGAAAGCTGCTGTCTGTAGATACGAAGAACGAATCGAAAGAGTCGAAGCGAGAATCACGGCGCATCTTCGAGATCAATTGGGTACTGCGAAGAATGCGAACGAAATGTTCAGAATTTTCTCGCGTTTTAACGCACTTTTTGTAAGGCCACATATTCGAGGTGCTATCAGAGAATACCAAACGCAACTGATACAAAGAGTGAAGGATGACATTGAGGCATTGCACGAAAAGTTTAAGGTACAGAAGTTTAAGAAATGTGAAAAAAAATATTTCAATTTCGTCCATTAACATTAATTAATGATTAATCGTATTACTAATTCAGGTTCAATATGCCCAAAGCAAATGTTGCAAAATGAGTATAGTAAGAGATTTGCCGCCTGTTGCTGGCTCTATTATCTGGGTTAAACAAATAGATTATCAACTTACCATGTACTTAAAACGGGTCGAAGATGTTTTAGGTATGTATCAAAATTATTACACATATTTGTATAGAGTTTCATATATTTCTGTGTCGCAGGAAAGGGATGGGAAAGTCATATCGAGGGTCAAAAATTGAAGGCCGATGGAGATAGTTTTCGTATGAAATTATCGACTCAGGAAATTTTCGATGATTGGGCACGCAAAGTGCAGCAGAGAAACCTTGGTGTTACCGGACGGATTTTCACAATAGAAAACGTACGATCGCGAACAGGTCGTGGCAATGTATTAAAGTTGAAAGTGAATTTTCTCCCTGAAATTATTACATTATCGAAGGAAGTGAGAAATTTGAGAAACCTTGGTTTCCGTGTACCATTACCAATTGTGAATAGAGCGCATCAAGCTAATCAATTGTACCCTTTTGCCATCAGTTTGATCGAAAGCATCAGAACTTACGAGAGAACACTCGAGAAGGTAAGTTGGTTGTATCTTCTTATTTAGAAGAATTACACGAGTCTGAAATTGGTGTACTATTTTGAAGAAATTTTATGATCACCACAACATAATTGTATTATGATCGTTAATTTTGTGGTGATAATATAATCATTGAAAATACATATAAAAGGCTAGACAGAATGATAGGGAATAGAACCAGGTTAGAAATACATATTAGCAATATTGATATTTCTAATTCCTTGGATGTCCAATATTTTTAGCTTACCAATCGGAGTCCTCACTGCCCCGCACTGAAGGTAGTCATATATGATGCTTTCAGGAATTATGCATCTTGCCTATAACTGCAAATTATTATTGTATGCCTGCTTAGTTCTTGTAGAAAAATTTGTACTGCAAGATGATACAATTTTTTTATTTTAGTAAATTGAAAAATCGTAAGAAACTAATATACATGATCGGTTAAAGTACAAGTACAGAATTCGAAAAAAAAACGGATCTTTTCGCTTTCCATCGAAGTCTTAAATTTTGTACATTTCAATTCTTTCAAAGTATTTTAATTTACCTAATTTCGTTGGCTTCTGAATCATTTACAAAAAAATCATAGAAACTATCATAAATAGACATAGTTTCTATTTCATATCCTTTGTTCTATAAAATCTGCATTGTGCGACGAATAAATTAATTTGGAAAGTTTGGCTATCCGCGCGTTAGAAAAGAAATTTGCTTGTAATTAATATAGTCATATGTTTTGTATTTCTCCATTTCTGTATTATGCATATCATCGAACGTAATTTCGTAGCATAAGCTATGAACGTGTAAAACTTTTTGTTCGCCTTCTTGTCTGTACATTACTGAATGGTAAATTGTAATTTATGTTGTAAAACTGTATTGGTATGATGACTAATAATGTATTTGGTTTGTTTTAAATTCTGCTTCATCATTTTTATCTTTCTTCCCAGATCGAAGATAAAGCAAGTATCATACCGTTGGTTGCTGGAATGCGCAACGACGTATTATCACTTATTTCCGAAGTAAGTTTTAATTGTATAATGAAAGTTATAAGTTTGTAATATTTTGAACACCAACTGCAACTGTGTATCATTTTTTTTACTCAGGGAATTGCACTGATTTGGGAGAGTTATAAACTAGATCAATATGTGCAACGTCTTTCCGATGCTGTTGTTTCATTTCAAGAAAAAGTAGAAGATCTTGTGGTGGTCGAAGAACAATTGGATGTTGATGTTCGATCTCTTGAAACATGCCCCTATTCGGCGAACACATTTGCCGATATACTTTCAAAAATTCAAAAGGCTGTAGACGAGTTGTCTTTAAAAAATTATTCAAATTTAACCATCTGGGTATCTAGGCTCGACGAAGAAGTAGAAAAAAATTTAGCAGCCAGGTTAGAAGCTGGAATAAAAGCATGGACTGACGCGCTTACTGGTCAAAAGAAAGAGGTAGATCTAAGCATGGATACGGATGCACCTTCTCAGCCTACTCATAAACCTGGTGGCGATCCAAAGATTCAGAATCAAATACACGAAGTTCGTATAACGAATCAGACAATGTATCTGTATCCCAGCATCGAAGATGCAAGATTCCAAATAATGCAACAGTTATTCGCGTGGCAAGCGATTGTCACTTCTCAAGTTCGACTTCAAAGTTCAAGATATCAAGTAGGATTAGATAAACCTGAATCGGGTACTTATAGAAATTTACTTACAAAATTACCGAATGGTAAGCAACCTCTGGAGGCAGCTTATGAAGCCGTTGAATCTAAGATGAAGGATATTGCCGATTATGTAGATCAATGGTTGCGTTACCAGGCTCTTTGGGATTTACAACCAGACAATTTATATGGAAAATTGGGAGAAAATATAAACTTATGGATGAAATGTTTGAATGACATTAAAAAGACTAGAGCTACGTTCGATACATCGGATACTAGACGCGAATTCGGCCCTGTTATTATCGACTTTGCGAAAGTACAAAGTAAAGTATCATTGAAATACGATTCGTGGCACAAAGAAACGCTGGGTAAATTCGGAACTCTTCTTGGCAATGAAATGGCAAGTTTCCATGCGCAAGTATCGAAATCCAGAAGCGATTTAGAACAACAGTCCATTGAAGCTGCTAGTACCTCGGATGCAGTTGGATTTATCACTTATGTTCAATCTTTGAAACGTAAAATGAAAGCGTGGGAGAAGCAAGTTGACATTTATCGGGAAGGTCAAAGGATATTGGAACGTCAAAGATTTCAATTCCCCTCGTCGTGGCTGCACGTGGATAACATAGAAGGTGAATGGGGTGCATTTAATGAAATAATTAAGAGAAAAGATACGAGTATACAGACACAGGTTGCGTCGTTGCAAATGAAAATTGTGGCGGAAGATAAGGCAGTTGAAATAAGAACTACTGATTTTCTGAGTGATTGGGAAAGAGGTAAGCCAGTCGAGGGTCATTTACGACCAGACGATGCGCTACAGCAGTTGCAATTGTTTGAAAGCAAATTTGCTAGATTAAAAGAAGAACGAGATAATGTGGCAAAGGCTAAAGAAGCTTTAGAATTACAAGAACCGGGAGCAATATCAACTAGCGAAGATAGAATGCAAGTGGTATTCGAAGAACTTCAAGACTTGAGAGGAGTTTGGTCAGAATTGTCGAAAATATGGGCCCAAATCGATGATACTCGGGAAAAACCATGGTTATCCGTTCAGCCAAGAAAATTACGCCAACAGTTAGACGCAATGATGGCACAACTCAAAGAACTGCCGGCTAGATTGAGACAATATTCTTCATACGAATATGTTAAGAAAATGCTGCAGAGTTACACTAAAGTTAACATGTTAATTGTGGAATTGAAATCTGATGCGTTGAAAGAGAGACATTGGAAACAATTAACAAAGCAACTACGAGTAAACTGGGTACTGAGTGAACTTACTCTCGGGCAAGTTTGGGATGTGAATTTGCAGAAGAACGAGGGAATAGTAAAGGACATTATTTTGGTTGCACAAGGTGAAATGGCATTGGAAGAATTCTTAAAGCAAGTCCGTGAGTCCTGGCAAACTTACGAACTGGATTTAATAAATTACCAAAACAAATGTAGATTGATTCGTGGTTGGGACGATCTTTTCAATAAGGTTAAAGAACACATCAATTCCGTGGCTGCCATGAAACTCTCACCGTATTATAAAGTATTCGAGGAAGAAGCATTAACTTGGGAAGAAAAGTTGAATAGAATCAACGCGTTATTCGATGTATGGATAGATGTTCAGCGACGTTGGGTTTACTTGGAAGGTATTTTTTCGGGTAGTGCTGATATAAAAACTTTACTGCCCGTTGAAACGTCTCGTTTCCAAAGTATTAGCTCCGAGTTTCTTGGTTTAATGAAAAAGGTATCAAAATCGCCAATGGTTATGGACGTTCTAAACATTCCTGGTGTACAAAGAGCACTCGAACGTTTGGCCGATTTACTTGGAAAAATACAAAAAGCTTTAGGAGAGTACCTTGAAAGAGAACGTACCTCGTTCCCACGATTTTATTTCGTTGGTGATGAGGATTTATTGGAAATTATCGGCAACAGTAAGAACATCGCAAGATTACAAAAACATTTTAAAAAAATGTTTGCTGGTGTTGCAGCTATTCTCTTGAACGAGGACAATACTATTATTACTGGTATTGCCTCTCGTGAAGGAGAAGAAGTACTTTTCCAAAATCCGGTATCTACTATTGATCATCCAAAAATTAACGAATGGTTGACGCTTGTAGAAAAAGAGATGAGAGTTACGTTGGCGTCGAGCCTTGCGAGAGCAGTGCAAGATATCAAACAGTTCAAAGATGGAAATATTAATTCTCAAGCATTTATGACATGGTGTGACAATTATCAGGCGCAAATAATTGTTCTGGCTGCTCAGATTTTATGGTCAGAGGATGTTGAAGCCGCGCTACATGAATCGCAAAACGATCCAAGTAAAAATCCCTTAGAGAGAGTGTTACTTCAAGTCGAAGGTACATTAAATGTTTTAGCAGATTCCGTTCTCGAAGAACAACCATCGTTAAGGCGAAAGAAATTAGAACATTTAATCAACGAATTCGTCCACAAACGCACGGTAACCAGGAGATTAATCGCAAACAAGGTTTCCAATCCGAAAGCATTCGAATGGCTATGCGAGATGAGATTTTATTTCGATCCAAGGCAAACCGAAGTTTTACAACAGCTGACAATACATATGGCAAATGCGAAATTTTTCTATGGATTTGAATACTTAGGAGTGCAAGATAGGTTGGTACAAACACCTTTAACCGATAGGTGTTACTTAACAATGACTCAGGCTTTAGAAGCCCGCCTTGGAGGTTCTCCATTCGGACCAGCTGGAACTGGAAAAACTGAGTCAGTTAAAGCTCTTGGTCATCAACTTGGAAGATTCGTGTTGGTATTCAATTGCGATGAAACATTCGATTTTCAGGTGAATAAAATATAAACGATACATGTACATAAACAGTAAAATGATGTACAACAACTGGTACTGTTTTAAGCAAATTATATTTAATGACGTTTTCATTGGTTTCTTTAGGCTATGGGTCGTATCTTTGTTGGCCTTTGTCAAGTTGGGGCATGGGGCTGCTTCGATGAATTTAATCGTCTAGAGGAGCGTATGCTTTCAGCTGTCTCTCAACAAGTGCAAACCATTCAAGAGGCATTGAAGAGTCAGATGGAAGGAAAAAAAGAAGGAATGCTTTGCGTAGAACTAGTGGGGAAACAAGTTAAAGTATCTACGGACATGGCAATCTTTATTACAATGAATCCGGGTTACGCTGGACGATCGAATCTTCCCGATAATTTGAAGAAACTCTTTAGATCATTGGCCATGACTACGCCGGATAGGCAACTGATTGCCGAAGTGATGCTTTTCAGTCAAGGATTCAGATCGGCTGAAAAATTAGCATGCAAGATCGTACCATTTTTCAAGTGAGTTTTTCATGCTCGTTTATGTTTTCTAGACAAATTTTCTTGTCCGATATTAATGACATATCGTTCACAGACTATGCGACGAACAACTGTCCAATCAATCCCACTATGACTTTGGACTTCGAGCACTTAAATCCGTACTTATTTCCGCTGGAAACGTTAAACGCGATCGAATTCAAAAAATTAAGGAAGGTATGCAGAACCGAGGTGAAACTAATATCGATGAGGCTTCGATCGCTGAAAATTTACCGGAGCAAGAAATCCTTATTCAATCTGTCTGTGAAACAATGGTACCAAAACTAGTCGCTGAAGATATCCCATTGTTATTTAGTTTACTTAACGACGTATTCCCGAATGTAAATTATACGCGTGCTGAAATGAAAGGTAATCGTTGCATTAAAATTGTTGCACGTATCTTTTTTACCTTTCGAGTACCATAAATAAAATGTGAACTTTATGTCTGTAGGACTGAAAGATCAGATCAGGAAGGTGTGCATGGAAGAGTATCTGGTGTGCGGTGAAGGTGACGAACAAGGTGGAGCTTGGCAGGAAAAGGTAATAAAATATCAGAACATAATGCATTGTAAATAATCATCACTTGCATTATTCTATCGTTTCATTGTTAGAAATAATAGCATGAAAAAAAGGTAGAATAAGTAAAGTGACAAAAAATTTTGTTTCTTCCGAAAACATGTTACGTGTGATAAACTATGTCTTCCTAATTCTTGAATTGTTTATCATATGCGTCCCAGGAAATAGTCGGTGAGACCTGGGTAGAAAAGGTGAGACAAAAATTAAACCGTGATTAGCATTGCATGGTCGATATCTTTTAATTCAATAAATGATTATATTTTGTAAATTCGCAATGATATTATCATTTTTCTTTTAGCTTATAGTCTACTATTTTTACAATTGAATATTTCCATTTAGGTATTGCAACTTTACCAAATTTGTAATTTAAATCATGGATTGATGATGGTTGGTCCAAGTGGTTCTGGGAAAACGACAGCGTGGAAGGTATTGTTGAAAGCTTTGGAAAGATTCGAAGGAATAGAAGGCGTTGCTCATGTAATCGATCCAAAAGCGATCAGCAAAGAAACATTGTACGGTGTACTAGATCCAAATACACGTGAATGGACGGATGGTCTTTTCACGCATATTCTTAGAAAAATTATAGATAATGTAAGAGGCGAGATCAACAAACGACAGTGGATTATATTCGATGGCGATGTTGATCCAGAATGGGTTGAAAATTTAAATTCCGTACTGGATGATAACAAACTGCTTACGTTACCAAACGGCGAACGATTAAGTTTACCGCCAAACGTGAGAGTTATGTTTGAAGTGCAAGATCTAAAATATGCCACGTTGGCCACTGTCTCTCGTTGCGGTATGGTCTGGTTCTCCGAAGATGTTCTTTCCACAGAGATGATATTCGAAAACTACATGCTACGTTTACGAAACATTCCACTCGAAGATGGAGAAGAGGATAATCTTGGCAAAAAAGCAACAGAGAAAGATGATACATTGTCCCCCGCGTTATCGGTGCAAAGAGAGGTTGCTAGCATTTTACAGAGCTATTTTGCTCCAGATGGACTGGTAGTGAGATGTTTAGAATATGCCATGAAACAAGAACACATAATGGATTTTACACGTTTACGAGCGTTAAGCTCCTTATTTTCCATGTTAAACCAAGCTGTACGGAATGTTTTGCAATATAATCATTCGCACACCGATTTTCCTTTGCCAAGTGAACAACTGGAGCGTTATATGCCGAAATGCTTAGTATACGCGTTACTGTGGAGTTTTGCTGGAGACGCGAAGCTAAAGGTCAGATCTGATTTGGGAGATTTCGTTAGGTCTATCACGACTATACCTCTGCCGACGCAGAGCAATATTCCTATCATTGATTTCGAGGTAAGCATTCACGGGGAATGGTTACCTTGGAGTAATAAAGTTCCGCAGATCGAAGTCGAAACGCATAAAGTTGCTAGTCCAGATATCGTGGTTCCTACTTTGGATACTGTGAGGCACGAGAGCCTACTTTACACTTGGTTAGCGGAGCACAAACCAATAGGTAATACAATGCGCTTGTCTAAACGGTTATATCATATATTGTAACGAGCATCATTTCAAATAATTTCATTTTTACATGTATAACGGAGCAATATCAGGAAAGTTTATGCGATTTTTACAGTGCTTTGCGGACCACCGGGTTCAGGTAAAACCATGACATTATTCTCCGCTTTGCGAGCTTTGCCTGACATGGAAGTCGTTGGCTTAAACTTCTCTTCCGCCACAACACCTGAATTGTTGTTAAAAACTTTTGATCATTATTGCGAGTATCGTAAAACACCCAACGGTGTTGTACTTTCCCCGGTACAATTGGGCAAGTGGCTGGTTCTGTTTTGCGATGAAATTAATCTGCCCGATATGGATAACTATGGAACGCAGCGTGTAATCTCGTTTCTGAGACAATTGGTCGAACATAGGGGTTTCTATCGAACCAGCGATCAAGCCTGGGTCACCTTGGAAAGGATTCAGTTTGTCGGTGCTTGTAATCCACCGACAGATCCTGGTAGAAAGCCTCTCAGTCACAGATTCTTGCGACATGTCCCGGTAATATACGTCGATTATCCAGGGGAAACATCTTTGAAGCAAATTTATGGTACATTTACACGCGCTATGCTTAGGTAAGAATGTAGGAAAAGATTATTTCTCTGTTACTTCTGATCGTCGAACAAAGAATAAATCTCGCAATTTTCTCACCTCAGGTTAACACCGTCTTTGAGAGGTTACGCAGAGCCTCTAACAAATGCGATGGTAGAATTCTACTTAGCCTCGCAAGAAAGATTTACTCAAGACATGCAACCACATTACGTATACTCTCCGCGTGAAATGACGCGTTGGGTACGCGGAATCTGTGAAGCTATCAGACCCCTTGACAGTTTGTCGGTCGAAGGTCTGGTACGCTTATGGGCGCACGAGGCTCTGCGTCTCTTCCAAGATAGGCTCGTGGAAGATTCTGAGAGAGCTTGGACCAACAAGAACATTGACACAGTCGCCATGAAACACTTTATGGGCGTTGATAAGGAGAAAGCGTTGACCAGGCCTATTCTCTATAGTAATTGGTTGTCTAAGGATTATGTGCCAGTCAATAGGCAAGAATTACGTGATTATGTTAGAGCAAGATTAAAAGTATTTTACGAGGAAGAATTGGATGTACCTTTAGTACTTTTTGACGAAGTTCTTGAACACGTTTTACGAATTGACAGAATTTTCCGTCAGCCTCAGGGACACTTATTACTTATTGGTGTTTCTGGCGCTGGTAAGACAACTCTGTCCAGATTCGTAGCTTGGATGAATGGTTTGTCCATTTTCCAAATAAAGGTATATCAAGTTACATTCAATGATAGTACATGTGTTTGAAACAAATTCTTCGATCGTGTATAATGTTTGTTTATTTCATGACCAAGGTTCACAATAAATACACCGGTGAAGATTTTGATGAAGATTTGCGACAAGTATTGAGACGATCTGGTTGTAAAGATGAGAAAATAGCGTTTATTCTCGATGAATCGAACGTTTTGGATTCTGGCTTCCTCGAACGCATGAATACTTTGCTTGCAAATGGAGAAGTGCCTGGTTTGTTCGAGGGGGATGAATATACTACACTTATGACGCAATGCAAGGAGGGGGCACAACGCGAAGGTCTCATGTTAGATTCTAACGAGGAATTATATAAATGGTTTACCGGTCAGGTTATGAAAAATCTACACGTTGTGTTTACAATGAACCCCAGCACGGACGGTCTTAAAGATCGAGCTGCGACATCACCCGCATTGTTCAACAGATGCGTATTGAATTGGTTTGGCGATTGGTCGGATAACGCACTTTTCCAAGTCGGCAAAGAGTTTACCAGCCGCGTAGACTTGGAAAGACCCACGTGGAAGAGTCCAGATTTCTTCCCCTCGGTTTGCTCGTTGATACCATCCCAGCCATCTCACAGAGACGCTGTAATAAACGCTTGCGTTTATGTACACCAAACGTTACACAAAGCTAATGCCAGACTCGCGAAACGAAGCGGCAGAACGATGGCTATCACTCCCCGACATTATTTGGATTTCATTAATCACTTTGTAAAATTGTATCAGGAGAAAAGGAGCGATTTAGAGGAGCAGCAGTTGCATTTGAACGTCGGTTTGAGTAAAATCGCAGAAACGGTAGAACAAGTGGAAGAAATGCAAAAAAGTTTAGCCATAAAATCTGAGGTAAGATAGGCGAGACAGGGATAGTTTCCTTGTATACTTGTTTTTTCTTACATAAATCCTCTGCGTACAGGAGTTGCAAGCAAAGAACGATGCCGCGAATGCCAAGTTGCGGCAAATGGTTAAAGATCAGCAGGAAGCGGAAAAGAAAAAGGTGCAAAGTCAAGAAATTCAACAACAATTGGCGATACAAACGGTGGCTATCAATCAAAAGAGAGACGACGTTATGGCTGATTTGGCACAAGTTGAACCGGCTGTCATCGATGCACAAAACGGTAGGTGGTATATTACAATTGTTTTTGTTGTCGCGACGATTACAAACGATTGTCGTATTTTCGATATACAAGTGCAATCGTTGCTTACCTATGCTATAATTTAAACGCGTGAAACACACGACGCGCCTTGTGCTGAAACGTTTGCAATGAGTGTAGCTGTCAAGGGGATTAAACGACAATATCTAGTCGAAATTCGGTCAATGGCAAATCCTCCAAGCATCGTAAAGCTAGCTTTAGAGTCTATATGCCTGTTACTCGAGGAAAATGCTACCGATTGGAAACAGATTCGTACTATCATTATGAAGGATAGCTTCATACCGACCATTGTCAACTTCAACACGGAGGATATAACGTAAGAAATGATTCTGGATCTGCTGAATGTTCAGTATTAGCGTGGGAATTAAACCAAGGCTGATACAATTCCATAACCGCTTCACGTATATATACATATATGTTATGTCTTTTGGCTGAATACAATCTGATACTCACAATATGTATACATTATGCGTTCTTATAAGAAGAAAAAGAACTATGGAATTCGTTGGTTGCAGATAGAACATTTTGTTTGAAAACTAAAATCCATGAATTATTCAATATCTCCGGACAACAATTATAAGGACGTGACATGATACACAAATACCGTGTTAAATACTATGTAAATAAAATGTATCGTGTTTTTTTTTTTTTTTTTTTTTTTTCTTTGTATCTCTAACTTTCTATAGGTCTAGGCTAAAGTGATGCGCAACCTGCTCGTGGAGCTTTCTTTTAACGTAACATTGTCGTAACTGGTCTAATTGCACTTGCCTGCACTTAATTTTCTCTGTATTATATAAAATCGTTTCGTTTTTCGTATAGCGGTGAAATCGATAAAGAAACAACATTTAGTCGAAGTTCGGTCCATGGCGAATCCGCCGGCGATCGTGAAGGTTGCATTGGAGTCTATCTGCTTGTTGCTCGGTGAAAATGCCAGTGACTGGAAATCTATCCGCGCTGTCATCATGAGAGACAATTTTATCAATACTATTGTCTCTAATTTCAGTACTGAGGATATTACGTAAGCATGCTTTCATTGTTTGTTCTACCTTCTTGATAAATGGTTTAATATTTTGATCAAGGGATCAGCGATCACGGTTCCTTGATACGAATAATATCCGAGGATTTCATGGAAAGTTAAAAGATCAATCTCACTTCTTAAGAGAAAAGAAAGCAAATAAATTTTTCACGAATGTCCAAAACAAAAATGCGTAATACTAATACTTGTTGTAATGTATGTACAACTAATCTCTGTGCTTGCTGATCTCGAACTTAATAAAATATTCGACAAAATTCACAAAGCACAACTTAGAGCATGTGAACGACAATTGACAAACTTGTTACTAACCAAAACGATGTGTATAATGTGGTACACTAAACTGTTAGCTAAAGTTGTGAAAACCTGTTCCACGATCCACCACTGGACGTAGTCAATTTTTGAATTTAATAGATCGTTTTGAAATATTTATTTAGCGACGAGGTGAGAGAGAAAATGAAGAGTCGTTATTTAAGTAATCCTGACTACAATTTTGAGAAAGTTAATCGGGCTAGTATGGCTTGTGGACCTCTCGTTAAGTGGGCCACTGCACAGGTAAGACAAAAATATTTCATCCCTTTTTAACAGAAAAGCATAATTAAAAATGTGTATGATTTGAAAATTTTAGATCGAATACGCAGATATGTTGAAGCGTGTAGAGCCATTAAGAGATGAGCTTCATTCGCTAGAGCGACAAGCTGAAACGAACAAACAAAAGGGCGAAGAAGTGAAAAACTTGATTGCCCAATTAGAACAAAGTATAGCTTCGTACAAGGAAGAATATGCTCAGCTCATTTCTCAGGCGCAAGCCATTAAAGCTGATCTAGAAAGTGTACAAGCTAAAGTGGACCGTTCTATCGCGTTATTAAAATCATTGGTGATTGAAAGAGAACGTTGGGAAGCAACTAGCGAAACATTTAAAAGTCAAATGTCCACGATTATCGGCGACGTCCTTCTATCGTCTGCTTTTCTGGCATATGCTGGATATTTCGACCAACATGTAAGTATTCGGCAAGAGTAGCAATCGTGGCTATCTTCGTTCACAAGATAACGACATTACTCTTTTTCAGTATCGGCAAAATTTGTTCAGTACCTGGTGTCAACATCTGCAACACGCAAATCTGCAATTCCGAGCGGATATAGCGAGAACAGAATACCTCTCAAACCCTGACGAACGTTTGAGGTGGCAAGCTAACGCTCTACCAACAGATGATCTTTGCACCGAAAATGCTATTATGTTGAAACGATTTAACAGATATCCGCTAATTATCGATCCATCCGGGCAAGCTACAGAATTTATAATGAACGAATTTAAAGACCGAAAGATTACGAAGACAAGTTTCCTGGACGACTCGTTCAGAAAGAACCTGGAGAGCGCTTTACGTTTTGGTAATCCTTTGCTGGTACAGGATGTCGAGAATTACGATCCAATATTAAATCCGGTGCTAAACAGAGAACTAAGGAGAACAGGTGGTCGCGTGTTGATCACGCTTGGAGATCAAGATATCGATCTTTCGCCATCTTTCGTCATCTTTTTATCAACTAGAGATCCAACGGTAGAATTTCCACCAGACATTTGTTCCCGCGTTACTTTTGTAAACTTCACCGTTACAAGAAGTTCTCTGCAAAGTCAATGCTTAAATCAAGTTCTAAAGGCCGAACGTCCCGATATCGACGAGAAGAGATCTGATTTATTAAAGTTACAAGGTGAATTCCATTTACGACTGAGACAGCTCGAAAAGTCTTTGCTACAAGCATTGAACGACGCCAAGGGCAAAATTCTTGACGATGATTCTGTGATAACTACTCTCGAGACTTTGAAACAGGAAGCGGCTGACATTAGTAAGAAAGTCGAAGAAACGGATAAAGTAATAGCCGAAATTGAAACGGTCTCTCAACAATACATGCCCTTGTCTCAGGCATGCTCGAATATGTATTTCACAATGGATAGTTTGAATCAAGTGCATTTCTTGTATCAGTATTCTCTGAAAATGTTCTTGGACGTATTCACATCTGTGTTATCTCAAAATCCAAGATTGTTCAATATATCTGATCATACGCAAAGATTGTCTGTCATTACAAGCGATTTGTTTTCTGCTTGCTACGAACGCGTTGCCCGTGGAATGTTGCATACGGATAGATTAACGTTCGCATTGCTATTGTGCAGAATACACTTGAAAGGCATCGTTACAGAATTTACTTACGACAGTGAATTTACATTTTTCTTGCGAGGAAAAGAAGGTGTATTGAATATACGAGGTCCTGTTTTGCCTAATTTGAGTTCGGAACAACAAGAAGCTATGATGCGGCTGAGCCTTCGATTGCCAGCTTTCAAAAAATTGGCCGAAAAAATTCAAGAAAATGCTGAATTTAATGCATGGTTACAATCACCAACTCCTGAGACATGTGTACCAAAGCTTTGGGATGAAGAGAAAACATTGACCCCAACTGGAACAGCTATGCACCAATTATTGATAATTCAAGCATTCCGACCGGATCGTGTGATCGCTGCTGCATCGTTGGTCGTCACTTCAGCCTTGGGAGAGTCTTTCATGGCTGCAGCGGAAGCGGAACTTGACTTTGCTTCTGTTGTCGAGAATGAACTGAAAGCAACTGTGCCTGCTTTGCTCTGTTCGGTACCAGGCTTCGATGCCTCCGGTCGAGTGGATGATTTGGCAGCTGAATCGGGTAAACAGATAGCTAGCATCGCAATAGGATCTGCAGAAGGATTCAATCAGGCCGATAGAGCGATAAACATGGCCGTTAAAGCCGGCAGATGGGTATTACTGAAAAATGTCCATCTAGCGCCACAATGGTTGGTACAGCTTGAAAAGAAATTGCACAGCCTGCAACCACACGCTAGTTTTAGACTATTTTTGACCATGGAGATTAATCCGAAGGTACCGGTTAACCTATTAAGAGCCGGCAGGATATTTGTTTTCGAACCACCACCTGGAATTAGAGCGAACTTATTGCGAACGTTCAGTACTGTGCCGGCATCACGAATGATGAAAGCGCCTAACGAAAGAGCGCGTCTCTACTTTTTGCTAGCATGGTTCCATGCTATCGTTCAAGAGCGTCTTCGTTATGCTCCGTTAGGATGGGCAAAACATTATGAATTCAACGAGAGCGATTTGAGGGTAGCTTGCGACACTCTGGACACTTGGATCGAGACCACTGCTATGGGCAGAACTAATTTACCACCGGAGAAGGTACCTTGGGATGCATTGGTGACGCTGCTTTCTCAATGCATATACGGTGGCAAAATTGATAACGATTTTGACCAGCGTCTTTTGGCATCGTTCCTTCGAAAACTTTTTACCCCACGGTCTTTCGAAACCGATTTCGCACTGGTTGCTAACATCGACGGCTTGCAAGGTGGTCAACGACACATCACTATGCCGGATGGTACCAGGCGTGATCATTTCCTCAAATGGATCGAGTCGTTATCCGACAGACAAACACCGTCTTGGCTTGGCCTACCGAATAATGCGGAAAAAGTGCTGCTCACGACCAGAGGTACGGACTTGGTGTCCAAATTACTGAAGATGCAACAACTAGAAGATGAAGATGAGCTAGCGTATTCGAACGAAGAGTCATTGGATACACCCAGAGAAGCGGAGGCTGACGGTCGGCCATCGTGGATGAGAACATTGCATAATTCAGCGTCAACGTGGCTACAATTACTTCCGAAGAATCTACCAACATTAAAGAGAACTGTAGAGAATATAAAGGATCCCCTCTATAGATATTTTGAGAGAGAGGTTAACAGTGGTGCTAAATTGCTGCAAGACGTGATCCACGACTTGGAAGACGTTGTCTTGATTTGTCAGGTATTTTTTATCTTACATTAACACTGTTGTATTCCATGGCCTTTTAGGTCGGTCCAGTAATATATTCGTGCCTCATTTTCTTCGCAGGGTAAAAAGAAGCAAACCAATTATCATCGAACCATGTTGTCGGAGCTAGTAAAAGGTATTTTACCAGGTGGTTGGAGACGATACACTGTACCAAGAGGATGTACCGTTATACAGTGGATAACAGACTTTAGTCACAGAGTATCACAGTTGCAAGAGGTTTCACGACTAGTATCTCAAGGAGGAGCTAAAGAAATTAAGGTTTGTTCCATCGGTTCTCTCGTTAAGCTGAATTATTTACATATTACGAGTACGGTGTTACAACTCTGTCTGTTTTAGAGTTTTCCTGTTTGGCTCGGTGGTTTGCTGAATCCCGAAGCATATGTCACGGCAACGAGACAATGCATAGCACAAGCAAACAGCTGGTCATTGGAGGAACTTCAGCTAGACGTGACCATCGGGGATGCTGACAACATTGCAACGGACGATTGTTCGTTTGCTGTAACCGGCCTTAAATTGCAAGGAGCACAGTGTAAAGATAATCAGCTGTATTTAACCTCAACTATAATGACCGACTTACCAGTTACCATGTTGAGATGGATACGATCTACCACTGACGATGTACGGAAGGGCAAATTGTCTTTACCGGTTTACCTAAACAGCACACGTACCGAATTATTATTTACCGTCGATCTAAACATTGCTCCTAGTCAGGATCCTCATAGTTTCTACGAGAGAGGCGTCGCTGTTCTTACATCCACTGCTTTGAATTAATACTTTTTAAAGTTGAAAAATGCGATATCTAATAAACATTATAACAATGAATTTATACACAGAAATGGGCAAACGATATTCTTAGAATCGTTGCTTTGCCTTCATATATGTATAGTGCAATGTTTTTTGGAAATATTTATTCACACCTACTTGTTTTTAACTATTTATAAAACAAAAGATATTTCAAATTCCATTTGCCTATAACATAATAATATTTTGTCGGTGATACTCACTTGCAATTCCGTGATGAATCGCTACAATGAAACACGAATTTTGCCCATTTTTCTCAGAAGCACGTACTAATTAAATATATCATAATAATTATTATTTAATGCTTTGAAATGTGTTTTCCTCAACAAGATTTTGTAAACATGCATTGAAATAAAATATTTCAAGCCGATAATGATATATCGTAATCGAAAACATGTATTACAGAGTTGATGTTTGGATAACGAAGTTGTAATATACATACGTACATAGTTTATTTAATTTTGTATACGTTTAAAGCTGAAAACTGCTTTCTGTAATAAACTTACGTTGCGTTTACTCGAGTGTAAGTGCTAAAGTAGTAAAGTTAGAATTTATATTATTTGAATGGCATCTAGTAAAAAAATTTATTGCGCGATTTACAAACCATATTTGAAAAAAGTAAACGGAATACTATTAAAATGCTCCGTACTTTTTCTTTGTACTATCTTTCTTTAACCAAAATGTAGTCACACGTATTTCTGTAATTATGCGATATTACGAATATATAATGTCAATGTTTAAAATGTGAACGTTGTTTGAATCTTATCACTACCAAACTAGATATTACAGAAGCGTTATAAATTTAAAAAAAAACATAAAAACTTTATTATGGTCCATAATATCCGGTATAGCAGTTACACGTACGAAATGTTAGAATATTTTCGCCGCGCTATATAACTACGTGATTATGTAAATAACATTGCTTCTTCTTTTACATTCTTCTTTCTGTCCGATCATAGGTTTGATCACTGATTATTTGTATCACTTATGTAGGTATACTATACATTATCTGACAAACAATCATCGGGTCAATGTAAATTTGTTAAATTCCAATCGCACACAATTTTTTACCATTGCCTGAAAATGAACGTGCACATTGCATTCTGGCAGATATTGGACGGACTACACGTATATGACATTAAAAGTCCATTACGATTAATGAAGAAAATGATCAATAAACAGATTTATCCTAATACGATTTGTAAAAATATTATGTACACTGGTATACGATAAAACTATCGAAAAATTACAGACGATATATAATATATATTACATCGACATAACAGTTGCACAGTCTCGATTAAGAAAAATGCCAAAAATTTATTCTAAAGTAGAATAACTGGCGGCGAATAAAATTTTAATAAATGTTCAACATACGTACATACACATATACGAAATAAAATCTTATGCAACGAGTAAAATAAAACGAGTTTGTCGTGTATTTCACTGCTTATCGTTATTCGGTTTCCGTTTGGGCACGGTATGTACATACAAATTAGTTAGTGATAAATATGGAATGAGATTATGCAATTATTCGTCAGGCGCGTGACAAGATTAAAAAATACTGAATTCAGTCTAAAAAGTAAAATTAATTTTTCGATTGTTGATTGATCGCATTATCAACAACTTGTCCATCTTTCGTAGTATAGCTTGCAAAACGTAAATACGATTAAGAATTAAAAGCAACAATTATTTATAAAATGAATTATCAATACGAGCGGTACGAGGAGTAAATCATTCTAGCACTATATATATATATATATATATATATATATATATATATATATATATATATATATATATATATTATATATATATATATATATATATATATATATATACATATAGATACACATATATATATAGCAGAAATGAAATATAACTTTCACATTTTTCTTGACATGAACTCGAAAGAAGGACATAGTCTATATCACAGAAACGGAGTCGTCCGTTTCATCGGCAGTCTTTTTATCTTCGCTATTATCGTTAGCCCGTTCATTGGAGACTAGAGACACATCCTTTGAAGGAAGGACTAAGGATTCTTCACCGATCGGCGCTGCAGCCTCGACTAGATTTTCAACGGACGCTGCTACCGCCGGTTCGTTGTGGCAAAAACTTCTACGTAGAGACTGCTGAGTTCGCGTAGTCCCTCGTCTAATGCTACTACGAAGTAAATTCGCAACATCGACCGCGGTTAAATTCGAACTACTCGCCGAAGTGAAAGATGCGTGGCGAGGTCTCTCAAGCGTCGAATGCGTTCTTTCTATCGGGCATGTCACCGCACCGATCCTCGTGGTTCTGTCGATCGTGTTAGGCCTATGTCTTTCTACGATATTGTTTCGAATATTCAAATCGTTCTCTTCGTTTCTCGCCTCGGTTACGTGAATAGTCACATCTTGCGTTTCTCTACTCTGATTCATTTCGACAAGGACAGCGGCGTAATCAGGAGGTGGAGGTTGTAAAGCCGGTCTCTGTCTCGGAGTGCTACTTTCACCGAGTACGTTTGCTATGCGGCGTACGCTTCGTCGAAAACTTTGCCGCAACATCTTCGCTATCCTCGCCCCCGTCGCTGTTGTGTAACTCGGAGGAGGTGTGTACTTTGGCGGTGGATCCTCAAACGGTACTTCTGTCGTCGCAGGCACGATACCGTTACCGTGGATACTGGTACTTGTGTCGTTTCCGATATGAGTTTGTGCATCTCGTGGATCATCCGGCTCTAAAGACGGCCGATAAAGTAATTGAATTCTCTGTAAAGATAAGATATACATATACGTAAATGCATACTATGCGCAAAGAAGGGTAGAACGTGCATCGTTTTTCTTATTTATGGAAACTTACACCGTTACACTGATCGCAGTGACTTACGTTAACTTCCGCTTGGTTATTCTAATGTTAGCATAAACAAAACAATAATCGATGACAAATGTGTACCATATTACATTGGAACGGATAGTAAGAGTTACAACAGTATTTGTTAATCCTATATAACTACGACTACCTAATTTGCATTAGTAATTTATTACAACTTGATCGAATCCTTACGTCAAATATATCAGGTGGACCATTGTTCAAGTATCGACATGTTTGTATAATAGCCACTGCCGGTATTGTCAATATTGGTATCAGTTGAATAGCAGCTCCCAATTGTTTTGCCCATATTGCCCAATATTCTCTAGTTGTGCGTCGATAAGAATAAAGTTCTCGGAATCCAGCATTTTTAAATACCGTAATGCTTAGTACCTTAAAGTTAATTGTAATCCATTCGTTAAATTCTGTGTAGCAATTGTATCCGTAAAAATATACCGATGAAATCATACCATAAGAATAACAGGCAGTACAACGTTCCACGTAAAGGATAACAGAGGACCAGCCCAGTGTCTGAGGCATCCACCAGTTGGTGGGAATAATTCAGCAACTACCGCTTCACCGCTATGCGGACGTCCTCGCACCGCGAATACAGCACCGACTTGCACTAAGTACAAAATCATGATCCACCACGTACCACCGATTGTATAATCCAGATAATATACGATGTGTATGCCAAACTATAAACAAACAATTCAATTTCTATCAAACAAACAATATATATTTTCATTCGTTTTTTCAAATATCGCATTGCTTATAGACACACGGTTTCTATTTACATTAACATTTATATAATTTTCGTATCTTGACTCGGGCTACTTAAGACGTTAAAGATGGTGTGGAACAACTAGTTTTTATATCTTTTACTTGAATATCTAAAAACAGAGCGTTATCTTTAACGTATCCAGAATATCGGGTTAAAGTTGTATGCGGGATGAACATGTAAATTCCAGCTTCCTTAGTTACATCATTAGCATTCGACTTATCTTGCCCCACGGCTTTAACGATCTTTTTTACATCGTTCGCCGGATTTTCTTGATTTCTCAATACTACTGTTGCTTTAAGGACGCAAGGCCAATCTAAGAGCGGATCCCACTTTCCAGTTATAACGCGGAGGCATCCGATAATGTGTCGATCTTTCCATTGTCCTATACCATTTAAAAATAATTCCATCCTCAATGTATATCCATATTCTTTATTTAAAAATGTTGGACTATAGAGTATGCAATCACTTTCCTTGGCTTCGGTCATTTTTTCTTTATAACGATCAATTCTCCACAAAAGGCGACCGTTAATTGAACATCGGTCGAAATGGTCCTCTTTACAATGACATTCGAAAATTTCTGGAATATTAACTTTTGAATGATCTCTGACCAGTTCCTCCAGATACTTGACATTTTCTTTCACTTGAAATTTCAGTCCTTTGATATTGCTTGTCTGCTTAGTTACGGTTTCAAATTGTTTTCGCACCTCTTCTTCCAAGCTGTTCACTTTACCGGTTATATGCTCTTGCTGTTCCAGTACTTCCCTCGAATCTTTGCATCTCATTTCCAATTCCAATTTCAGATCATGAATTAACTGCTGTTGTTCTTGCCACATTTGATTTACTTGCGTATTCTCTTTCGTTACGAAAGTCTTTAAATCTTTCAATTCTACACACCAATCGTCGAGCACTTGATCGTGTTTATTTCGTTCGTTGGTTAGTTCATGATGCAAAAGCTTCAGCTGTTCTGAAATTCGCTGAAAGCTTAAGCTAGTACGTTGTTCCATGTTATCGCAAGTTACTTCTAAATCTTGTAATCTTTGATTCAGCATTGCATTACGCTGTCGACAATCCTCTATCGTTGTTGTAACTTGATATCGCAAAGTATCAATCGACTCTTGTTGAGAATGCAATAACTTTAAACACTGAGACATATTATCCTGAAGAGCTCTACGTTCAATCTCCTCGTTTCTACTTATGGAACGAAGCAACGTTAAAACAGAGAACACTTTGTTTCTCCATAAAGAATCCTGAACTTCCTTTACTTGATTGTTTTCCTTGG
Source organism: Xylocopa violacea (assembly GCA_963969225.1). Classification (NCBI taxonomy): domain Eukaryota; kingdom Metazoa; phylum Arthropoda; class Insecta; order Hymenoptera; family Apidae; genus Xylocopa; species Xylocopa violacea. The sequence goes on along the minus strand of CAXAJV010000006.1, from coordinate 32,074,597 downwards.
TAACATCTCTATTACACCTTTTTTGATGTTCTTCCATATTTTTCCGTGGCACGTAAACTCCACATTTGTAGGGACACTGCTCTAAAACCGATCGGCAATGTTTCACGTGATCGTGTAGATATTTTTCTTCCAATATTTCATTACAAAAATAACAAGGCACACTTCGCCGTACTATACAATTAACCTGATTATTCATTTTCCGAATCGCACGGTAACTCTCACGATACTGATGAAAAACCTAGTTAGGTGAGTACTAACAGCGAGATAAGCGTTATCTCTGCAAACAGATTGTTCCTTAGCTTGTCTGATAACGATAGAAATCGCTTCAAATCCTATGTTTGATTGCAAAGAATGCGACTTGTCTATTTTTCTTCGACAATTTCTTCAGCAGTGACGACACCCACGAACGCTATTCCTTATTACTCTTTAAATAATTTAAGAGCAGAATTTCTAAATTAAAATAAATAGAAACGATTTATATTTACCTCCGTAGCCAATGGTAAACCCAGTATGTAAGCGCAAGCGCAACTAAAGAATGTAATGGTAGTTTCCCACAATTTCATCATCTTTGCATTAATCGCCATAATACCAGTTATCACGCAATGCCATATTGCTAGCTATAAAGTTAAATGCGATATATATATATATATTTCCAAGTAACGATTACTACTTCAGTTGATTCATTCTCGTTCCGAACTACGTACCTGTTGAGCTATTCCAAATAGGATAAGAATAAAATAG